>JARHVA010000059.1:5000-425000 GCA_037957365.1 Torreya grandis
TGATTAAGAGCATAGCCCTAGTCTCATATGTTATCTGCTTGAAATTGGGGACACCTCTTTGGTCCAATATGATTTGGAAGATTTGAAGGAAAGGGCTATAAATCCTCAGTCAAATCCTATGATGCAAAAAATAGTAGAAAGTGGCCTAGTTGAAACTATGGCCTTTCCCATGGCTATATAATGCCTTGCATTAATCCTTGAATGCATGAATAGATATGAACCTCAAAATAAGTGCATCAGGACTGCAGATGGTAATGTTCTACTACATATCAATAGACAAACCCTAATGTCTGTGATGAGAATCCTTCCCAAGGAACCATACTCTGACCTTAGTATTACTTCTTCTTATGGTTACTTTTCAATTAAGAAAACAATTTACAAGAGCATGATTGTTAGGAATTGGCTCTTGAAATTCCAAAAAGGAGGTTCAAAACTACTTAGGCCATTAACAAGAAATCATATGATTCCAGAAGTACAAGATTTCATGGTGTTACTACATAGACTGAAAGGAAATGCTCATGCATATTATTGGGAAGACTGGATGTAATTCTTCATATAGGGGATCCTCCAAGGAGAAAAATATTTGGATTGGGCAAAAATTGTAGCTGAATGTTTGCATCAGCGTTTAAGTAATTGTTTGGGAAATAGAGAATTTTATATGTCTTCATACCTCCTCTATTGCCTAGCTTCTACGAGACAATGGGTAGGGTTACTTCATGCACCTTTGGCTGAAGACAGGAAAATTTATGATTATTACTCACAGTTACAAATGCATAACTGCTATGAGGATTATAGGAGGGTCAATGATGTTTTATTGGGAAAATGACATTTGAATTGTCAAATAACATTAATAAGAGGCTGTCTGATGAAGCTATGTAGCTAATTAATATCTATGGTAGTTTCTTCATTTACTTTTCTAGGTTCACTTATATTAGAGTTGGGGGTTTTGATGGTGAACCCTTGAGGTTACCTAGGTATGTTTTTGATCGATTTGTGCTAATAGAAGTCTATAGGCAATTAACACATGTAGATATAAAAATTCTCAATGAAGAATAAATTTGGTATATCTTTTCCTATTAAACTTGGATTTTATTCATGCAAAACAATATTTGATGCTTTGAATTTAGAATTGGATCTTAAGAAATTCAATTTTCAATACTTCATAGCCAGACCACAATTTGACAGCAAAGGTTTTTCTAGAGATAGCTTGGATCTTGGAACAATATTTTCACATATTCCTCAATTAGAGGATTATTGGGAGGATTGTTCAGATGAATTTGAAGTTAGAAGAAGACTATGGTCCAGGTTTTCCCTAGGGCAGAAAATTACCTTTAAATTAAACATGGGCATTTATAGAATTGTTGACAATGATGAACAGGGGACTGATCCATAATTTGAGAAAATAAAACAATCACCTATTCTAGAAATTGACTGGGAGAAAAGTGAGGAAGATAGAATTGAGGTCAAGACCCTTCCAGTGACAAGGAGAATTAAAAAATGGCTGAGAGAGCAAAAACTGGGAGGAGCTGAAAACATAGTCTCCCAATGATGTACATCAATAATTGAATCTCCATTCCCAATAAACTCATCTAACTAGCCTATTGCTATCTGTGATGCAGGTACTTCCAATTCAAAAAATGGAAGGGACCCTATCATCAAAGAATCTGAGAAGGCCCTTGTAATTAACCTACCTCTTCGTACTACTAGGTTAAGGACTCAAAGCAAGAAGAATCAAATTTCTAAAAAAGTGATTATGGATTTAAATTCTAAAGAGGATTCAGGAAAAGTCAAAGGTGATAAACAAGGTACCTTGGGACTACATCACATGCCACTGATGTGCATCATCTAAAAGTGACTACTAAAAGGATAGTCAATTGAACTTGGAAGGATGAAGAGGGAAAAATTAAATTAAAATAGACTGTGTGGTCAATGGTAGAGTATATTGACACCATTCATAGTCTAGATCCATAACCAATTTCCCAAATGCCCATGTCTTTTGATTTGAAATCTCCTATCAATCAAAGGATGCTGGATCAGATACATAGAGGCAAAATGATTACCAAAGTATTTGATAGTTGGTTGGACGGCATCATCTTGAAAGGTACATAATACATTCATAAATTGAAGAATGTATATGATCTGACCACAGTCACTGTTGAAGATTTGAAGACTCAGAATGCTTTGTGGATAAAAAAAGAAGGAAAACGGATGAGGGTGATGAATTAGATTTATGAAGTGCAAAAATATGGGATAACAAAGTTTTTATCAAAAAAAACTTGACATGACTGGATGAAGATATATTATATGCAAGTAAGAAAAATGTTGAATGGAGAAATTCAGTATCCAGACAAGGACGATTGGAAATCACAAAAATGACCAAAGAAATAACTGAATTCATTTAATCATTACAACATGATCTACAGAGCATTGATATCAATTACATAAAAGATGATGGAAAACTAGAGAAGGACATCAATGCTATGATTCAATCCTTTAGGGAAAAGATTAACTTCATTAAAGAAAGTGACAACTTTGTTGTCCCCCAAAAATATCACTCATTTTTGGGACAACATTTGATAACATTTGAACTATTTTGGTCCAACAGACCAAAATACTCTCTTCCCTTCTCAAAAATTGTTTTGGGCATTCAAATTCTCCATTTTTTTCAAGCTTTTTCAAGTTATACGGACTCAATTCTATGGACTCTGTAGGCTTGAATCTACAGACTCCGCAGGAAAGAATCTACAAACTCATTTCTACGGACTTCGCCAGTTCTACGAACTCATTTCTATGAACTCTGTAGGCTTGAATCTATGGACTCTGTAGGCTTAAATCTATGAACTCTATAAATATGTTTCTACGGACTCAAAATTCTTGAAATCAGTAGGTTCAACAAGTTCATAGGCTTCTACAGGTGAGTTCAATCAAAAGAACAAGTTTCCAACACTTAGTCATTTTTAGGATTGGTTCAATGCCTTGGTTCAACCAAAAGAGTTCATCGGCAAGCTTCTATGTAGTGTTTGAGCCATTGAACCATTGAACCTTAAACTATTTTGGTTCAATGGGTTCAATGGGTTTAAAGGTTCAACATCATTAGCAAGAGTTAAGCGCTTCGACAAAGGTTCAACAAGTTCAACCGCTTCTAGGTTCAATGGCTTCAAAACACTTATCAAAGAGAAGAAGGCTTGAACCATTGAACTGTTGAACCATTGAACCACTTTGGTTCAAAGGTTCAATAGGTTCAATGGTTCAAAAGTTTCAAAGCATTTGGTTCAACGCTGTTTGGTTCAATGCGGTTTGGTTCAAGCGGTCAAGTGAATGAGTGGAACACAAGAAAGTGATTGAACCATTGAACCAAAGTTGGTTCAATCAGTCGGTTCAATCGACAGGTTCAAGGGGCTATCTTAATGCCAAAGGAAAAAGTGCCCTTATGGAGGGCAATGAACCAAGCTGAGTGCCCTAGTGGAGGGCAATGAACCAAGCCAAGTGCCCTTGTGGAGGGCAATGAGTAAAATCAGACAAAGAATTCCTTCAAAAAAGTGAACCAAGGATAAACAGCCTTTATGAAGGGCAGGTGAAGAGTAGATGGACTGTTGCAAAAGTTTGAAGGATAGTTCTGGGCTTGAACAGTCTTTGCGGAGGGCACAGTTCTCTTTTGGGAAAAGAACGCGACAAAAAAGGCAAAAATCTTTCAAAATTTTTGTCTGAAGGAATTCACCCGAGAAGAAAGCCTGAGAGCAAGAACCCAACATAAAATTGACTAAGGCAAAGTGAAGGAAGATTTCCTTCAAACAAATTATCTGAAGGAATTCCTTCAGACTTTTTGTCTGAAGGAAAAGTCCACCAAAAAGGAGTAAAACCTTGTCGAGAAAATTAAAGCCTGAAGGCCGCCCAAAATATCCCAAAGGGTAGGTACCCTTGTGGGAGGCTCTCACCAAGGAAAGTGGGCCATTTATCAAGACCTTGAAGGGCAAGTTCCCTCCAGGAAAGATCAAACCTCAAAGTGCAGTAGAAGCTACCACGTGTCCCTTATAAAGTCAAAGCAGAAGCTGCCAAGTGTCGTCTGCTGGAACACAATTTTTAGTAACTTTCAAAGTAGTATAACATGCCACATGTCATCTACAAATCTCGATGGAGGTAGCCAAGTGGAAACATCTGTAGCTTCTTCCTTTTATTGAGTAAGGACTATGGTGGGTCTTGGGTGAGTGGCTAAACTCGAGTGAAATGCTCCATGTGTCATGATCTGCCAGAATCCAAAAGAGTCTTGAATGTTTCTATAGTGCTTTTATAAGCTCAGCAGAAGCCACCACGTGTCATCTTTTGTAGGACTCTCAAAAGGCACCCAAAACCTCTATAAGTTAAGTGAATGCTACCACGTGTCCTTGCCTATTTTAAAGTGGAACATGTCATGTGTCACTTGTTGAGATCAGTGGAAAGAGACCAGAGCAAGCGGGAAAGACACGAAGGAATTGCTAAGGAGGATGATGGGCCTGTAGCCATCAAATTTAGGGCAACCAACTAGTCATTGGCTTTCAAACAATGACAAACCTGAAGACGTCAAATTTATGACAATGAAATAACTGTTGATTCTTGTAGGCTTAAGCATAGACCCTATAAACAAATTTAGTGACCGGCTAAAGAGATAACCCGAGAGCTCAAATCACATAAAAAAAGGGAAAATACAGCCAAGAAAGGGGGAATGATGGAGAAAGATCATAAATATTTATGCATGGGATATGTTTCTAGAAGGTGAAGCAATCCACCAGGTGGACATTAGAGAGCGTGAACATTCAATGGCACGGCCTATTTTCCTGCATTGAGTAGAGTGAACAACTATGCACACATAAGGAAACACATCAAGTGACCCATATTAAAAATTGATACTCGATTCCAGCATAGCCCATGAGCAGAATTTAAAATGCATTAAAGACATTGAATGCATCGTAAGTCATTTTTGTGAAACAAAGTGCCCAAGTCTTTCTTAGAGCACTATATATTAGACTCTCTCTTATTATTTTAGGATATCTCTCTTTGTTATTAGAAACAACACTCTACCCAAATTGGAAGGCATTACTAAGACTTTGAGCTCATATTGTTGATCATATTTCGTTATTGGAATAAAAAAACAAGTGACTTTTCAGACTTTGTGCTAGAATAGCTTGGTTGTTGGGGAAATTGTTCTTTTGTCTTTTTCCTTAATAATTTTGTTGTACATTTAATTAAATAAGCAGAATTAGTGAAAATAATCAAGAAGGTGTCCTGAAGCCAACTGTGGAGAGATTTTATGCCCCCATAATTGCCTTTAGTGTGTTTTCTTTCTATTCCTATATAAAAGATCTTGGGATGACTTTGTGCCCTCATTATCCTTCATATTCTATTTCAGTGTAAAGGACCTTGGGATGAATTTGTGCCCTCATTGTCCTTCGTATCTCACTATTGGGCAATTGAGGTGGAGACTTTGTGCTACATCTCAGTCTGCTGATTACTATGCCTTTGGTTACTAGTTACTTGTCACTATCTGAAAGAAGTCCCACTATTTTTTGCAAGATCACTTTTGAAAGAAGAGAAGTGATTTCAACATTTTCACCAAGATTTTCTCCTCTGATTTGTGAACATCATCTCTAAAAAAAGAACCAAGAAAACAAAATTTGATTTCTCTCTCCAACTTGAATTGAACCAAGAAAATGATGTTGATATCCTTGCAAAAGATCAAGAAGAATTAGCTGGCGACTCCAACATTAGTTTCTTAAATTACCAGGATGAACCTAGAGGTAAAGGAGAAGTAGTTGATGGATCATATGTTGTATTCACCCGATCCTAGAACCAGTCAGCCCAACAAGCTGATAAAGAAAAAATAGAGAAAAGTTCTCAGCCTATAATTTCAATTGCCAAATGAGGAACTTCTCTACCTTTCCAGCCAAAGGACCCAGTGAGTAATAAAAAGGTAAGTACATCAAGAATTCCTCCATCTCCAACTTCAATTTCATAGACGAGTCCTCCCCCTCCTAAAAACTAGAAAGATGAACTTGCATCCTCTCTTCCTAGTCCATTTCAGTCATTTGACATAATCGACCATGTCAAAAAGACCAAAATTCAAATGTCTAAATTTGAATTCTTGCAATCCAATCCTGAGTAGTTGGATAGGTTAGTTTAGTGTGTGAAGAATAAAGCCATCCCTGTAGGACAAGAGATTAAAAAGGTAACTCATGATCCCCCAAGGAACATGCCCATCCCAAACAATCTTGTCATTACTCCTCTAGCTACTCCTAGGAAAATAGAGCCTTTCTATGTTTTCCTATTGATAAATGGTCACAAACTAAGCAATTGCATCATAGACTCAGATGCATCTGACAACATCATGCCTGCCAAGGTGGTAGAATCTCTTGGACTCACACTGACCAAATCCTTTGAGAGATGTTTCTCCATGGAGAACAAACAAATACCTCTATAGGGACAAATCAAGGATGCCCAATTTGCATTTGTAGCATTCCCAGACAAAAGAATCAAGATGACAGTCCTAGTGGCTGATGTTCCAGCCTCATATGGCATTCTTCTAGGGTGAAATTTATGCAAATACATTGGAGGAGAATTAAACATGGACCTATCTGAAGTGAGGATCCATTTCAAAGGCATCATGCAGAGGCTACTTCTTGATAAGGAATCAAAATATGTTGTCACTCAGACATCAACCCCTTAAGCTCAAATTCTATTTGAATCTTCAGGCATGGGTAATTACTTCTTAACGACAGAAGATATTTGTGTTTTAACAAATAAAAATCCTATAAGTGGTGATCCAAGAATTGACTCAGATGAGACATCAAAAGAATTGGTAGTGTGCAGTATAGATGAAAAAGGATCTTCCCTCTCTAATGAAAGAAAATCTAATAAAAGATCAATTTCTAATGATGTTTGCATCTTGGAATTTGATGGCAACAATTCTTGTACCAGCTCAGGGGCTAGGATTGTGTTGATATCTCCTCAAGGAGATATTTTTCCTTCTTCATACAAGTTGTAGTTCAGCAACACCAACAACATAGCTGAGTATGAATCTCTATTGCTTGGATTGAAGACTGCTCAAGATAAAGACATCAAACTCTTTCATGCCAAAGGAGATGCTACACTAGTGGTTTGTCAGGAAAGGAAACTTTATCAAATGAAAAATGAGAGATTATGCCACTACCGCAATCTAGTCTGGGGCCAACTTGAAAGCTTTGATGCTTTCAACATCTCTACCATACCCATGGAATTCAATGATCAAGCTGATGCACTGGCTATTTCAGCAACACTCTTAGTTCCTCATCTAGACTTCAAAGGAAATAGGTACACTATCGAATTGGTCTTTAGACTAAGTGTGCCTAATAATGCCAATCATTGGCAAGTGTTCAATGGTGACAACCAAATCATAGCCTTTCTAGAACAGAAAGATAGCTTTGAACATCTTCACTTCGAAGGCAGTAAGCTCCAAAAACTTGAATCAGCTCCTAAAATGAATTTAGATGTAGGTGAAGAATTCCTATAGCTAAAAGGGAATAAGATTCCCAAAGGACTGGTTTCTCTTGAGAAATTATTTGATAAGCATGACAAGTTCATCAAACAACAACAAATGGATTCAAACTCCTCCCAGGGGCTTGATCAAATACATTTGAGTACCAAGGAAAATCTCAAGGTGGTGAACATTAGGAAGTGTTGTACTCCGGAGGTGAAACTCAAATTTACTGACCTACTTCACCATTACATGGATGTTTTGGCATACTCTTATGATGATTTGAAGTCACTCAGGCTTAAGGAAATTCACCATGAAATTCCTCTCAAGGATGGTTCAGTGCCTTATAAGCAAAAATCTTGGCAGTATAATCCAAAGATATCAGGTACTATTTTGTCTGAGATACAAAAAATATTGAATGCTAGGATAATTTTCCCAATCTATCATTCCACATGGATTGCCAACATAGTCCCTATGAGGAAAAAGAATGGTGAATTTGCATCTGTGTAGATTTTAGGAATCTGGATCTGTTATCTTTAAAGGATAACTATCCTTTGCCCATCATGGATCAAGTGCTTCAGACAGTGACCGACTCAGAGATGTTATCAATGCTAGATGGCTTCTCAAGATATAATCAGGTTGAATTTAGTGAAGCAGACCAACACAAGACTACCTTCACCACACCTTGGGGCACGTTTGCATATAGAAGGATGCTTTTTGGCTTGATAAATGCTGGCACCACCTTTTAGAGAGCAATGGACCTTACTTTCAAGGATGAGATGGGTAGGTTCATTATAGTTTATCTTGATGACTTGAACATCTTTTCTAAGCATCATCCAAATCATATATGCCACTTACAACAAGTGCTGGAGCGCTGCCACCAGAATAGCATTTCTTTGAACCCTAAAAAGTCAATTTTTGGAGTAATAGAGGGGAAACTTCTCAGACACATTATGTCCATAGGAGGCATAAATATTGACTCAGACAGAGTCAAGACTATCCAAGAGCTTACCTTGCCTACAAGTAAGACTATTGTTCACTCTTTCTTCAAAAAGGTGAATTTCTTACGAAGGTTCATCCTCAAGTTTGCTGAGAAGACTCGACACATTGTGAACATGATGAAGGGAAAGGCCACCTTCAGCTAGATTGAAGAAGGCAACTTAGCATTTGAAGATATCAAGACTACCATTGCCCATGCCCCAATTCTGGTTTGTCCAAACTACAACAAAGAGTTCATCATATACAGTTATGCCTCTGAACACATGCTTTCAACAATTTTGGTTTAACAAAATAAAGGTGTGGAATCTCCCATTTCTTTCATGAGCTACCCTCTCAAAGCTCATGAGCTGAAGTACTCAAACATGGAGAAGCATGCTTATGTAGTGGTGAAGAAAGTCAAGCATTTCAGCTTCTACATCTTGAATTCTCACACTACTGCCTTAGTTATTGATACCATGGTCAAATCCATACTAACTCAGTAGGAGTTTGAGATGAAAAGAGGCAATCGGATTGCAAAGATTTAGGAGTTTGATCTAGTCATCAAGCCAACAAAGTTGGTATGGGGAAAAGGCCTATGCCAATTAATTACTGATAACAAACCAGAAGAAATAGAGCATGAAGAAGTAGAGGTCGAAGACACACTGACAATCCTCTTTGTCTCCACCACGAATGAGTGGTATTCAAGTATTGCTCATTTACTTACATATGGTGAGTGTCTTGCTCACCTATCTTATAAAGAAAGGAGGACTATCAAGTTGAAAACTACTAATTTTAGGACAACGGTCTGTATGAGAGGAGCCTTGATGGAGTGTTCCTTCACTATGTAGACAAGGAGCATCAAAGCCAACTTTTGAAATCTTTCCACAATCTAGCCTGTGGAGGACATTTTTCTGCTCCTGTGACTGCCCATAAAATTTTGTGAGCCAAGTATTATTGGCCAAATCTTTTCCAAGATGCATATAAGTGGGTAAGAAAATGTGAACTATGCCAACAGTTTGTTGGGAGACCCAAGTTAGCTGCCCTGCCTCTCAAGCCAGTGGTCATAGAGGAACCATTCCAGCAATGGGGAATTGATTTTATTGGATCTGTAAACCCATCTTCAAGTGTTGGACATGATTATGTCCTTACAACAATTGACTACTTCACCAAGTGGGTGGAAGCTATCCCAATCAAGCATGCTACTTCATAAGTAGTGTGCAATTTCCTCAAGGAGAATATCATTTTTAGGTTTGGGGTCCCAACCAAGATTGTCACAGATAATGTAGCTTGTTTCACTTCTCAGGAGATTACTCAGTTCTATTTTTACTATGGGATCACCCTCTCTAACTCTTTTGATTATTTTCCACAAGGGAATAGACAAGATGAATCAAGTAATAAAAACCTGATGACTATCATCAAGAAGCTAGTGGATGATAACTAAAGGACATGGCATAAAGCATTGGTTGATGCTTTGTGGGCAGATAGATTTACACCAAAAAGGGCAATTGGTATGTCTCCTTTCTAACTTCTTTATGGTATCAATGCTGAGATACCAATCACCTTGGAATTGCTAGCATTAAAATTGGCTAAGGCAATTGAAGATCAGACATATGAAAGCTCCCTTGATAAGAGAATCATGTGCTTGACTGAGCTGGATGAGCAAAGAACTATGGTGGTGGACCGAATTGCTGCCCATCAAAGTCTGGTGAAGAAGCTCTTCAACCAGAAGGCAAAAAACCATGATTTCTAGGTTGGAGATCAAGTCTTACTATGGGACAAGAGAAGAGAACCAAAGGGGATGCATGGGAAGTTTGACTCCCTTTAGAGGGGCCTGTTTACTATTCATTAGTTAAATGGTGAGAACAATTGCCTGTTGAAATATCAAGATGACACGCTCTTTTCTCTGCCTTATAATCGACAACATCTAAAACATTTTAACTCTTGAAGTATCAGATAAGATCAGCTTGTACATATGTATATTTGTATAGTCTTTATTTCTATTTTTGTGCTTTCATTTTTGTTTTTGGAGCCTTTTTTTTTGGGTAGCATGACTCCATAGCCCAATGGCATACTTCAAGGCACTAAAGATTCTGGTTTATACTCCCCTCAGCGGTTCCAAGTTTTCAACTGAAAGAAGTTCCCCAACTGGAACCAACTATTGTAACCCAAAAATATCACTCATTTTTGGGACAACATTTGACAACATTTGAACTATTTTGGTCCAACAGACCAAAATCCTCTCTTCCCTTCTCAAAAATTGTTCTGGGCATTCAAATTCTCCATTTTTTTCAAGCTTTTTCAAGTTCTATAGACTCAGTTCTATGGACTATGCAGGCTTGAATCTATGGATTCCACAGGAAAGAATCTATGGACTCAATTCTACAGACTCTACCAGTTCCATGAACTCATTTCTATGGACTTTATAGGCTTGAATCTATAGACTCTGCAGGCTTAAATCTATGAACTCTGTAGATATGTTTCTATAGACTCAAAATGCTTGAAATCAGTAGGTTTAACAAGTTCAAAGGCTTCTATAGGTGAGTTCAATCAAAAGAACAAGTTTCTAACACTTAGTCATTTTCAAGAATTGGTTCAATGCCTTGGTTCAACCAAAAGAGTTCATTGGCAAGCTTATATGCAGTGTTTGAACCATTGAACCATTGAACCATTAAACCGTTGAACCTTGAACCATTTTGGTTTAATGGGTTCAAAGGTTCAACGTCATCAACAAGAGTTAAGTGCTTCGGCAAAGGTTCAACAAGTTTAATCGCTTCTAGGTTCAATGACTTCAAAACACTTATCAAAGAGAAGAAGGCTTGAACCATTGAACCACTTTGGTTCAAAGGTTCAACAGGTTCAATGGTTCAAAAGGTTCGAAGCATTTGGTTCAAAGTGTATGGTTCAACATGGTTTGGTTTAAGTGGTCAAGTGAATGAGCGGAACACAAGAAAGTGATTGAACCATTGAACCGTTGAACCGTTGAACCAAAGTTGGTTCAATCAGTTAGTTCAATTGGCAAGTTCAAGGGGCTATCCCAATGCCAAAGGAAAAAGTGCCCTTGTAGAGGGTAGTGAACCAAGCTGAGTGCTCTTGCAGAGGGCAATGAACCAAGCCAAGTGCCCTTGCGGAGGGCAATGAGCAAAAGCAAACAAAGAGAATTATTTCAAAAAAGTGAACCAAGGACAAACAACCCTTGTGAAGGGCAGGTGAAGAGAAGATGGACCGTTGCAAAAGTTTGAAGGATAGTTCTGGGCTTGAATAGTCCTTGTGGAGGGCACAATTCTCTTTCAGGAAAAGAATGCGGTAAAATGGTTAAGGCAAAAATCTTTCAAACTTTTTGTCTGAAGGAATTCAGCAGGGAAGAAAACCTGAAAGCAAGAACCTGACAAAAAATTGACTAAGGCAAAGCGAAGGAAGATTTCCTTCAGACTTTTTGTCCAAAGGAAAAGTTTTCCAAAAAGGATCAAAAGCCCACTGAGAAAATTAAAGCCCGAAGGCCGCTCTAAAGATCCCGAAGGGTAGGTACCCTTATGGGAGGCTCTCACCAAGGAAAGTAGACCGTTTCTCAAGACCTCGAAGGGCAAGTTCCCTCTAGGAAAGATCAAACCTCAAAGTGCAGTGGAAGCCACCACGTGTCCCTTATTAAGTTGAAGTGGAAGATGCCAAGTGTCATCTATCAGGACACAGTTTCTAGTAACTTTCAAAGCAGTAGAACATGCCACGTGTCATCTACAAAGCTTGATAGAGGCTACCAAGTGGCAACATCCACAACTTCTTCCTTTTATTGAGTAAGGACTGTGGTGGGTTCTAGGTGAGTGGCTAAACTTGAGTGAAATGCTCCATGTGTCATCATCTGCATGAATCCAAAAGAGTCCCAAATGTTTCTACAATGCCTCTATAAGCTCAATGGAAGCTGCCACATGCCATCTTCCGTAGGACTTTCAAAAGGCACCCAAAACCTCTATAAGTCAAGTGGATGCTGCCACATGTCCTCATCTATTTCACAGTAGAACACACCATGTGTCACTTGTTGAGATCAGTGAAAAGTGACTAGAGCAAGTGGGAAAGACATGAAGGAATTGCTAAGGAGGATGACGGGCCTGTAGCCGTCAAATTCAGAGTAACCAACTAGCTGTTGGCTTTCAAACAATGACATACTTGAAGATGTCATATTTACGACAATGAAATTACTATTGATTCTTGTAGGCTTAAGCACAGACCCTGTAAACAAATTCAATGATCGGTTAAAGAGATAGCTCGAGAGCTCAGATCACATAAAAAAAGGGAAAATATGGCCAGGAAAGGGGGAATGATGGAGAAAGATCAAAAATATCTATGCATGGGATATGTTTCTAGAAGGTGAAGCAATCCATCAGGTGGACATCAGAGAGCATGAACATTCAATGGTGTGGCCTATTTTCCTGCATTGAGTAGAGAGAACAGTTGTCCACACATAAGGAAACACATCAAGTGTTCCATATTAAAAATTGATGCTTGATTCCAGCATAGCCCATAGACAAAATTTAAAATGCATTAAAGGCATTGAATGCATCGTAAGACATTTTTGTGAAACAAAGTGCCCAAGTCTTTCTTAGAGCACTATATATTGGACTCTCTCTTATTGTTTTAAGATATCTCTCTCTATTATCAAAAATAAAACTCTACCCAAATTGAAAGGCATTATTGAGACTTTGAGCTTAGATTGTTGATCATATTTCATTATTGGAATAAGAAAACAAGTGACTTTTCAGACTTTGTGTTAGAATAGCTTGGTTGTTGGGGAAATTGTTCTTATGTCTTTTTCCTTAATACATTTTTTGTCCATTTAATTGAATAAGCAGAATTAGTGAAAATAATCAGGAAGGTGTCCTAAAGCTAACTGTGGAGAGATTTTGTGCCCCCCATAATTGCCTTTAGTGTGTTTTATTTCTATTCCTATGTAAAGGATCTTGGGATGACTTTGTGCCCTCATTATCCTTCATATTTTGTTTCTATGTAAAAGACCTTGGGATGACTTTGTGCCCTCATTATCCTTCATATCTCATTATTGGGTAGTTAAGGTGGAGACTTTGTGCTACGTCTTAGTTTGCTGGTTACTACGCCTTTGGTTACTAGTTACTTTTCACTATTTGAAAGAATTCCCACTGTTTCTTACAAGATCACTTCTAAAAGAAGAGAAGTGCTTTCAACATTTTCACCAAGATTTTATCCTCTGATTTGTGAACATCATCTCTAAAAAAAGAGAGATGGATGGTTTATCCTACCCCTGAGTGTTATTTTCTACTTATATATATAGTATATAGCTCCTGCATATTTATAGGGAACCTCCCCTTGATGAGAGGAGAGATTTGTCCCCTTTTGATGTAGTAAACCTGCACATCTGGCCGACCAATTTCCCTATGATATGGTTGAAGAGACCTATTTTGCTCATCAGTTAGCTGATTGACAAAATATTCACTTAACAAGCTTATCAATTGAAAACTTCTCTCATATTTCAAAGGTAGAGTCACTTCTTTATCACTATATTGACACACTCCCAGAGCAGACAAAAAAGATGGGAAAAATTTAGAGGGAAGAAAACATCTAGAAAGCAAGGATAAAACACATCAACATTCCTAATCTTTCAAAAATTCAAGAGTTTATTATGACATTTTAGGAGTGGAAAGCTCAACGTGTCTACCCAACTAAATAGAGCAAATTTGGAGATCCTAACCCGTCACTTCAATAATGATTTTACTTACATAGTTTCTTTTATTCATCTATTTGTTACTTTTCTATTCGAAACTTGATCTTTATTGAATTTGTAAAAACTTAATCCCATATGGGTCAAAGTTACTTTAACTCTGGTTTAGTTTAAAACATGGATGAGTTAAGGCAACAATATATATTTTTGGTTGTAAAAAGATGGGGGCATAGAAAAGACAGGAAAAAGGAGTTAGAAATTTTAGAATTGGACCATTATTTTTACAAATATATGTGATGTTTGTCTGAAACATTTTTCATCTGTGAATGATAATGAGAATTAATTATTGCGTACTTAGATCTCTGAGTTTGAGTATTTGAAAGTGAGTTTTCTATGTGAAATATTCCTTCATATAGTAATTACTTTTCCATTAGACAATCTATTATGTGTGTTTTATCATTTACTGGTTCAACATATATACCTTTATCTATTTAATTATTATTGAAAATAGAATCTATGTATTCTGTTACCTATTGCTATTATAAAATCTCGTATTCATAACATAATAATGTATGGATATTAGTCTGCCTTTAAACACTTTCTGGTTAAAAGTGTATCTAAATATTTAAATTCATTGAAAATCTTAAAGGGAGTTGTACCTTAATTCAGAGGGGAACTAATCTTGATAGTTCACCCATTTGCTATTTAACTTATTTGTTCTTGAGAGGAGGATACAGAGTTAAAATAAAATATCTTTATATAAGGACAAATCTGTTAGCCAACAGTTTTTTGGTGACTCCACTGGGGAACAAAATTGATTTGGTCACCTTAACATGAGGCAATAATGGTGCTTCCTCATTGAAATTTAATTCTTGTTTTATAACCAAATCTTGGTTTTCAAGATGAACAGGAAGATATAATTATCTAGTTAAATACTCTTGCTTGGCGTTCTCATTGGAATATTGATGATTATAGATTGGCAAGTAGAATATTAGAAAAAGAGGAAGAATTGGTTGATAATATAATATTGCTTTTACTCGGGCAAAAAAAAGACAAGCAAAAAATATAGCAAGGAATTAAACCCCCTGAAGAGTGAAAAGATTAAGAGCAACACAAAGTTAATAATTATTATATCATAAGCTGGATTCTAGAAGGTACACAAGGTCTTTGAGAAGAGAAGGAATTGAAGATTCTACTTTTCAAATATTGCAAAGCCTAAATTTTCCTTATATTTCCACCCGTGTTAGAAAAAATATAAGTAGACCTCCTAACCCTCCAAAACCCTCTACATCCTCTGTCTTTTAAGCCTTAACTCTTTCTAGTACTATCTTTCCTTTTACCATAAGTTTTCTTCCAATGGCCCAACCTTGGGGCATAGCCATATGACCTCTAAATTTAGGGGCCAACCTGAATCCTTTGCCTAAAAATGCAAGGGAAAATTTACCCAAATTTAATGGAGATGGAAGACAATCACCTAAGGAACATCTGAGTGCCTTTGTAGTGGCATGTGGTGTGTTAGGCGTGCAACATCAAGATGTAGCCATAAGGCTTTTTGTGCAAACTCTAACTGATATTGCAGCACAATGGTTTTATCATCTAATTGATTCCTCAATCACAATTTGGAATGATATGTAAACTATGTTTGAAAATAGGTTCAAAAGTGCAGAAGATGAACATTCCCTTCTTGCTCAATTGACTTAGCTCAAGGAGATACATGAACCCATGAGGGAATTTATAGCCAAATTCAATAGAATTGTGCACAAGATTCCTAATGCTAAAAGACTAACTATTGAGAACCAAAAATGTTTCTTTATTAGTTCTATGCCTCCTGATATAAGTTTTCATCTCAGAAGAGGTACAATTGTCAATTTAACAGATGCACAATCATTGACAGTTGAGTTGGAATATGATCTTATTATGGACAAAAAATGGAAAAAAGAAGTCCAAGTATCTAATGCTCATCCCTCATCTTCCACAGATCCTGTACTTCAAAGGCTAGTCAATGATATGATTGATGTTAAAAGACAATTACCAAAAGCTAATACTTCATTCCAACAACCATATCAAGATATTGGTAGGAAAAATCAATAAGTAAATGCCAGTAAGACATTACCACTTGCATCAACACAATGAAGATTGGCTATTGAAGCTCCTCCTGGAAGAAATAACATGTGTATTTTTCATTTGACTACTGATCATGATGGAAATTCTTGCCCTGAGATGCTTATATTTAATCAAATGACTGCTACTCAAGATGTCTTAGGGGAAATTACTGAAGAAGAAAGGAGCTCTGAGAGACCTGGTGACTCTGAAATACACTTCCTTGAATATGATTCAAATTCAAAAAGAGGAGGTGAAATATTGGTTACTCTTGAAGATATTTCATGTGCTGTACTTACTAGAAGTCAAAAGAATCCAAGATTTTTTAATATTCAAGAAGTGTCCGTTAAAGGTAAGGAACCTTTTACTAAAAATTTTGATGCTAAAATACAAGAAAGGAAATTGTTACACAAAAATGATTGTGAGACTTCTTTTGATATTTTAGAATTTTATAAGTCTATAAAAATTCAAATATCCCCTGCTGAATACCTCAGGTTGAAACCCAAAGAACTTGATAAATTGGTTAAATATGTCAAAAATGGTCCTACACAAGTTGAACCTGAAAGTCAGTTAAATGTTAATACTGAGTCTCCCATTGCCCAATTATTTACTTCTCCACTTGAATCACCCATTCATACTTCAAGAATGACCCTCAATTCATCTGATGATACTCCTTATATGACTGATATGAGACCCAACCCATTTTATGTTTCCTTATTCATAAATGGTCATAAACTCATCAATTATATCATAGACTTAGGTGTTTCTGATAATATAATGCCTTATTTTATAGCCAAAGCCTTAGGCTTAACCCTTACAAAAACATTTGGTAGATGTTACTCCATGGATGGCAAACACATCTCTTTGCTCAGACAAATTTAAGATGCATGAGTTGCTCTTGCAGCCTATCCTGATAAAAAGGTGAAGTTGACTATCTTGATAGCAGATATCCCCACTAGTGATGGAATGTTGTTGAGTAGAACTTTTTGCAAAGATTTGTGAGGGCAGATTAAATTGGATTGGTCAGAAGCTATAATTCTAGTGGGAAAGCAGAAAGTTAAACTAGAACTTGAACCTAAATGCAAGTTTACGGTATATCCTTCTGATGGCCCTAAGTCTCAAATTATATTTAAAAAATGTGAATTTGGAAACTATTTTCTCTCCTCTAAGGGTTTAATAGAAGAATCTATCCCAAAGTCTGTTCATTCAGATGATCTATGGACTATGGAATTTGATGACAGTTGTGCTATTGCTGGTTCAGGAGCAAGAATTGTGTTGATCTCACCTGAAGGTAAAAATTTTCCTTACTCTTTCAAGCTAGAGTTTAAAAACACTAATAATACTACAGAATATGGAGCTTTATTGCTTAGGTTAAATGAAGCTAAAGGAAAAGATATAAAAATACTCAAGGCAAAAGGAGATGCTGAATTAATTGTCGAACAAGTGAGAGGCATTTTCTTAGTTAAAAATGATAGATTAAGACATTAAAAAAATAGAGTTTGGGATGAGATAGAATGTTTTGATGCCTTTTCTATTGAGGTAATTCCCAGAGACCAGAACACTCGAGAAGATTCTCTCATAGTATCAGCTTCTCTTCTTCTCCCACACCCCGATTTTGAAAAGGATTCATATAGAATAAAATTAATCTATCATCCTAATGTCCCGAATAATGCTAAAAATTTGCAAGTTTTTGAGAATAATATACAGATCAATTTTTTTTTGGAGAATGCTAATATGTTCCTAGGGACTTATTTTGAAGGTTCAAAAACATAATGTAAAGAATTCACTCCTGATCTAGGGATCAATCCAAAATATGATGTAATTCAATTAAAAGGAAACAAAATCCCTAAAGGACTGGTCTCTCTAGAACATTTGTTCACTAGACAAGATGAATATACTAAAGGCAAACTTGTCCAGAATGCTAAAAAATAAGAGGATTACGATAAAATCAACATTAGAATTGAAACTAACCTTAAATAGATCTCCATTGGTAAGTATTGTTCACTAGAGGAGAAAAATAAATAAATTAATCTACTGATTAAGTATAAAGATGTCTTTGCTTGGTGCTATGATGACCTCAAAGATTTTAGACATAGATAGTTTCAGCATCATATTCCTTTGAAAATAAATGCAACTCCTTTTAGGCAGAAGCTGAGAAATTATAATCCAAAATTTGCTAAAGCTATCTTTAAAGAGATTGACAAGATGTTAAAGGCTATGATTATTTATCCAATTCATCATTCCACCTAGGTGGTGAACATTGTTCCAGTACACAAAAAGAATAGATAAATAAGAATCTATGTTAACTTCAGGAATTTAAATCAAGCCAGTTTAAAAGATAGTTATCCCTTGCCTATGATGGATCATATCTTGAAAACTATTGCTGGGTCAGAAATGATGTCCATGCTAGATGAGTTCTCAAGTTATAATCAGATAAGTGTAGCTACGACTGACCAACATAAAAATGCTTTCACTACACCTCGAGGAACTTTTGATTGTAACCGTATGCCCTTAGGTTTGATTAATGCTGGTGCAACTTTTCAAAATGTGATGGATTCATCCTTTAAAGATTTGAAAGATAAAATTATTGATATCTATCTTGATGATTTGACTATTTTCTCTAGAAAAAGAGAAGATCATTTGAAGGATCTAGAGACCATCTTACAAAGATGCTTGAGTCATGGGATATCTCTTAATCCTAAGAAGTTGGTTTTCTATGTTACAGAAGGGAAATTATTAGGACACCTAGTTTCAAAAGGTGGAATCAAAATTGATCTAGAAAGAGTTAGAGTAATACAATAGTTAAGTCTTCCTTATAATAAGACTGGAGTTAAGTCTTTCTTTGGTCAGATTAATTTTCTCAAAAGGTTCATTCCTAATTTTGCTAAAATTATGAAACATATTGTGGGGATGATGAGTGAAAAACAAGCATTCAAATGAAATGAAGCTACTAAGAAAGCATTTGAAGATATTAAAGAAGTAATTGCACAAACACCTACTTTGGTAAATCTTGATTTCCAAAAAGATTTTGTTATTTACTGTTATGCTTCAGAACATACCATGTCTGGCATCTTGTTACAGAAAAATGAAGTAAATGTAGAAGCCCCAATAGCCTTTATGAGTGTTCCTCTCAAGAAACATGAACTTAAATATTCTTTTGCTAAGAAACAAGATTTTACTATAGTGAAGGCTGTTAAACAATTTAGATATTATATACTTCGTTCTCATTCAGTTGTATTTGTTCTTAGTTCAGCTATGAAACACATTCTGACTCAACAAGAGGTTGGTATGAACAATAGAGCAACATGGGTTGCTAAAATTCAAGAATATGATCTAGAGATTAAGCCAACCAAATTAGCTAGAGGTCAAGGTTTGTGCAAATTGATAGATGGAAGTAAAGAAGAAGAATTCCCTACTGTCCTACTGGTGAGCTTACAAGATCCCTGGTTCCTAAAAGTGGCACAGTATCTTACTTATGGAGATTGTCCCAGTCATTTATCCCTGAATGAGAAAAGGAATCTGAAGTTAAAATTAGAAAAATATGTGATATGGGGTGACATCCTATACAAAAAAGGATTAGATGGAACCTTTTTGAGATGTGTAGATAAGGAACAATAATCTAAACTATCGGAAGTTTTTCATAATGAAGCCTATGGTGGACATTTCTCTTTTTTAGTCACAGCATTCAAAATCCTTAGAAATTGTTATTATTGGCTAGGTATGTTCAAAGATGCATATAAATGGGTAGCTAACTATGAAAAATGCAAATTGTTCTCAAGAAGACTACAACTTGCAACATTAATTTTGAGACCTGTCATTATTGAAGAACCTCTCAAACAGTGGGGATTAGAATTCATTAGTCCTCTTTCACCTCCTTTTAGTGTTGGTCATACACACATTCTAACAACAACTGATTATTTTATGAAATGGGTTGAAGTGATCCCTGTGAAGAGAACTACTTCAAAAGTGGTATGTGATTTTCTCAAAGAAAATATACTAGTATGTTTTGGTGTTCCTCAGAAGGTTGTGGTAGATGATGCTACCAATTTTTCTTCAATGGAGCTTACTTCTTTCTGCTATGAACATAGTATCTCTCTTTCTCACTCATCAGATTATTACCCTCAAAGAAATGGATAAGTCAAGTCTAGTAATAAAAATTTGATAGCCATCATGAAGAAATTAGTTGGTGATAACCCCAAAGATTGGCATAAGAGACTATACAAAGCACTTTGGCCTGACAAGGTAACCCCAAAAAGAGCAATAGGAATGGCACCATTTGACCTAGTTTATGGAATAGGAGCACATCTATCATTACCTCTGGAATTATCTGCAACTAAATTACAAAATGTTATTGAAGATCAGTACTTTCAAGACTTTTTAGAGAAAAGAGTTATGTATTTAACTAATATTGAAGAGGAGAGGAATGAACTGGTTGATCGTATTGCTATTCATCAAACTAGGGTTAAAAAGATTTTTGACCTAAAAACGAGACCCAAAAAGTTCATGGAAGGAGATGAAGTATTACTATGGGATAGAAAGAGAGAACCTAAAGGATCACATGGTAAATTTGATTCACTTTGGAAAGGACCTTTCAAAATTCATCAGGTACTTAGTCCTAATTCTTTTAAATTGGAATATCTGAATGGAGCTATTTTACACCTATCCTATAATGGACAAGATCTTAAGTTGTACCAATTGTGAAATAGGTATCCCTTTTTTTTACATATCCTTTTATTTTCTTGTTGCATTTTGTGTTTTCCTTTCCTATTTTTGGTTTGTCTTTCTCCTTTTCTTCCATTTCTATTTCCCAGTCTGCGTAACCAGAGTTTTTGAGTTCTCTACATTTTGCCATAAAATACAATTCCCAGTCATAGCCAATGTTACCTTTGGAGTCGCCCTTATTCAAATTTTCATGAATTTTTCCATAAAATAAGTTCAACCACTTATCACCTTTTGTGTGTAAATTCTTAAAAGAATTGAACCTTTAAACTTGAACCTTTTTCAGAGTTCAAGAGTTCAATAAATTCAAAAGTTTAATTAGTTCAATGGTTCAATATTTCTCAAAGTGAACTATTTGTCCCTTTGTGTATTTCAATTTTGATTTTGAATTTCTCAGTTGAACTTGAACCCTTTTTTGGAGTTCAATAAGTTCAACGGTTCAAAAGTTCAATACTTGATATTTTGTAAAGAGTCACGTTCACTCAATTCCCTTGTATAAATTAATGTATCATTGAACCTACTCATTAAACCTATCGTTGAACCTACTAATTAAACCTATCATTGAACTTATCATTGAACCTATCAATTGAACCTACCAATTGAACCAAACATTTGAACCTATGTAGCAAAGTTCAAAAGTTCAACGGTTCAATGTTTCAAAATTTGAAGTTTTTGGAAAGATAATATGACTATTGGTCAATTTGTGTTGTTCATCTCATATCATTGAACCCTGAAGTTGAACCAAATTTTCAAAAAGTTTAATGGTTCAATGGTATAATGACTATACTCTCATCTCACCCTGAGGCTTTCTCTAAGTTAAAATTAGTGGGAGATTTAAAGGAGAATATATCTAAAAACTCATTATAAAGCAAAAAATTTTGAATTTTCATGAGGTTACAAATATTCATTACTCATCAAAATCATGCATAAAATATGCTTTCCATTAATGCATATGTTAGAGTGCATGTCTTATCAAGCATGTTTAGCACATATTGTCCTGATTTAATCATTTGATCTGGTTAATATCTGCATCGAGAGAAAACAATTCAAATTCAACAAATAAGCATACTAGGTGATACAAAGGAGAACAACACAGGTGGTATAAGATATTTGATTACTTGAATTCATAGTGATTTTAGATAAATTTAAGGTGAGTTTCACTCTTACTGTAAACTGGTTCCTTTACTTGGTTGGAAAGAAGGATCCTTTTGAGTTTGCAGCATTATTTAAAAATTAAAAACATTCTCTTTTCATTATATTATCTAACTTGTAGCCATGAAATTTGCTTATCTTGATTACGAGCATGGCCCTAGTCTCATATGTTCTCTGCCTAAAATTGGGGACACCTCTCTGGTCCAATATGATTTGGAAGATTTTAAGGAAAGGGCTAGAAATCCTTTGTCAAATCCTATGATGCAAAAAATAGTAGAAAGTGGCTTGGTTGAAGTTGTGGCCTTTCCCATGGCTATACAATGCCCTGAATTAGTCCTTGAATGCATGAATAGATATGAACCTCAAAACAGGTGCATCAAGACTGCAGATGGTAATGTTCTACTACATATCAACAGACAAACCCCAATGTCTGTGATGAGAATCCCTTTGAAGGAACCATACTTTGACCTTAGTATTACTTCTTCCTATGGTTATTTTTCAATGAAGAAAACAATTTACAAGAGGGTGATTGCTAGGAATTGGCTCTTGAAATTCCAAAAAGGAGGTTCAAGACTGCTTAGGCCATTAACAAGAAATCATATGATTCTAGAAGTACAAGATATCATGGTATTACTACACAAACTGAAAGGTAATGCTCATGCATATTATTGGGAAGATTGGATGTACTTCTTCATATAGGTGATCCTCCAAGGAGAACAATATTTGGATTGGGCAAAAATTGCAGCTGAATGTTTGCATCAAGGTTTAAGTAATTATTTGGGAAATAGAGAATTTTATATGTCTTCATACCTCCTCTATTGCCTGGATTCTACGAGACAATGGGTAGGGTTAGTTCATGCACCCTTGGCTAAAGATAGTAAAATTTATGATTATTACTCACAGTTATAAATGCATAACTGCTATGAGGATTACAGGAGGGTCAATGATGTTTTTATTGGGAAAATGACTTTTGAATTGTCAAATAACATTAATAAGAGGTTGTCTGATGAAGCTATGTAGTTAATTAATAGCTATGGTAGTTTATTCATTCAATTTTCCATGTTCACTTATATTAGAGTTGGGGGTTTTGATGGTAAACCCTTGAGGTTACCTAGGTATGTTTTTGATCGATTTGTGCTAATAGAAGTTTGCAGGTAATTAGCACATGTAGATAAAAAATTCCCAATGAAGAATAAATATGGTATATCTTTTCCTATTGAACTTGGATGTTATTCATTCAAAACAACATCTAATGCTTTGAATTTAGAATTAGATCTTAATAAATTCAATTTTCAATACTTCACAGCCAAACCACAATTTGACTGTAAAGGTTTTGCCAGAGATAACTTGGATCTTGTAATAGGATTTTCACATATTCATCAATTAGAGGATTGTTGAGAGGATTATTTAGATGAATTTAAATTTAGAAGAAGATTGTGGTCCACATTTTCCCTAGGGCAGATAATTACCCTTAAATTAAACATGGACATTTCTAGAATTGTTGACAATGATGAACAGGTGACTAATCCACAATTTGAGCAAATAAAATAATCACCTATTCTAGAAATTAATTGGGAGAAAAGTGAGGAAGATAGAATTGAGGTCAAGACCCTTCAGTGACAAGGAGAATTGAAAAATGGCTGAGAGAGCAAAATTTGGGAGGAGCTCAAAACATAGTCTCCCAATAATGTACATCAATAATTGAATCTCCATTCCCAATAAGCTCATCTAACTAGCCTATTGTTATTTGTGATGTAGGTACTTCCAATTCAAAAAATGGAAGGGACCCTATCATCAAAGAATATGAGAAGGCCCTTATAACTACCCTACTTCCTCATGCCACCAGGTCAAGGACTCAAAGAAAAAAAGAAGAATCAAATTTATAAAAAAGTGATTGTGGATTTAAATTCTAAAGAGGATTCAGGAAAAGTCAAAGGTGATAAAGAATCTAATTCACTAATGGTGAAAGAGGTTAGTACAGATCAACAGATAGTGATTCCTTCTTATTATACCAAATTGATGATTGTTTCAATTGTATCTTCTGATCAACTGAATCTTGATAGAGAAGCCTCGGCTTCTACACCTAAATGGCTAGAAAGTTCAATTAGTCATAAAAGGAAAGTAGTTCCATTTTCTTTACCCTTGGAAGATATGGTGAGCAAGTGTTTTGGGAAAGCTCCTAAATCCAAAAAGTTAAAAACAACATCTAGAGCAGACGTTGACCCAAACACATGGAACTAAAATGCAGAGATAGCCCAACAAAGAACCAATGAAGAAATTCAAGATCCTACAGTTCAAGATTTTATAGTTGAAAAGGTAGACCTTGGGACTGCATCATGTGCCACTGATGTGCATCATCTAGAAGTGTCTACTAAAATGATAGTCAATAGAACTTGGAAGGATGAAAAGGATAAAAGAGAATTAAAATAGATTGTGCGGTAAATGGTAGAGTATATTGATGCCATTTATAGTCCAAATCCACAACCAATTTCCCAAATGCCCATGTCTTTTTATCTAACCTATCAATCAAAGGATGCTAGATCAGATACACAGAGGCAAAATGATTACTAGAGTATTTGATAGTTGGTTGGATAGCATCATCCTAAAAGGTACAGAATAAATTCATAAATTGAAGAATGTATATGATCTGACCATAATCACTGTTGAAGATTTGAAGACTCAGAATGCTTTATGGATAAAAGAACGAAAATGGATGAGCATGATGAATCAGATTGATGAAGTGCAAAAATATGGGATAACAAAGTTTTTGTCAGAAAAGAACTTGACAAGACTGGATGAAGATATATTATATGCAAGTAAGAAAAATGTTGAATGGAGAAATTTAGTATCCAGACAAGGACAATTGGAAATCACAAAAATGATCAAATAAATAATTGAATTCATTCAATCATTACATCATGATCTATAGAGCATTGATATCAATTACATAAAAGATGATGGAAAACTAGAGATGAACATCAATGTTGTGATTGAGTCCTTTAGGGAAAAGATTAACTTCATTAAAGAAAGTGACAACTTATCAATTGAAAACTTCTCTCAAATTTCAAAGGTAGAGTCAATTATTTATCACTATATCAACACACTCCCAAAGCACACAGAAAATATGGGAAAAATTTGGAGGGAAGAAAACATCTGGAAAGCAAGGATAAAACATGTCAGCATTCCTAATCTTTAAAAAATTCAAGAGTTTGTTACGACATTTTAAGCGTGGAAAGCTCAACGTGTCTACCCAACTGAATAGAGCAAATTTGGAGATCCTAACCCATCACTTCAACAATGATTTTACTTACATAGTTTCTTTTATTCAGCTATTCAGTTACTTTTCTATTTGAAACTTGATCTTTATTGAATTTGTAAAAACTTAATCCCACATGGGTCAGAGTTACTTTAACTCTGGTTTAGTTTAAAAGATGGGTGAGTTAAGGCAACAATATATATTTTTGGTTGTAAAAAGATGGGGACATAGAAAAGATAGGAAAAAGGAGTTAGAAATTTTAGAATTGGACCATTGGTTTTACAAATATATGTGATGTTTGTCTGAAACATTTTTTATCTGTGAATGAAAATGAGAATTAATTACTACGTACTTAGATCTGTGAGTTTGAGTATTTGAAAGTGGGTTTTCTATGTGAAATCTTCCTTCATATAGTAATTACTTTTCCATTAGACAATCTATTATGTGTGTTTTATCATTTACTAGTCCAACATATATACGTTTATCTATTTAATTGTTATTGATAATAGAATCTATGTATTCTGTTAAGTATTGCTGTTATAAAATCTCGTATTCATAACATAATGATGTATGGATATTAGTCTGCCTTTAAACACTTTCTGGTTAAAAGTGTATCTGAATATTTAAATTCATTAAAAATCTTAAAGGGAGTTGTACCTTAATTCAGAGGGGAACTAATCTTGATAGTTTACCCATTTGTTGTTTAACTTATTTGTTCTTGAGAGAAGGTTACGGAGTTAAAATAAAATATCTTTATATAAGGACAAATCTATTAGCCAACACTTAGCTAGTGAAAATTATGATCGAGTCTTAGATACTAAATTAGATCATTTTGGATATTTTTAAAAATTAGTTTCCAAAGGGAAACTATAGTCTAAAACATGCAAAAACTTTTTCCATTAGGAAAACAAATTAGCAAATTAGATTCTTCAATTTGAAAAAATGTTTGATCTATTGTAATAGGATTTTATTTGAATTATTAAGGCCACCAAAGAGAATAGTAGCAATGATCATTTTTTGAAAAGTGGAATACTTGCTTATGGTTTGATGTCTAATAATGGATTACACTTTAGTTTGTTTGACATAAGGTTGATTTATATAACTTATTGGTTTGGTTCATTTATTAAGTATTTGAACATTCAAGGAGGCTAATGCAATATATTATGCTCAATGCCAATGATTTTTAAGTTGTTAAAGCCTCCATTGATTCATTATAACCTATGATTATACAACAAATCTAAATCCATATTCTTAGAGCTATAAATAGTTTTAGTTATCAAATTAAGTCCTTCTAATTAAGAGAGTTTGTATTACGTAAATGAGTTGTTATAAATCTATGGATTTATAAATACATCCTACATAAGAATGCTATTTTTGGAATGGCATGACCTCATGATAAAATTAATAATTTATAATATTCAAAATACTATCAATTTATGGAATAACAAAAAACTCTTTTAATGTAAATAAAGATGCATTAATTATATTTCAGCAACTAAGTGATAGAATTACAAATTTATAAAATACACTAATTACATACACCATTACATGTATAAACTTAAATATTACATTAAGTATTTATAAATAATATAATTTCTACCACCCACTTATAGGTTTAGATTACAACTACCTCTTTACAAATCATGGAATAAGAAATAAAATATTTCAACAATTTCATTTACACTTCAAATTTTACAACATAAAAGATATTAAATTGTTGTAATCTAACCGCTACTGGTTCTTTCCAACTTGCACTATGAAATTTATAAATCCATTAATTTATAACAACTTATTTATGTAATACAAGCTCCCTTAATCATAAGGATGTAACTTGATAACTAAAACTAGCTATAGTTCTAAGAATATGGATTTAGGCTTGTTGTTGTTGGCAAGTATTATCATTAATGTCAAATATTGATGTCAAAGGTAATGACAAAGTGGTGATGTCATGATGATGAGTTTGAGCCTGAAGTTTTGTTAAATCAAGATTTGAATGCATATAATCTAATGTAAGTATTTTTTGAAGCTTATCACATTGTATCTAGCATGTTGATGTGGTTTCAAGTTAAGGAGAGAAGATAAGCATGTGAACAATGTGTTGGCATAGGCTTGGTAGCCTAGTATGTAAGCATGGATCTTTAGTATATGCTCGAATAGGAAGTTTATATGATGATATCATGTTTCATATGTCATATGGGGTGTCAAGAGTGCTTAAAATGCTTATTAGAATGCATTGTGTTCATTTGATTCTTCATTATGTTCATCTTGTTATAGTTGGTTCTATGGTAATAAAATTTGAGTAAGCAGTTGATGGTGTCATATTTCACACATGTGAAGGTTCCAAGAATAGGTTGATATATGTATGGATTAACCTATGTGAGGAGATCATATTGTTAAAATTTAAGGTCATGAGGTTGAGCATAGATAAATATATGTGAGTGCAAAGTTGGTCTCTCAGATAGAAGTTCACTAAGTTTCTAGACTTAGCCAGACCGTCACTACACGTCATGCAGACATCTATGATCCATCAAGTTTGTGAATTTAATATAGGTACTCACAGAGTTAACTAATTTCAAATATTTTCATGAATATGTTGTATATAGTTCCAAGAAGCTTCAATGAAAATTTGGAGTCTTGAAGTGATTTCTAGCTCAAGTTATAAAGCTTTAAAGTTACTTTAACATACTGTGATGGGCCATAGACCATCAAGTGTAATCATGTTAAGGTCTAAGGCCATTGGTCTAAAAAATATAATAGTTCATGTTAAATCATATATCTTGATCCAAAGGTGTGCTTAAAATTCAATATGTCAAAGAATGAATGCACTGATGACATATGTCACATTCATGGAGCTTGGACAAAAGATCAACAGTTCATGAGCGCTCGTACTGTCAAAAGATCAATGGTGTGAGTCAAATTCAAAGAGTAAAATGTGTAGAAGGCATGTAGAGATTATAATTGGCACAATCATAGGATCTTAGAGCTTAGATCAATGGTTATCATTGCAATATAAAGACCTGGTTAATCCATAATATTTGACGGAGCACATTTGTCCATAGTTACCAAGAAGCACGAGATGAGGTTTAAGTGATTGATGTTTAATAGTAAAACAAAGGTAAATACTGAGATAATTTTAAGGGAGATATAAGGTGATTATTTGATCAAAATATGTGAGGACACAAGATGATGGAAAAGTGTTCAAAGTTTAACAGTTGTTCAGTGATTGTTGGAATTTAAATATTCAAATTTATGAGGGAAGACTAGTCTGCAGTGTTTGAGCTATAACTTTTGATCTAAGATGAATTCAAACATGGTGTAAAAATAAAAGTTGTATTGGAATTCATGGTGAATCTATATAACTTGGTTAAATTTTTTTAATATTTGTACATTTTTGATATTGATATCCAAAGTTAACTATGTGTTTGACCATGTTCTATAAGTGACCCGTGAAGGATATTTGAGCTATTCTTGATAGCATTTTGATGTTTCAATGGGACTGAGCTATTGGAGAGTATTTTAGACTCCATGAAGATTAATTTTATGGATTTTTTAGGTTTAAATAATCCATATTAAGTATGAACAAATTCTTAGAAGTTGATTGTGTGTTCATTCATGGCGTTTCTATGTATAAGGTCAAAGATTGATCTATTTGGCTTTAGTAGAGGAGTGTTGTGATGACTGAGATCATTTGATGATGTCATAGTGGCCATGTGGAGTGGACTTATGCATTTTTAAGTGGTATTATGTTTTTAAATTTCTTGATGGAGTGATAAATGGGTGAATAGGTCTCTATGAGACTTATAAGGGCTACTAAGACCTAATTGAAAGGTGTAGCTGCTTAAGTATGACCCATAGTTCTTATGGTCGACCTGTGAGGATAGTATTGAGCTATGTAAATATTTCTTAAGGGTTAAGGAAAATATAAATTCCAACCAAGAAGATAATAATCATGAAGGCTCTATGAAATGTGAAATCAAATGTGGTGATTCTAGACTTGCAAGAAGAGGGGTGTGGGAGTTGTAGAGTGAAGGAAAGAAGAAAGGGTTGGTGCCCAGTGGATGGGTTGTAGACCATAGTAGGTTTATGACTATGTGTATAAATTATAGGTCATATTTTTGATTTCAAGAACAATGTTATTTTAGGTTTGAAGATTAAGGATGAGCGAAGAGATCTAGAGTGATCATAAAGGATGTTTTATATGCCTTGAGCATGAGTGAAGGATAAATGATGTTTGTGTAATCATGGTGGTTGATTTGAGAGGTAGATAAAAGTTTAGAATATGTGTATAACCATTTGGTCATATTGTTAAGGTTGTGATAGAGTTGTTTTTGAAAAGTGTAGAGTGATCCAAAAGGTGGTTTTAGATGTTTGTGGCTATGTGAAGAAGTGAAGGGAGTTGATATACATTGTATCTCCATCAAATTGGAAAGAAATTAGTGATCAAGAGATGTTCATTTTATAGATGTTGGGAGGGTACTCAACATATAGGTTAGAAGGACTTAACCAATAGGTGGTTATAAGGACTTGATAGTCTTAGGTGAAGGTGCTCCTTGTGAAACATGTATTTCACTAAAGATGATTATAAGGAATTGACTAACAGGTGGTTAGAAGGACTTGATCATCATAGGGGTAGGTGCTCCTTGTGAAACAAGTGTTTCAATAAATTTTGGTCATAAGGGCTTGACCGGTCTCATGTTTGTGATCATCTTATAGGGCAAGTAGTCCATGTGTTTATAGGCTTGAGAGTGGGTTTTATTCCCCAAGAGGGTTTCCCACATAGATATTGTGTTGTGTGTTTGATCTTCCATTATCTATTGTTCATTGTTATGAATGACTTGTACATTCTATGAATGCTTATGGTAATTGAGTAAGGGTTTTAAAGGATTGGAATTGAAGTTGAAATATATTGCATCATGGATTCACCTCCTCGCCTCTCAGTGATTTTATCTCTAATGATTGGTATCATAGCGGGTCCTTTGAAGGAAGCTTAATAACTTGAAGGAGATAATAAGTAGAAAAATATGGCTAAACAGTTGAAGAAAGAGAATCAATGGTGAAAGGTTTTGATCAAGTCATTTTAAGAGTAGATATGTATTTTAAAGAAAGATGCCAAATTAGATGAGAAAGTTATCAATGATCTAAGGTTCAACTAGAAGATGCGGGGGCAAGTTTGAGTTAAAAAGAGGAAAGTTGTTCAAAATAAAATGACATCATGTATTATGAATAAGTTTGCCATGATAGTGGGTAAGAAGAAGTGTTCTATGATAGTGAGAAAGAAGAAGTGGATCTAGGAACTAAGCTCATAAAGAGGAATCAAAAGATGAGGTATGTGATTAAAGGTCTTAAAGCACAAGTTAGTTCTCTTGAGGGAAGTTTACTAGGCAAGACCAAGAGAGATGAGAAGAAGTATCAAGATATGATCAAGTTTATTGAAGAGAAAACATGTAGATTGAAGGATGACATGGCTAAAAAATCTAATAAGGAGGTCATCAAAGATATTAGAGGTCAATTAGATGTTTCAAATGGCAGCCTAAAGTCAAGAGAAGAAGAATGCAGATATCTCAAGACTTAGAAAAAGCCAATACCAAGGTGATTTCAAATCAAGGTGAGCATGATGAGTTGAAGACTAATCCTGATTCCTTGAAAGTAGAGCATGAACAACTCATAAACAAGTTGGATAAGTTGGAAAAGGAACATATAGAGCCTAATTAAGCTTTGAAAGCAATGTCAGGGGAACCACAGAACAATAAACATGCTCTGATCCCTACTTAGCCAGGATCTTGCTCTACCAATTAGAGCACATATGATTACTTCTTGTATTAGCAACTAAACATGAAATTTAACCAGAATCAATAAGTAACTAGAAATATGAAACAACACAAGAATTGAGAGACAATACACAATTGTATTAATAATCACTCAGAAGAATATACAATAAAGAAGATGCCACTTCTTCTTCCACCTCAAAGGTTCGCCACACCTCAAGACCTTCCCTCTCTCTCTTGGTCACAACAATCAACTCCAATACAAAGTTGATGTTCACCTCTCCAACCAGTCAGTAACACGCTACCAGTTCACTAAGTACACAACCGTACTCCAAGTAGATCCCCTGCTCTTTGTTGCTACCTGCAAATAACTAGACCTTACTCACCATTGTAGATCTCCTATAGAAAGTCATGCCCACATACTGACCAAGATCATACACACACGAAGAACCCTTTTGATTCTCCAATCCAGTACCCACCTTGGTATTGTGGCACTAGGAGGAATGCACCATTACTCTCTTCTCTCTGAAGGAGCTTATTGCTCTCTTACTCACTAGCTACAAGTTTACAATACAGCCCATGAGTCCATATATAGATCTCATGCTTACAATAATTAGACTACCCTAATTACAATAATTAGATGCGCAACTCAAGACTACAACTAGCCTTTGACATGTAAACAACCCGTCTAAAAATAGACTCTCTGGGATCAACATGTGAACTGCCTGTTCTCACATAGGCTGTCGACGTCGGCTCCTCCATGACCGATATTGGTCGACTAGTGACCGACGCTGGTTGCTTCCTCTTTGCTATCTGATCGATGTCGGTTGATCAGACTAACGCCGGTTTCCCTGCAACTGATTTTGCAACTCCCCGCAACTCTGCATCCTTTATGACTTCTCTTGTTTGCATCTTGGTGAAGCTTTTAGCTCCACAACCTAACAATCTCCCACTTGGAGATAAATAGCTACACCTGTACTTGTACCTATACACCATCTAAATTATTCCCTGGCTTGTATTCCTCTTCAAGATCAACCCTGAAGACCAACCACCACACAACTTGTGATGCTACACCTGTCATCAAAGTAACCTGCCACATCTGAACCTACATATCCATGTAGTGAAGAACTTGACCTTGCATAACAAGAATCCCTGCTGCTAGTCTTACTGAACTGCCCTCTAGTACTCCTTCCCCGAATTGGCTCCATACTATCTGACAACCCCCACTGCTTGGGAAAAACTTAGGTCTACACTAGACCTCATGTGATTTCGAACCCTATTTCAAGCTAAGCTTGAACTGTCCAGCCCTTGGTGTGCTTTCTGATTCTGCATCCTGCATCATGAACCCTGCCAACATCGTCTTCACATCAGCTCCCACTGGAGATAAAATCTCCATGACTCTTATGCCAAAGAATTTTTCTGCTCCAAATTCTTCCTGACACACCTCTGAACTAACCTTACCCTTAGCTCAGCAAATTCCTGTATGTACAAACCTACTAGTAAATCACCCACATATAGTAACAGGATGATGTTGCGACCATCATCTACCTGGTAAGATAAAACCACAATAGTTACACTGACATTGACTGAAGCCATGCTTAGTCATCCACCTATCAAACCTGTACCACTGTCCTGTAACTTCCTCAAGACCATATGCCTTGGCCTTCCATCTCATGTATCCGTCCACTCTCTTCTTTAACTTGGGAATCCATTCCATCTCTCAGTGCTTCCTTCCAGCTGACAACTCTACCAACAAATACATGTTTGGTTCTTCTCCAAGGACTCACACTCCTCATCCATGCCAAGCTTCCACTGTATCTGGACTCTACCTACATTGCCTCTTCACATTTGCCTAGTTTTTGACCATCAATAAGCAATATAAAGAAGGTGAACAATGAATATGAGGTTCACTTACCCTTTTTGACCTCAACATGAGCGTTTGAGACTTGTTGACAGCTTGCTGTCTGCCCACCATCCATACCAGTGACTGATCTCAGCCATCTCCTAGTCTGTTTCTGACCGATGTCGGCTCCCTGTACTGAACCTGACTGCCGATGTCATTTCCCTAGCCAACGTCGATGTCCCTCCTACCGACGTCGGTTCTTATGACCGATGTCGTTCTTTATTCTACCGACGTCGATTACTGTATGACTAACGCCGGTACCTGTGTTCATCTGTGAGTGATAACTTTTTACCTGCGAGCACTCCATGGATCAAAATCCTAATCAAATCAACCCTACTCTACTCAGAATAATTTAGTTTCCTCACCTGATCTCTGTCTGTCATCTCCTCCACGAACACCAAGGCTTTCCAGTTCTTTAGCTTGTCAAAAACATCTGACTTCCGCTTCAAAACTTGCATTCTCCTTCTACATACGTGACTAAGCCTATGAAGCCACATCTCTGCAACAAAAGGTGAATTAGCAATATAAGTAGATAGATAAAGGATACCTACTTTCTTACCACCATCTAATTCAAGTGTATCCGCTGTGAGAGTTACAGTGCATCTCTCATCACCCAAATTTCTTGAAGAAATTAGACTCATCTCCAAGACTAGTACCTGCATGACTTCCTTCAACCACTGTGTGTCATCCACCTACAAATTCAGCTTCACTTCCCCTTCGTCAATTATCTGACAAGGCTCTCCAACCCCTAAATAAGTCTCTCCAAGGTCTCCAAAGACATACCCATGAGAAGATGCTCTATTTCGGGCTGCATGGAAAGAGGCAAAAGAATCTGTAAACAAAGATTCCACTTTATCCAGAACATCCTGTGCAATATTACCTGCAACATATGCTTCCACAAGCTGATCTACTACCAACCAATGATCTCTTTTTACCTGCTCTTTCTTTCCATCAATCAGAGCATTCGTGCTATTCAGTTTCTCCATTCGTAGCTTACTTTCTTCTGCCATTGCTATACTCCCACTCAATCTGAAACCCCTGTGAGTGACCTGTAATCAACAAACACTACCAGATTTGAAACCACCTATTAGTCAACCCAACCAAAAGATCTGATACCACTTGTTGGTATCAGCTCTTGAACCTATAACCAAGACTTTGATACCACTTGCTAGGGAAACCACAGAACAATAAACATGCTCTGATCCCTATTTAGCCAGGATCTTGCTCTACCAATTAGAGCACATATGATTACTTCTTGTATTAGCAACTAAACATAGAATTTAACCAGAATCAATAAGTAACTAGAAATATGAAACAACATAGGAATTGAGAGACAATACACAATTGTATTAATAATCACTCAGAAGAATATACAATAAAGAAGATGCCACTTCTTCCACCTCAAAGGTTCGCCACACCTCAAGACCTTCTTCCCTCTCTCTCTTGGTCACAACAATCAACTCCAATATAGAGTTGATGTTCACCTCTCCAACCAGTTAGTAACACGCTGTCAGTTCACCTAGTACACAACCATACTCCAAGTAGATCCCCTGCTCTCTGCTGCTACCTACAAATAACTAGACCTTACTCACCATTGTAGATCTCCTATAGAAAGTCATGCCCACATGCTGACCAAGATCATACACACATGAAGAACCCTTCTAATTCTGCAATCTAGTACCCACCTTGGTACTGTGGCACTAAGAGGAATGGACCATTACTCTCTTCTCTCTGAAGGAGCTTATTGCTCTCTTACTCACTAGCTACAAGTTTACAATACAACCCATGAGTCCATATATAGATCTCATGCTTACAATAATTAGACTACCCTAATTACAATAATTAGACGCACAACTCAAGACTACAACTAGCCTTTGACATGCAAATAACCAGTCTAAAAATAGACTCTCTGGGATCAACATGCGAACTGCCTGTTCTCGCACAGGCTACCGACGTTGGCTCCTCCATGACCGATATCGGCCGATTGGTGACTGACGCCGGTTGCTTCCTCTTTGCTATCTGACTGACGTCAGTTGATCAGACTACTGTCGGTTTCCCTACAACTGATTCTGCAACTCCCCGCAACTCTGCATCCTTCGTGACTTCTCCTGTTTGCATCCTGGTGAAGCTTTTAGCTCCACAACCTAACAAGCAATGCAAGAAAGTTTGTTAGACAAATAAATGCTTCAAGGTATGCTAGTTTATTCTAGGGTCATTTTTATACATGTAATAAGTATGGTCATAGAGCTAAGGATTGTAGAAGGAAGTCAGTCAAATATGGACATTCATGGATCTATGATAAAAGGAGTTTTTGGCCAAGAATTGATCACAATTCAAATCTATCAAAAGGTACAAATGATGTTAGTTATTTCATTTTTGATAATAAAGGTCATATTACCAAACTTTGTCTTAGTAAATTTGATTATCCCTCAAGTCATCTGAAGAAGGGAGAGACTCCTAGAAAGCATATCAAAAGTCAAAACATGATGTGGAGACTTAACACAATGAAGGCTAGTCTTATTGAGTTCAAGCATCAAAATTTTGATTCTATAGAAAATGAATCCATTTTGGAGGTGTCTCAAGAGTGACAAAGAATTTTGATATCAATCCAAATGGAGAAGAAGGTGGATGATCCAAGAATTAAGACAGTTATACCATTCAAGGCTAAGGAGAATCTAAAAAAATGATCTCAATCTGATGGTTTATTTGTTGTAGTTGAAGAATTTCTAGGTAAGAAGGAGTTTCATGATTTCAAAGAGTTCTTGTTGTCTAAGTTCAAAGAGGAGAAGGTGTTAGTTGAAGAGATATGCCAAAAAACTATGTTTTCATCATGAATTATCAAGAAAGCCAAATAAGAGATGGATACCAAGCAAGTTGTTTTAGTTAAGAAAAAGAAGAAGAAGAAGAAGAAGGTTCTTTAGTCCTATGATGAGGATCGGTATATTCCTCTATTCTAGGTCCTTGTGAAGTAGAGATGTCTTTTTTGTGATTCATGAAGACATTTCTCAGTTTGAAGAAGCATATGGTCTTGCAAGGATGTTTTCAGTCTGGAGGGCTAGATTCAAGGTTTCTAGGTGACAAAGGAGGATTAATGAGTTGTCAAGTGATATTTTTTCATATAAAAGTTTATTGACCTTATTTTACCATGCTCTAGGTGGTTTTGTGGTCTGAAGGTATGTTGAAGTCAAATTAGAGATTTTTGAGTGCTCTTAGTTTTCTCAAATTTTCGCTGAAGGACAAGCAAGCCTAAAATGGGTTATAGGATGTATGGGTTACCAAAATAATTGAGGCTCAAATATTGGTGAAAAAGTGTGTGATGGTTGTCTCTAGGTGTGTAAGATGTTTCAAAAGTGGGCATTGACTAGAAGGAGGTTTGTTGACCCTATTTGTTTTGAGATTCTAGAGTTTTAAGCTATGCTAAAAAAGTGGTTTACCTTATGAGTTGAGGTATGAGGATTATTGATAGGTTGAATGGGTCAAATGGGTTATCAAATCAAGATTCATAGATATTTTAAGGTTTATGTTTTTCAAATTATTCAAATTTTTATGGAGGCCTAATTGGCTAAAAGGTTTGTGAAGGAAGTATGTTGTAGATGATGAGATAGGTAATGAAAATTGGTGTGATTAAGTGGGTATATAAGAGAGCTCTAGATATGAAGTTTCATGTTTTGAAGTTGTGTCTACTAAAATTTTTAGGCTCTACAAGTTACAATAAGGGCTACAAAGAGTCTAGACAGGGCTAGTATGAAGATTTGATGTTTTTACTTAGTTTCTCCAAAAGATCAAGGAATGAGTATTTCAAGGTAAGTTTTCAAGTTGGTTTAGAGCATGTTTCCTATTTGATGAGTGGCATTAATTTATATTGGTGGTCCTTGAAGTGGCTTGAGAGAGAAGGTTAATAAGCCTATGTGGTAGTTCTTCATGGTGTGTGGAGATCTGAAGATGCTCAAGAGGTGAAATGGTTTAGAGATCTTAGGGGGAGTCCCTCTCAATGTTCTCAAGGTTATTTCAATTAGTTTTTGGTATTCATGTATGGTTATTCCTCATTAATAGTAGTGCATGATCAAAGAAGAGTGTTGTCATGGTGCATGGTTGAGAAGTACAAGGTGGTATGCACAAAGTTAGGGGGAACTAACTTAGATAGTTTGAGTGAGTTGTGTATCCATGCATGATGTAAGGAGAAGAATTTTTAATATGTTCCAGTCATTGATAAAATATGTTGAATCTTCATGCATAAGCAAAGGGAGCTTGTGAGTTCTATAGGTTAACAGGTCTAAGGATCAAAATAGCCCAAGTTCAGATTGATGTATATCAAAGAACAAATGACATGAGATGAATCATGGTGTTAGGGGGATATTTATAAGCTATGTGAGTAGTTTTTTAGGTCCAAGGATCAGATATTTCCAAGTTTAGATTGATTCATGTCAAAGGGGGAGCAATTATTTCATATGAGGTATGTAACTTGAGCACTTAGAAGTATAATCTAATACATTCATGATGTTAAGATGAGCTTGGTGGATGTTTAATCTATTTTTTCATTTATGAAAAAGGGGAAGAAGGAAAAGAAGAGGTTTCCATCAATGACAAAGTGGGATATTGTTGGCAAGTATTGCCATTGATGTCATGTATGCATTGGTGTCAAAGGTAATGACAAAGTGGTGATGCCATCATGATGATGAGATTGAGCCTGAAGTTGTGCAAGGTAGGATTTGGATGAATATAATATAATTTAAGTATTATTTAAATCTTATCATATTATATCTAGCATGTTGATGTGGTTTCAAGTCAAGGAGAGAAGACAAGCATGTGAACAGTGTGTTGGCACAGGCCTGGTAGCCTAATATGTAAGCATGGATATTTAGTATATGATTGGATAGGAAGTTGATATGATGAGATCATGTTGAATATGTTTTATGGGGTGTTAATAGTGCTGAAAATTCTTATGAGAATGCATGGTGTTCATCCATTTCTTCATTATATTCATCTTAACATAGTTGGTTCTATGGCAGAAAAATCTAAGTAAATAGTTTGATGGTGTCATATTTCACACATGTGAAGGTCCCAAGATTAGCTTGATATATGGATGGATTCCCATATGTGAGGAGATAATATGGCTCAAATTTGAGGTCATGAGGTTAAAATTAGCTAAAGATATGCAGGTGCAAATTTGGTCTCTCAAACAAAAGTTCACTAAGTTTCTATACTTAGCCAGACTGTCACTGCACATCATGCAAACATGTATGATATAGAAAGTTTTTGAATTTAATATATTTAATTAGAGAGTCAAATAAGGTTAAATATATTCATATTTTTTTTATAGTTCCAATAAAATACCCTAGAAATTTGGAGTCTTGGAGTGATTTCTAGCTCAAGTTATAAAGCTTCAAAGTTACTCTAGCAAACTGTGATGGGCCAGAGACTGTCAAGTTTAATCATGTTGAAGTCTAAGGTAAATGGTATAGAAGATCCAATAGTGCATGATAAATCTCATATCTTGATCTAATGGTTCATGTAAAAGTTAATATGTCAAAGAATGAATGTGCTAGTGACATATGTCACATTCATAGAGCTTGGACAAAAGATTAATAGCTCACAAGTGTTCATATTGTCAGAAGATCGATGGTGTGAGTCAAAGTCAAAGAGTCAAATGTGAAGAAGGCACATAGAGATTCTAATTGGAATAATCATGGGATATAAAAATGTTAGATCAATGGTGAGCACTACAAGATAAATACCTGGTTAATCCATAGAGATTGACGGAGCATGTTTGTCCATAGTTGCCAGGAAGCACACAATGAGGTTTAAGTACTTGATGTTTAATAGTAAAACAAAGGTAAATATTGAGCTAATTTTAAGGTAGATCAATGGTGTGTATTTTATCAAAATATGTGAGGACACAAGATGATGGAAAAGTTTTCTAAGTTTAATAGTTGCTTAGTGACCATTGGAAATCAAATATTCAAATTTGTGAGGGAAGAATAGTCTGCAGTGTTTGAACCATAAATTTTGGTCTAGGAAAAATTCAAACATGGTTTAAAAGGAAAATTTGTAGAGGACTTCATGGCACATCTAGAGAACCTATTTATAAGGTTTTACTATCTGTATAGTTATAGATCCATGTTTTGTAAGTGATTTGAAAAAGATATTTGAGCTATTATTGATAGCATTTGGATGTTTCAAGGGGATTGAGATATTGGAAAGTATTTTAAAGTCCACGAGGATGATATTTATGGATTTTGGAGGTTTGACCAATCTAAATTCAGTATGAATAAATGCTTAGAAGTTGATTGTGTGTTCATTCATGGTGTTTCTATATATAAGGTCAAAGATTGATCTATTTATATTTAGCAGAGGATTGTTGTGATGACTTTGATCATTTGAGGATGTCTAAGTGTCATGTGGATTGGACCTATGTATTTGGAAGAGGTTCTATGTTTCTAAATTTCTCGATGGAGTGATAAATGGGTGAATAGGTCTCCATAAGACCTATAAGGCTATTAAGGCTATTAAGGCCTAATTGAAAGATGTAACTGCTTAAGTGTGATCGATAGTTCTTATGGCCAACCTATGAGGATAGTATTGAGCTATATAAAGATGTATTAAAGGTTAAGGAAAGTATAAAGGCCAACCAAGAAGATAATAATCATGAAGGCTCTATAAAATGTGAAATCAAATGTGGTGATTTCTACACTTGCAAGAAGAGGGGTGTGAGAGTTGTAGAGTGAAGGAAATAAGAAAGGGTGGGTGCCCAGTGGATGGGTTGTAGAACAGAGTAGGTTAATGACTATGTGTATGACCTATATGTTATATTTATGATGTCAAGAATAGTTCTCTTGTAGGTCTGAAGATTGAGAATGAGTAAAGAGGTATAGAGTGATCCAAAAGGATGTTTTAGATGCCTTGAGTATGAGCGAAGGATATATGATATTTGTGTAAGCTTGGTGGTTGATTTGAGAGGTAGATCAAAGTGTTGACTATGTGTATGACCATTTACTCATGTGGTTGAGGTTGTGACAGAGTTGTTGATGAGAAGTGTAGAGTGATCTAAAAGGTGGTTTTGGATGTTTATAGCTATGTGAAGAAGTGAAGGGGGATGATATACATTATATATCCATCAAATTGGTAGGCAATCAATGATCAAGAGATTTTCATTTCATAGGTTTTAAGAGGGTGATCAACATCTAGGTTAGAAGGAATTGACCAATAGGTGGTCAGAAGGACTTGATCATCTTAGGGGTAGGTGATCCTTATGAAACATGTGTTTATCTAAAGTCAATCAGAAGGACTTGATCAACAGGTGTTCAGAAGGACTTGATCATATTAAGGGCAGGTGTTCCTTGTGAAACATGTGTTTCACTAAATTCTAGTCAGAAGGACTTGACTAGTCTCATATTTTTGATCATCTTATAGGATAAATAGTCCATGTGTTTTCAAGCTTGAGAGTGGGTTTTATTCCCCAAGAGGGTTTCCTACATAGATCTTGTGTTGTGTAGTTGATCTTACATTATCTATTGTTCATTATTATGAATGACTTGTATATTATATGAATTCTTGTGGTAATTGAATAAGGGTTTGAAAGGATTGAAATTGAAGTTAAAATATCTTGCATCACTGATTCAAACCCCCTCTCAGTGATTGTACATTTAACAGTTGTATACTCATAGGTTATAATGAATCGATGGAGGATTAAAAAACCTAAAAATTATTGGTATCAAGCATATTATATTGAATTGACCTCTTTTAATATTGAAATACTTAATAAATGAACCAAGCCAATAAGTTATATAAATCAACCTTGTGTCAATTAAACTAAAGTGTAATCCATTATTAAACATCAAACAATAAGTATTCTACTTTATCAAACTTGACCATTTATAATATTCTCTTGGGTGGGATTAATAATTCAATTTAAATCCTAATACAATAGATCAATTGTTTTCAAAAATTGAAGAATCTAATTAGCTGATTTGTTTCCTTAGTGGTAAAATTTTTTGCATGTTTTAGCCTATAGTTTCCCTTCATAAACTGAATTTTAAAAATAGCCAAAGTCTGAGTTTCGATCATAATTCTCACTAGCTAATAGAATTTGTTTCTGGTACTACATTAATTTTGAGCTCATCTAAGTTGAAATGGTACCTTTATTTCAAAAGGCTTTCATAGGGAAAATCCTTTTTACCTTGTTACTTTTCTGGTGAATGCACTCTAGAATTGACATCTTATAAATAGTGAGAAAGTGGTTACATGATAAACAAAAGTTTTTACAAATATTTTTATCTTCATATCAATGTAGGAGCCTATGGTTTCAAATTTAGCTGTTGTTTTCTATTTTTAATGAATTTTTTTAAAATTAAATTTATTTAAAAATTTTGTTGTTTCTGATTTTTATCTACGAAGTCACTCTAGAAAGGGTGTTGTAATAATCATCTAGTTTAAAGTTTATATAATCTAAAAGTTGTGACATCTTAGTTTGAGTTTTATATTTAGGTATAATTTTTTATATTTGATTTTCAACTCTGTTTGATATTTTTAATGAGTCCTCCTTGAACCCTATTTGTCATTTTTTTAGTAACGACAAAAAATATTGTTAAGTATTGTTTGGATTGATATTCTTTTTCTTCATGTTGTTTACCCTTATTCTAAAATAATACTTCTGTTGTGATAATTTTATCATACAAATTTGACCTATTACTTTATAATAGTGTAAACCTTTATCCAGGTATTTATTCCAGCACCATTTTGTAACCTGTTTAACTCTGTTAAATTGTTGTAGTCTTAAGAGTGATTTTGACTTGTTTAATTATAGCATTTACCCAATTATTCTCGTGATTGTGATTATTTTTAAATTTTTACTTATGAATATTACCTAAGATAGGATGTGAACCTTCCTTGTTGTGAAGTTGTACTTATAAAATTTATTTTCTATTTGGGTTTAGAGTTCATGGAATATTTGTTAAGGGAATTGGAACCTATCTAGCCTTAAGTGTTTGTGCCTACTTTCACATCATTTGGGATTCACCTTGGGTCACACTATTAGCACCTAAATCACTAATAAGTGATCTAGATTATATTTGAACCTTGACTTTTTGTGTTTTTTGCTTTGTGTAGTAGATCTAAGTGTAACCAATTGGTTCACAACTTTATAGTGGTGTTGTTTTTTTGTGTTCACTTAGGTTTGTATGGCATGATAGTGTTACTATCTTTGTATACATAGGAGTTAGAGTGTTTTTTGGAGTGTAAAAAAAAAGGTGTGGTTTTGTGTGTGTCTGAGATGTAAATTTTGGGCATTACATTTTGGTCTCAGAGCATGGTTAAACACTGTGAACTTTGAAACATGGTGAGAATATGGGAGATTCTATAACTTTTACCCATATGTGTACAAGTGGAATGGCATGGTGAGAATATATATTTTGAGACATGGATTACATTGAGAACCACTAAATTCTAGTTTTAAGATTCATTTGATTGGTGGATAGAAGTGACATGTTAGGGAAAAATCACTTGTTATTTGCTTGTTATTGTGGTGGACTACCTAGCCACCATGGACTATTGGACCTTGAAGTGAATAGAATGATGAAATGTTGAAATCTTCTTATTGATTGTATTGATCTCGTGTCTCGTTAATGGATATTTATGTTGGTCATTCCTTACTATTCCTTGGTAGAAAATAGCTATATGCGAAGAAAATTTGTATGTGTGTATGTTTATGCATGGTAAATACCTACTTTAATATATTTCCATATAATTATAATGATTATGTATTAGTACATTGATTGAATATGACTCTAATAATAGAATGCATCTATTGTTAACAATATGATAAAATTAATTGTTTTTAAATCAAAATATTAGTAGTGATAGATCTAAGTTAGTATGCTCGAGTTAGTGTTTCATTGTTAGTCTTAGTTAAAAATAATCCATGAGGTTATAAAGAGGCCCTGTTCTATTATGTTGTAGTTATGGAATTTAGTTAACCCTAGTGCATATTTAACCTTACGCATGTTGTTCGTTATATAAAAAGATGGTACCTAGTATGGTTTGAATGCCTTACATTTTGAATAAGAGTGTTGTAAGTTCTAACCCTATCCTTGAGTTATGTAGTTTGAACCTTGCATGTAACCACAAGTGATTCAAGAGTAAGTGTGTTTTTAGGGTTGTGATAGATTGCTTTTATGTCCCCCTCTTCATTATGAAGAATGAATGTACCTTCTTACCTATTAGAAAATTAATAATATAACTAGTTTTTTCTTGAGATGACCATTCATTTTGTGATTATGATTCATTTGGGTGTTCATTTTAGCATTGAATAGTGGTTGGAAGTTTAAGTATAATTATTCTAATATATATGATTACTCTAATTTAGACACATTAATTGAGGTTGAACACTAATATATCCCTATGAATTAATTGTGATAGTGTAACTACCGAGATCCTTGCATTAGTGATATTACATGAGAGGTATCAACAAATATTATTAATTTACATTAGAACAAGACAACCGAAATTGAACACAGTGGTTTTTATGGAAAAAAATTTGAGTTAAGCACAACAATCAATAATGACATATTATTTGATGACAAACTTGTATATCAGCTGGTTCAAATACTTTGGGATAGTTGGCAGATTTCCTAGGGTACTTTTGGCACTAGGTGATAGGCATGAGGTTCACACTTGCTCTATTTCTACATAATTACATTAGCACTCATTACCAGGAAGTATAGGGAAGATTACTATTGTTCTTATTTTTCCTACCTCTGGGAGGTACTCAAGTTTTACTTTATTACCTCTAGTAGGTAATCATGTTGCTATTTTGGGAGGTATATTGAGGATGATGTGATGTTTTCTCCAAGTTCAGGAAGGTAGTCGAGTTGCTTTTATTCTCTCACCTTTGGGAGGTGATTGAGTTTTGATTCTTTCTTCCCTTGAGTGAATTTTATAGTCACATAGTTTGAGTAATGTGTTGTTTTTGATTATATTTTGAGAACCAACACTAGTCCTTGAACTTGAATTTGCATTTAATTATTCTTTTGGAGTTTTGAATATTTATAAGCTATTTTAATTGAACTTGAAGTAAATAGATTTAAATTTGATTGAAACCAAGTTTTTTATTTTTATTTTGATGACTTGATTATTGTGACTTGAAATTGTTTTGTTTATTGGTGCCAACTTATTTCAAACTTGATTTATGACTTTCTAATTTATTTATTTTATTTCATTGACTTATTGACTCTTAAATTGATTATTTTGACTTTTGATTATTCAAAATTATTATGTAATTTTGGTTCTTGACCAATGTTTATTTATGTGTTATATATATATATATATATATATATATATGTTGTGATGTATGATATGTGTGCTATTTAAGGGAGAAGAAGTAGCTTGAAAAAGCTATTGGGTCAAGATGGGAACCTGTGTGGGATAGGTTAATGACACCATCCTTCCCAACCACCAGATGTGGTGTTGATTATTATTTATATACATATTACTATGGTCATTTATTTGGGAGGTATAAGGAGGTTGGGACATATAAGGAAGGAATAAAGAGGTTTTGGGAGGTCTAAATAGTTAAGGGAAGTCTAAAAAGGTTTTAAGAGATGTTGTTGATGATGCATTTTATGGAGACTATTATTATTTTTACACTAGATTGTTCTTGAAATTGTTCTAGCATTATATGCTATCTTATATGACTTGGTAGTCATTTTATTATTGCTTGTTCCATAGTGGATATGATATTATCTTATGGTGAATCGGTAATTATACTTTTGATTAATGATCTTGACAATTCATAATATCAATTGGTAATGAATATGGTATATGTAAATTCTTCAAAGTTATGATATTTTGTTTAGTAGGAATAACATGGTAATATGTTTTGGTTGACAATTGGCTCAACTTTGCATAGCTAAGTGGTATTATAGTAACTACATTGGTTCCATGTTATGGCATTATCCTTCTTATTCCTATTGCACCATGGGATGACACAAGGGTTATTTGGAATATGAACTTATTTTTTAGCATATCAAAGCATTTATATCAATATTTTGGTTTTATCACTTTTTATGACTATTGGAGAGTAGCTATATGAATTTTAAAATATCTTGAGGGTTCACTCAGAAGTGAATTATTATAATTAGGGAATGTGGTGGATTCCACTACATGATTTTATTTTAGAACCATCAAGGATGATGCCTTTTTCAAGAGGGGGTGGAAGTAATACCTTTCTCAAGATCTATAGTATTTTATCGATGATGTGACATCATTTAGACTACCAATATGTTGAGTGTGTCATTGTACATGACATGAGAGTGAGATGTCTTATGGTTGGTTGTTAGTCTTGATTTTGATTACCTTGGTACGATGACATGGAACTAGGTTAGTTGTGAATCATGTAGGACCACCTTGGGGGGTGTGTGTTTTAATGCTAATAACACTTCATGTTATCACTTAATGTGACATTTATGGCTTACTAGGGGCCTTCATGTCAATAGGTTAATTTTGATAGGTTTATCCATAAGACTAGATTTGCATCAATTCAAACAGTTTGCTTGAACCCATCAAGTAGACATGTTATGTTATGTTGGTCCTGATTATTTGACTTGTAATTTTCTTGGTGTTTCAACAAAAAAATCCACTTTTAAAACGTGAATAATAACATAAATATTATTGTGACCTAGCCTAATTAAATTTTAATAATGGACATAAATATGTTTGTAAATAATTAAATATTTGTATAAATATATGTATACTAAAATGGTATTATGTAGATAAACAAATGAAATAAGTAACTGTGCATTTGGATAAATAAATAAATTCAAATAAATTATTGTTATTCTAATATTTATGTGTATTAATATATGTATTCATATAAATGTATTTATATATTAATATAAGTTAAAATAATATTAATTAAATGAACATAATTATAAATACATTTAAATTTACCTATCTATATATATGTATACTCTTACTTGTTTTGAAATAAATTTAATATAATTAGTTATTTGAGATTTTTGGTGTAGTAATTTTTTTAAATTTTTTTATATATTTATTGAGAGAATGACCCTCACCCAAATGATAGAATAAAAAATAGAATATGGGTGTCACACCAAAAAGAACATAGTCATCCAAACCCAAAAAAAGAAGCTAACAAGCTCACCACAAAAAATAAAAGTAACACCAGACAAACAACAATCTTGAAAATCCATCATCAAAACCAAGCACAAATAAGGACATCTATGTTGTTTCTAAAGGATACATAAATGAGGTAAGCCAGTATAAAAACAACCACCAAATATAAAATAATATAACATCACAAAACTCTAAACCAATTACCCAAAACCATTTAAAAATCAAAAGGCAATCCTAACAAAAGAAAAAAAAGGATAAGCCTTTGCCCAACAAAACCAATAGCTAGGGTCACCACTCTAGCATCAGTGACATACTCAACCAACCACAACAACACCAAGCACACTGGATTGTTCCTAAATTTAATCCAATGACCTCCAAGACCAAAACCATCTTTAATATGACATCATGATTTCAAAAATTACTAACCCAAAAAACTTCCACCTCAAATGCTAGCCATTGTAATATATTGTTCATGTTGCTAATGTCATGATGCATAAACCTTGAAACTGTCTGGATAGAATCTCAACATTTACTATTGTCATTGGTGTTAATGTGAGATACAAAGACCCATCCCCACATAATCTTTCTGCCCTTGATACCATCATAAAATGTCTTGGAAGCAAAGAAATTGCCAAAGACATAGCTAGGCCCATTTGGCCCTTAAAATAACCATTATCATGCACATATCTGGAAATCTATGGCAAAAACTTACCCACATTGTATAAAAATGACCTTTAATTGGCTAAATTTTTTTCCATCACAAGATTCACTAAAGGGCCCACAATAGATGTAACAAGACCATCATTTTAAATTTAAAAAATAGGGTAGAGATTTGGGCATTCCCACATTCTTGTATACCCATTGAAGGGCCCAAAATCGATGTAACAAGACCATCATTATCAAATATAAAAATAGGGTAGAGATCTAGGCATTCCCATATTCTTGTATGCCTTTTAGAATGAATATGAAGGATTGCATTTACCCACTCCTTGAAATCCTTGCTTTATAAAAGTAAAGACAAACCTACCTCATTCTTAACTCTTTAACTCCCAACTATAACTCACCATCTATTGGCTAATCTCAGTAGTTGAGTCACTGAAGGAACTACAGATAATTCCCATCTAAGGAAATGTACTTAAAAACCAAAAGGATGATGCCTTGAAAGACCACCAAGGTAATAGTGTGACTATAAAATTCCAACTAGACAATAATCAAAACATATTAGTATACATGGTCTAAAATAGGTGAGTCAAATAGCTTAGTGCTTCAAAATAAAGAAATGTCTAGTGATAGGTTCTCTAAATTGTCATTTAAATGTTGAAAGACCCCCCCTACAACAACCACTCAAGAAACACAAAAGTGCCATTCTCAAAATATTTTATCCTACAAAAAAATATGAGCTAACCACCACAAAGGCAATTGAAACCACTTGTTGTCAATTTCCTCCAAACTAGGCCATCTCTCATAAGAATGATCTATAATGTAGTCAAAACCTTGATATACACCAAAATTTTCTAAGTAATCAACATTTTTATTAGCCTTTCAAGGATAATGTACAACATCCTTGAAAATGAATTCATACAAAGAAGACCAAATATGGCCCAAAATGTTATTGAGGTGCCATGCATTGGCTTACCTATTCTTGATAGCCTCAGTAATGAGAACAGAGTCACTTTCAATAAAGAAATGTTCAATCCCAAAAAGACATGCAAGGTAGATGCCCAAAATAGTCACTTGTGATTCTACCTTATATTTGTGCCATCAATAATATTTATTGAACAAGCTCTGATGAGGGACCTTGAATAGTCATGAATAATGCATCCTGCCCCTGAAGCACCCAAATTACCTTGCACAATACCATCAAAATTTAATTTAAAAATCCTAGATGAAGGGAAGTTCCAAGAAAAATAAATTTAGGAAGGAGCAAGGTTCCTACAAACACTCAACCCTTTAATAGGGGGGAGTTTGATTTTTAGCCACCTAGCCCTGATAACATATCCCACGAAGAGAGAGAGGTTAGCTTTCTAACCACATGAGATAAGACCACTTCAAAGATTGAAATTTATAGATTTGAGAGGAAAATAGACAAATTTAGAACCTTATCATAGAAAATAAAATCATTACATTCCTTCCAAATATGCCACACTATGATGGTTGGGCTAACCCACCATAATGGGCATAATATATCCCCTTCCTTACCCAAATTCTAGGAAGCAAAAAATTGAATCAGATGAGGTGACCGATCCCATTTCCAAATTTATTTGTTGCTCAACTAATCCCAAATAATAGAAGCATAGGGGCATGCCAAAAGAAAATGATTAATGGATTCCTCAACATTTTGACACAAAGTGCATCTAGAGGGTCCTATCCAACTAAAATTTTTGAGCCGATCCTATGTAAGATTCTTGTGCTTATTGGCTAACCAAGAAAAAAAACCTACCTCAAAAATTACCTTGCTATTCCAACATAAAATATTACTTCAATAATAACTTTCATCCATGTTAACCAATAGGTGATACCCTAGACTGACCTTATAAACTCTAGAAGAGCTCGACCAAAAGATACAATCAACTTTGGGATTGAGGAAGATTTTCTAATTACAAAGCATAAAATTTGAAAAAGTCTTTTGCTCATCTAGAATAGGTGCATTTTGAAATTATTTCCACTTTGACACACAATTTAATCCCTGATTGTTAAGGTTGATGTAGTCCCTTACTCTCTCACCCCAAGCCTCACTGAGATAAATCTTAGTTTCATCCAACTCCCTTAATGAACCCAAAGGCTTGTAATAATGTTAGAACTACATAACATAGAGCAATATTAATAGAAAAAAAAACACTTAAAATGTAGAAAATAGAATACAAGATAGACCCATATTTAAAGTGGTTCACCTAATATTGGCTAAGTCTACACAGAAACAACCAATTCTTCTCTTTATTCAGTCCAAGAAAATGAAGGGATAAAACTTGTAATACATCCACTGCAATCTCCTCTTCACTCACATATAGTGTAACACCATAATTAAAATTCCCTCATATCAAAAGGAGGGTTACATATAGGTCAAAAATGCAAAAAAATAATTTCTACCGTTAGATATGGAACCTAATTATGAACGGTCTAGATTTACTATGAAATTACAATATTTTACAATGTATTTTAAACTAAATTTTGATTCAAGGGTGCTTCCCCCAAACCCCCATTAGGGGGGTTTCTAAGTAGGTCTCTGCCCCCCTTGGACCCCCATGGTGACCATAGTTGGGGGGGGGGGTGTTGCCATCCCACTCCCTCCTTATTGGGAACTAGGCATTATAATAAGATCAAGCTCCACCATCCAATTGACCGTTCCAAGAATCTTCCCAAAATTTTGCCTGTCTACCATCATTAACAACCCAAGAAATGTGGTTGGTAATCAAAGGTATACAAAACATGATAAAATTCCACATATGAGAATCATTCAGAGGAAATTAATGTTGAGAATTTCCAATCGCTCAAAAGTTCCCATGTACTTGTTCAATAAAATTTTGCTACATAAAGCTATGGTCTGAGAAGATGAACCAAACCAATTTAGCTCTCGACACCATATTCTGAAGCTCCATATTTTTAATCCCTATCCCACCAACCTGCTTTGGTTTACAAACTTGATCCCAATTAATAAGATGAGTTTTATTATTATCACCCATCCCTTGCCACAAAAAGGAACAATAGATCTTGTTAATTCTATGGAGAAATTTGTTGGGTGGATGCATAATAGAAAAGAGATATATAGGCATGGTGTTGAGAATAAATTTTATCATGGTAATTATATCAACCAAAAAGAGGAACTTCCCTTTCTAAGAATGAAGTATGGCCATTAAAGAGTTTACCAGGGTGTCCCAAATAAAAGGTCTCCCTTTGCCAATAAAAATTAGAACCCCTAGATACTTTTCTAGGAGAGTCATAATTTTTAAATGTAAGCAATGAGCCAATATAACCTGCAAATGAGGGGAGACATTAAAAATAAAATTTTTAGATTTAATATTACTGACTTGTTTCCCTGAGGCTTGAACATAACTGTTCAAAATGGACTTAAGAGATAATGCTTCCCAAAAGGATGCCTTCTCAAACAAAAAATTATCTTCAACATATTGATGGTGAGTAAAATTGTCAACCCTCATCAATAACCCTCAAACTATTAATCATGCCCTCGATGTAGTAATTAATCTAATAAAAATTAAAAATAAAAATAATGACAAACATATAAATGAATTAAAATAGAAGAGTGAAAACCCTAATTCTAAAAAAAACAAATAAAAGAATATATGTATTAAAAGAATAAATAAACAAGCATTGTTTTTTCCCATTAAATAGTTACCTAGTGTAGAGGTGAGTTATTTAAAAAAAGTGTCAAGGGAGAAATGTAGGTGGAAGGAAAGTAAAGGAAGAAAGAAGGAGATGTGTAGGATGCATGGAGTAGGATGAGGCAATAAAGGGAAGTATGGAGCTTCCATGGATCAAGCAAGGGATTTCTCCTTTCTAAATCCATATTTTTTTTCTAAAATAATAAGCAGATTAAATATTGAATGAAAATAAGGAATGTATTCTAACAAAAGGTTTGCTTTAAAAACCTGGTTACTTATGAAAAATGGATCCATATTTGGGGTTTTAATTTGGGATATGAACTATATTTATTTTTGGGTATTTGATTTATATATGTAGAAAAAAAAGACAAAAAACCTAGATCTCTTAAAGCTTCCTGGGTTATTTCCATTTTTCCCTTCTAGTTTGTGCATAATAGTTTTTGTTTTAAAAAAAATAAAAATATGTATGTGTGTGTGTGTGTGTGTGTGTGTGTGTGTGTGTGTGTGTGTGTGTGTGTGTGTATAAATAAGGCTTGTTTTAAATTTTATTTTATTTATTAAAAAAAAAAGAAAATAAGAAAGAAAAAATTAGAAAACAAAAAATAATATGTTTTTTATGTATTTTATATGGGGAGGAGGGGGGAGGTGGGGCTATGCCATCCCAAACCCCTCCCATAATAGGAAGGAGAGGGTGGATGGACCAACCGTCTCACCCCTGCCACAAATGATGACCTTTTTAGGGTTAGCTTATATATATATATATATAAGAAAATAAATAAATAAAATGAAATAATACATTTTATTTTTATATTTATGATGTTAAATTTTATGTATGTATCTATAAGGGGGTTAAGTTGGTAAAAGAAAAAAAAAACTGTGTGTGTGTGTTCTTTTTTTATACTTGATAAATATAATTTGGTTCTGGTATATATATTATTATAAATTCAAAAGTGAGATGTATATTTAAAATATTAGAACAAAATTTTCATTCAAATATATATATATATATATATATATATATATATATATATATATATATATATATATATATATATATATATAAAAGATTTATTGATGCATGTGTATAATAGCCTTGTAGTAGATGTGGGTGTATTTAGTACGTTTAAATGGATTCAAGTTGAGATTTTATAATTAATAAATAGTCAAGTTAGAGAGTTATTTGGGGAATATAGAGTGGTAGTATGAAGATTATAAATTGAATCCATTGCACAAAGTGACAACTTAGAGGGATCTGAGAACGACATTAAGTTGGATACTCTCCCAATGGATGTGTTTGGTTAAAATCCTCTTAGATGACTCTTTAGTTAGAATTTTTTTTGATGGTTATTTAAATAAATACATATATTTGTAGTTTATGAAAGTTAAATTGAAGTCTTGTTAGTTTGATTCACTTGTGAGTACCTTGGGAATGATGATAAAACTGGACTTCACCTTAATAAGTGTGTGATAAGTTAGCTCCTTTGTCTTTTAATTTCAAAAATTTATGAATGGAAATTAATTTAGAAGATCCATCTATTTTATATGTCACACTTAGACAGGAGCCTAGAAATAAAATATTTGTATAATTCTTTTTGCAATGGTAGTATTGTTCATGTTAGTGTGACTCGATTATTTAGCATATCGTATTGGTATATTATATTATTATTATTATAATAAAATTGTAATTATCTACATTGGTTGATGATGAGCTTAAATACCAATCAGATAATTTTTGTCTTGATAAGATCAACTCTTCTTAGTTCGTAGTATGTAAGTTATCACAATATGTTCTATTTTATAGCTTAAATATTTATTTAATTTGTCTATTAATTTGGAAAATAAAGTATTTAGGAATAAGTCTCTTGTTTAGCATAAACTAACCCCTTTATTGACTATGTCATAGTGCAGGTTGGCGAGAACTAGTAGCAATTAGATTACAAGAATTTAATATCTTCTATGTTGTAAAAGTTAAAGTGTAAATGATATTATTGAAATATTTTATTTCTTATTCCATGATTTGTGAAGAGGTAGTTGTAATCTAAAACTATAAGTGGGGGTAGACATTAGATGAATTATAAATACTTAATGTAATGTTTAATTATACATGTAGTGGTGTATGTAATTAGAGTATTTTAGAGATTTGTAATGTTATCATTCAGTTGTTGAAATAAAATTAATGCATCTTGATTTACAATAAAAGAGTTCTTTGTTATTTTGTAAATTGATAGTCTTTTGAATCTTATAAATTATTAGTTTTATCATGAGGTCATATCATTCTAGAAATAACATTCTTATGTAGGGGTGAATCTATAAAGACAGATTTATTACAACTTATTTATGTAATAAAAGCTCCCTTAATCATAAGGACGTAACTTAATAACTAAAACTAGCTATAACTCTATGGATTTTGGCTTGTTATATACTCATTGGTTATAATGAATCAATGGAGGCTTTAACAACCTAAAAAAAAATGTCATTGAACATATTCTATTGAATTTGCCTCCTTGAATGTTTAAATACTTAATAAATGAAACAAGCCAATTAGTTATATAAATCAACCTTGTGTCAAAAAAACTAAAGTGTAATCCATTATTAGACATCAAACCATAAGTAAATATTCCACTTTCTCAAATATGACTATTGTTACTATTCTCTTGAGTGGCCTTAATAATTTAATTGAAATCCTAATACAATAGATCAAATGTTTTTGTAAATTGAAGAATATAATTCACTGATTTGTTTTTCTAGTGGCAAAAGTTTATACGTGTTTTAGCCTATAGTTGCCCTTCAAAAACCAAATTTTAGACATAACCAAAGTGATATAATTTGGTATCTAAGTCTCGATCATAATTATCACTAGCTAATTAGTTTCTAGTATCGAATTAATTTTTAAGTCATCCAAGCCGAAATAGTAACTCGATTCTAAAAGGCTTTCACAAGGAAAATCCTTTTTACCTTGATGCTTTTCTAGTGAATACGCTCTGAAATTGATGTCTTATAAATAGTTATAAAGTGGTTATGTGAGAAATGAAATTTGTTTACAAATATTTTTACCTTCATATCAATGTAGTAGCCTGTGGTTTCATATTTCATTATTGTTTGCTATTTTTAATGGCCTTTTTTCAAATTAAATTTATTTAGAAATTTTCTATTATTTTAGATTTTTATCTACAAAGTTGCTCCAAAAAGGGTGTTGTAATAATTGTCTAATCTAACATTTATAAAATTTAGAAGTTGTAACTTCTCAGTTTGAGTTTCATATTCATGTATACATTTGATATTTTTAGTTAGTCCTCCTTGAACCCTATTTGTCATTATTTTTTCAGGAACGACAGAAAATGTTGTTAAGTATTGTTTGGGTTGATATTATTTTTCTTCATGTTGTTTACCCTTGTTTTAAAAAAATTATTTAATTATGATATTTTTATCATGCAAATTTCACCTGTTACTCTATAATTGTATAAACATTTATCTGAGTATTTATTCTAGTGCTGTTTTATAACCTGTTTAGCCCTATTTAACCTTTGTAGCCTTAAGAGTGATTTTTACTTGTTTAATTATAGCATTGACCCAATTGTTCACATGATTGTGTTTATTATTAAACTTATACTTGTGAATATTACCTGAGATAGGATGTGAACCTTCCTTGCTATGAATTTATACTTATAAATTTATTTTTTATTCGGGTGTGGGGTTTATGGAAAATGTGTTAAGGGAATTGGAACCTGTCTAGCCTTAAGTTTTTGTGCCCACTTTCACATAATTTGGGATTAACCTTGGGTCTAACCATTGGCAACTAAATCACTAGTAATTGATCCATATTATATTTGATCTTTGACTCTTTGAGTTTTTTGCTTTGTGTAGTAGATCAAATCATAACCAGTTGGATCACAACTTTGTAGTGGCATCATGTTTTTATGTTCAATTAATTTTGTATGCCATGAAAATGTTATTGTATTTGTGTGCATATGAGTTAAAGTTTTCATTGGAGTTCAAAAAAAATTGGTGTGGTTTTGTGTGTGTTTGAGATGTAAATTTTAGGCATTACATAATCTGATTATGTATATGAAATGTAAATGTAGTGGCCACAATAACTTGTGAACTATGTTGTATGCTTAGAGAATGTGTCTGTGTTCACCATGAAACACATGGATAAATGTATATGACCAACTTAAGACATGAAAAAATAGATAACATATTTTTTACATTAATATACATATGATGAAGTGGACATTAGAGTAATTGTATTTAAGGAAGACCAATTACTAGTATCCAAACTTCCTTCATATGATGAACTTGAACAAGTTGTATAATAGTCTATGGTGGAGGTGGCAGAGCAATTTTATTTGACTAAATGGGGTACTCATATAGAATACCTAGAGTTATAACCACTTAGTTTTCATAGATATAACTCACACATCGATATACCAAATATGATATATCATGTATCTAATATATCCATGGACATCCTAATATCATGTCAAATGCCCTATTATTGGGAAAAACTAAGAACCAAGTAGTAATGGTTGCAAGCCCTACTATAAGTGAAAATACAATGCCCCCAAAAGTATTTTGTCTATCTCCATTGAATCAATACATTGTGATATTTGTTATAAAAAAATATCTATTTATGTACCTAAGATTAGTAATCAATGTCATAGCTCAAATGTTTTCACTTAACCAGTTATCCACCATAACACTATGTATAGGATGTGAATCAACAAAATCACATATAAATAAATGCATAATTTTAAAATCAACTTGAAAAATCTCATGCTTTTTGAATGTGATAGTATGTATTTTTACTTGTATATCCTTAAGTTCAAAAATAATACCATCTATAAGATGAGCCTCCTTAGTTTTATAATCATATAAAGTTAGAAGAGGATTAGTCTTGGCCTCTTTTGTTGCATGATTTGGAAAAGGATTTTAAAATATATTAAAATTCACATTATGTTTTGTAATTGAATCATTTGTAGGTATATCAACATCATTGACCTTAATAACATTTTTCTCAATTCAATCTTGTATCTAATGTCTCAAACCAAAGCATCTATTTGTAGAGTGTCAGGTGCATCTACTAATCATAATATGCATTGATATTAAACCCCTTGAGTTGTGCCTTAGTCATATTGGCCTTAATTGGTGGATGGATATATATGATATTACACTCAATTAGTTTATGTAACACCTTATTGGGAGGTTCTGAGAGTCATATAAACTTCCTTCTTTGAGGAACCAAAAGGACAAGCTTATTAATAGGTTTTGAAATTGAATTAACTATTACATTGGCCTCATTATTACTATCATTTGAATTAGATTTGAAACTTTGCAATAGAGTATGTTTGAGGATTAGATCCATACTTTAGATTATTCATAGAAAGTAGCTTAAATTCATAGTCTTTGACTGTATGACACATAAAATCATTTGAACATAATTAACTCATGTATAGGATCAAGTAAGATTTTATTGAATATATCTTATGATTTATTATCAAATATAAGATCTATCATTTTAAAGATCATAATACTATAAAAAATCACATTGTCACTGATAAGCACATTAGGTCCTTAAGTTTTTCAATTTGAGTATAGAAAACCTTCTCACTAATATTGATTCAAAAGTACACTGAGAATTGATTGATCAGGTTTGTAAGTATGTATTGATTGGAAAGGAAGGTCATAAAACCATCATAAGGCATAGTAATTAAGACTCATAAATAACTCGGCCAAAAAATTATCATTAGATGCATAATCTAAACATGTTGAATGAAAGACTCAAAGATGTTATTATGGATCATCTTTAACATAATATGGTGTAAGCTTAAGTGAAAAAAATAATATAGGTAAATGATAGGCATAAATCCTTGGGGCCAATAGTTTGTGTAATATTTCTTAAAAATTAGTCAAATGGCCCACTCTAGAACAACCTTGTTCCAATTTGGAAACCTTAGTTTGAAGATTTATAATAGTTTTCATAATAATTTGAGCAATAGCCATATAAGATTGACTAGTAATGATGATGTCACATGAGTATCAAGCATAGGAAGGTAAAAGTATGTTGCATAATTATATGCATTTAAATCCATAGGTGATATGGCATGTGTATCCATAGGTGTAGACATATGAATGTTAGTAGTAGTAATAGTAGTGTTCTAAACACCTACTATAATATTAATGCATCTAAAAGGTAAAGTATTATCATTGAAGAGTTTGTCATTTTATTCCTTAGATGTGGCTATCTTAGCATTATTTTCATTCTTAACCTCTAGGATTATATCTAAGACCTTATCCAAATCATTGTGTTATATATGAAGTTGATTTCAAAAATTATAAAGTGTTGAGAGTTGTGCAATATCTACAGCATTAAGCTTATCAAAATGTTTTCTACCATGATATTCATTATTGTGTTCATTACCATATTCATAAGTATTTTTAGGTTTGGGCATATCATCATTAACAAAATGTTTCTCTACTTCTATATGTTATTTATTTATATTAACAGAAAAAGGAACTTGCATTTCTAATTTTATCCATTTTAGATTGCATACAAGCACATGTTTAGATCAAAGGAATATGATTATAATCAATTACCATACCAATTCATGTAACACTTGACCTTATATGTAAAATAGAACTATATTTATTAGATGGAATAGAATATGTGAATTGAAAACCAATAATTATAGGGAAAAAATGCATAAATTACTACCTAATGAAGGGGAAATCATTTTTTAAAATCATATATAAAACCCAAAGAATGAAAAATAAAACCCTAAGAGAGAAACACCTAGGGTTTTTTGTGCTTAGAAAAAAGTTTAAGTTCATTTGAATGTTTTATTTATTTTTATTTTTAAGTTATCTAAATATAATTAAAATATTAAAAGTTTATATTGTGCAATATAGAATATTTATTATACAAATATGAATTACTTTTAAGAGATTGATTGCACTTAATAAATATATAACTAGCCAAGAAAAGAGGGGAGAGAAGAATTTAGCTGATTTTATTAACTATAATTCTCACTACTTGTGGAACGGTCCTAAAAATGCCTCCATTTTAGATCTGTAATTGCTCAAAATAAGAAACATGATCTCAAAATCTACCAAGATGTTGTTGATGAAAGATCATACACCTATGAAAATTATTATTATCCTTTAATTTCCAGTATTTTCCCTATCAAAATTTTCTAATTTTATCTACCACACATCACTACATATTCATTTTAGATGATTTATTTATGTTTACTTACCCTCAGTTCTATGTAAAATTTCTTATTTTATCTCTCTTTGCATTCAAAACCCTAGTTTAACTTTCAACACTAGATTGAACTAGAAAAAAAAGTGATAAATATGGGTTGAAGATACCTAACTAGTCCTCGTTGAGTGATTGAGTGTTTCCTACATTCCAATACTATGAAGAAGGATCTAATCACACATATTTATCCCACCTTGTTTCATGTGTGATGAATCATGATCCAATAAAATGTAGTGTAATGCTTTCAATTTTAACACTTGAAAACATACAATTTTGATCTTATGTTTGTATTTAGATTTGGATTTATATGGCTAATCATTTGAAGGGTTTTAAAATGTGTATGATTTTTGGATATTTACTTAAGGATGTGAAAATGGATTTCTCAATGTGTATGCCAAAAAGTGACTAAGTTATATAACATCCTAAGACCTTTGGATTGATTTATGTTTATAAATGATTTGTTGATATTTTCACTTATAACAAACATAGAAAATGTGCTTAGTCAAACCCAATGGAGAATTTTTATTTGAAAAATAGTTTTTGAGGATCCATAGACACTATTAGTAAAGATGAATGCATTTATTAACTTTCAGATTTTTATTGTTTTTGACACTATCCAAAAAGGGAAAAATAGTTATCTAGAATATGGAAACAATCTACTTAATATTATAGAGTGTTTTGGCATAGACCAGGGAAATATAAATATGAATGATAACAAATTGGGTTTACTAAGACAACACATAGATAAATAGATATGGGAAAGAGTACACAAGATTCAAATGTATACACATAAGTCATGTATGCCAAATATATGCCAAACATGGTGTTATCAAGTGTCTAATACCAAATATGCATGCTTAAAATTAGAATTAAGCGAATCTCAATATAAACATCCAAAGCATAATAAAAATAATAACTTGGAATAATATGGTCATAATAGAGGAGATCCACTCAAGATAATTGTAAATAGAGTATAGTACTAGAAATATACTATTGATTCAATTCAAGGGGTCAACCTCCTCAACCTTACAATAGGAATATAATATGTAATATCATTATCTAATACTAATCAATACATAATATATATACATTACTAAGGTTATGGATACTCCATGGGCTGAAAATATTACCAATATGAATATATATCAATTATCATATGACTAAGTAAAAAAGTAATGTTGGCCATAATTCAACCTTAGATATACCAATACACACCACTAGTTAAGGCCATATCAAGCCCTTACATTTGAACCAATGTTTTCCTCAACATTAATTATCTTTGGGTGCTTTTCTAAGAGTGTTTCATCCTCTCATGTCACATCCTCATTGGATATATTCTTTCACTTAATCAGATACTCTATAATCACCCTCATCCATAACCTCTTCATGTATGCCTGGAGGATTATCTCATCTTATAAAAGTATTCTTCCTTCTTCATCAAGTTATAATAAGTATGTCTAGCCTACCACTCATTTTATAATTACCTTAATCAAGTAGGAAACGTGAAATAATTGATGCATTTTTGTTGGATGAGGTAACTCTAGTTTATACAAGACATGATAGGGCCCATTATACTTGGGTGAAAAAAATTTATGCTTTTTTTTTGTTTTAAGAACATTTTATTGTATTGTTATAATCATACAAAAACCTAATATCCTAATTCAAATTTTATATTCACGTAGTGCTAGATAAATTTCTATTTTATTCAGTTATGTGCCATTTCAAAATTATCTCTGAGACAAGAGAGTACCTCTTGTTGGTGTTGAGTATGATATTCAATTACATGAACCATTATTTTAACCTTGATGAATTAGTTTATGGATTTTGGTTAGTACCCATACAATTCCAAAAAGGAGACATTTTAGACGAAGTATTGAAAGAAATGTTATACCACTAATTTGCTAGTCATAAATTTACACCCATATCTCATGTTTATCCAATTAAAAACATTAAAAATAACCCTCAATTTTTTTTAAACACCTAATATTATCCCTTATAATGTGTATAATATGGTGAGCTATGATCCAATTGAGTACCCAAGAAATAAAATGAATCAATCCATAAATTATTATTAAATATAGAATCAAGATCACTTACTATGATATTTGGGGTCCTATGTAGATTATGAATTGTATCCATAAAAGATGATGTTATTGTACTTGATAAAAAAGGATAAGAAAATCATATAATATTTGATAAGTCTATCCATGATAACCATGATGAAATTTTAACCTTACGAGTTGGAAAACCATGTGATGAAATTCATGGACACCTCCTATCACTTGACTAGGAATAAATAATGGTTGTATAAAAACTAGGGTATTTTATTTAATCACCCTTATTTTATTAACACATCATGAATTATAACAAAAATATATAGAATTACCCATTTATATCTTCCCAAAATAATTTCTACTTGATTCTATGACAAGTCTTCAATATGCCCAAGTGCTCGCTAATTGGTGAAACATGTAGATTTGTAAGAGCCTTTTGCTTAAGGGTTGAGTTTTTTAATAGGTATAATCGATGATTGTACTATAAATGATAAATTTTACATACCAATTTATATAACATTATTGGATCCTAATGGTTATTATAAATGAGAGTCTATATATTTATGTAATTTTTCTATTCCAAATTCACTTCTTCTATCCAATTTGCTTGTAAAATGGATATGGCACACAATAATGTTTATGCAAAATCATCCTTCCTATATAATACATCAATCACTAAATTATCCTTTAATTTTTTTTATATGATATAAAATTCATATCCCAACATCTCCGTGACCCATTATTTTAATTATCATAATGATAACTCTATTCTAAAAACCATTTGTGACTATCTTGATTTGTCTTCATCTTAAAGTGTCTTCCCATAAAATAAGGTCTTCATTATTTTATTGCATTAAGGATATCTATCATTTAATTATTATATATTTGATTTATAAAATTATTATCCTTATCTTTATAACTCTCAAAATAAATACGTTACCCTTATTTCATTAGTATGTACCCCATGCCATACCCCATATCATGACACTTAATAATGAATTTTTTGAAAAACAATGTTGTAGCTAGATTTGGAGTGGTGCACATGGACTCATTAAACTTATAAAACGAATTGGTAGGTACCTCATTCCATTTTAAGGAGTCCCTATTCAATAAATTTTTGAGTGGTGTTGTTATGTTATCATATTTTTTACAAATCAATAACAATAACTTATGATCCACAAGAAGTCACATGAAATCTTGAGGGGTTTATGCACTTCCTATTCAACCATTTATATTATAAGGACTCACCTTAATGTCATTATGTGAAAAAAATTGACCTAGGTACTTCATCTCCTTGATTATAAAAACACACTTAGAAGGATTAACATACAACTGATGTTGTACCAAAATATCAAAAAATTGATTCACATGTTTTAGATGTTTTTTCCATGTTTTTTTATGTATATAAAGATGTCATAACAAAAAACCAATACAAATTTATACATAAATAGACAAAATATATATTTTATCAAACTCTGAAATGTAGATGGTGCATTTGTTAGACAAAAAGTCATCATCATAAATTCATAGTGGTACTCATGGGTTGTGGAATCTATCTTATGTATATATTCAAATTTTATGATAACCTAATAAAATATCAAGTTTTATAAAGTGTACATCACCATGTAAAGTTCATATATAAAATAATTAATTACATGCATTATATCTTATATTTGATGGTGTACATGTTTAGTTCCATGAAATCTAGACACATGCCATGTGTCATCATTTTTATACACCATCAATATTGGAGGGGAATAATCACTCTAACTATATTGGATAATTTTTTCCTCAAGAATTCATGTATCATATTCTCAAATTCAATCTTATATACATATGGTTACCTATAAGGTTATATGTTGGGTGGGATGATCCCTAGTACTATCGTAACTAAAATGATCGTGATCCTTTTTTGGTGGTAGTCCTTATGGATTTTATTCAAAAACTAATAAGTTCCCCTCTAAAAATTCCTATATATTTGGCATTGTAACCTTTACTAATAGTGTTTCTATAGAAAAATTTGCACCATAAACATGTATACTCCATTTTTAAGAACATTCTACATCTAATGTGAATTAACCGACTGTGAGGACTTTGAAGGTAGCCCACACAATTCAAATTTCCTTCCTTCTAAATGAAAATGCATAAACAACTCTTATAAATTCAAATCGATCATTTTCAAGGTAGTGATCCATTAGACTCATAACATAATATTTGTGTCACTTGTGGGAATGGTGAACATAGGTAAATTTGATAGGTAGTCTCCCTTTATGACTTTAATACTATGACATTTCTCTCAGCAATTTATTGCACCACCATTTTTAATAATGATCTAAAAATTTGGAAATAGATAAACAAAAAATTTCAAATGTGAACCCAAATTTTTATTGATGAGGTTGTTGGTACTTATCGATTGAAGCAATACTATCACCTTACTTTTTTAGAAACTCACTACCTTGAGGATTTGTCAAGTGAAAATTCTTGAAAGTGCACAAAAATAAATAGTTGGTTAGGTATTTTTATGTCTCCTCATTTGGTTCATCAAAAAAATTTAAGTATAATTAATCATCCTCTTATTCTTTGTTAATGTCTTCATTGTCAATTTAACATATTTATGATGCAACTATATTTTATATCATAGTTAAAACATAACACTTTTACCATTTTTATCTCTAAAGTTTTGAGGGTTCAATCTTGTTGGTTGAGGGAATGATAGTGTTAGGTGTTGGCATGTTATTATCATTGATGTCACGGTTGATGTCATTAATGTCAAGGTGCATCTAGTGAAGGTGCATGGTGAGTTGTAATTGAAGTATATGCATGATATGATAAGGTGAGATTATTGAGCATTGTCTTTTCTATTGGTTAATGTCAAGGTTTAAGTCAAGGTTCAAGTTAACTTGAGTATGTGAGTGATGTGAGCATGGAGGGTATAGGTCATAGAAGATGTTTAAATACAACAAATGTTTGCATAGGAAGCCATGAAAAAATATGAATTTAAAGGCAAGAAATAATTTGAAGGCAACTAATGTCTTATGGTTTCATGAAGGCACAGGTCAAGGTGTTCAGGTACATGGAAGAGAGATGTCAAGTCATATGATGCTTGGTCATGTGGTTTTAAGTTTTTATGAGGTTGTGAAAGATTGTTGTCATTATAAAGAGAATAGTGTAGTGATATGAGTGAGGTGTAATGTCTTATATCTTCCTATTTGATGTCTTGTCGAGGTCATGACATGGATGGAATAGGTCAAGGCATCAAGTGTTTAAGTAGTCTAGGCCTAATCAATAAATGAAAAGACCTTACGCGAAGGTTTGAGCATGGTGGATTGGTGAGATGAGTGCACACAAGCATAAGTGGTTGTATGAGGTTATTTGATCATGTATGTGAGGCATTGGAAGACTCATGAGAGTTTTAGGATGAGCCTACAGGGGTAGGACCTTCAGTATAGGTTTGAATATAGACCTCTTTTAAACCCTATCTAACCTAATAAGGTATCATGATTTGTTGTCAAGGAATGTGGAGGTTTTAGGGATTGATATTGAGATGTTGAGAATGATAGTGAGGTGTTAAGAATGCATGTACAGAGGCATGAAGGTCAGTTTTTAAGGCCTAATATAGCTTGTAGGTCAAGGTCTAGAGATCAAAAAGAAAGAGTGTGGCATAATGATGGGTCATGAACCTATTTCAAGGTGATTGAGCTCATGTAAGCATTGTCAGATATGAGCTATGTTGTTCAAGTTTTTTCATGTAGTTTAAGGTCATAGTATGAAGGAAAAGGCATGAAAATTTGTTTGGAGGTATCTCGAGTGCTCAAAATGAAGGGTTATCAATTCAAAAAGGATTTTATTATAATCATTATCTCATAAAAAAATTTCATGAGAAGCTACTATATTCATGAGATATGGGGAAGGTACCTAGATCAAAATTATAGGCATTAGTTTTTGGATTGAGGGGCTATGCTTTATGAATGATCATTAAGAGTGGAAATAAGTTTAAACCCTCTTAGAACCCTAATAAGACCCAATGTTGAATATGTTGCTAAAAATTTCTCAATATAGATTAAATTTCTTAGATAAGTTATTTTATCTTGTAGTGGAATTTTCCAGGTACCTCTAGGTGGTAGTGGTTAGAGAGAGAAGAGAGAAAGTGTTGAGTTATAGGCTTGTTTCTGAAGAAGTTACTATAGGAGTCAAAAATTACATTGGACATAGTAAGAAAATGGATGGAGTAAGAAGGTAGAGAATCATAATTCATATCCATAAAGGTTTATGGATAGTTTTTATCCCTCAAGTGTGATAAACTAGCCATCCAAGTTAGCCAATCGCTAATAGGCCAAATGGTGCAAATAGTGAAAAACTCAGGCAACTATGAGAAGATGAATTGGAATGTGTTTTAATGATAGAATGATGAAACCAAGTGCATGAATATGTTTTTAAATAATTTTATTTATTATTTATGCTTGGTATAGAACTTGGAAGTTAGGTATAGTAGTGAAAATGATGAATCCAAAAGGGCTTGTCTGACTCAATGGGGTCTTTGTATAGTGAGGTCAACAAATTGGTCTGTAATACCAATAGTTTGCAGTAGACCATATGATGTTTATATTTAAATATGGTCTAGATATGTCATAGGATCATGTTAATTAATTTTAAGTCTTTGAAAGTGGTCATATAGGTATTGAAGGTCAATGTTTTATGACTATGTTTTTGACAGTCTTGACAATTTTGAGTAAGAAAGTTGCAGTGATGAGTTTGAGGCTCTATGCCCTGAGTTGAAATGTCTAATGTATATGGTGATTTTTTTTAGATATTTTAGGTTATGTATAAGTGATTTTTTTATCATGGTTTTGTTGCTAAATGATATGTTATCTTCAGTTTTTCAAGATAAAATTTTATGTGTGTTTAAAGGCCTAATGTGAATAATGCTAATGGAGTGTTCAAGTGGTAGTTGGACATAAAAAGTGTTATGGAGATCATAGGATGATGTTTAAGGTATATTATAGTTTTGTATGAAATACTATTGATGTCTATGGAGGTGAAAGGTGTTCCAAAGGATTAAATTGTAACATGTTACTAGACAGACCTAATGTAATTAGGTCTCCATGAGACCTAAAAGTGAAATGAGGTCTAATTGAGTCATGATAGACCAAAAGGGACTCAAAGGTAATTTTAATCTTGTTTATGAGATGTCTTAAGACCTATTCTATGGCTAAACAAATATTTTAATGGTTTTTGGCCAACTAAGTGGTATATGAACAAGGAATGGTGTATATACAAGGTAGTTTTAGGCCTATTAAAGTAGTAGAGTGTATGTGAAAGAAATAACACATTGTTGAGAAAAAATATGTCTTTTAAACCAGAATAGGAGTTTTTAGGATCTATAATTAATATCTGATAGTGTGTCTACATATGAATATTAAGGTTATATGACCTATCAATTTTGAATAGACCTAATTGAGCAAAGAGGTCTTGAAGGTAGTTTGAGAGGGATAAGAGTGTGAAGAGTTGAAGAAGTGGTCATCATCAATTGATTGAGAAACATAGTGTTTTGAAGGTGATAAAATAAATTAGGTGGATGATTTGATGTTGAGTCATCTAGGGGGTTGGTGCCTCCTTGTAAGTGGGTGCTTGCTAAAGCTTAGTTAAGTGGGTGATTGGCTAGTTGGGTTTGGTGCTCCATATGGAGTTGGTGATTCACTAAAGTTGGTTTTTGTCTTATAGGATTGTATTAAATTTGAATATATTAGTGGGTTTTATTATTATTGAGGGTTTTCCACATATGTGATTTGTTCTTATGTTTCATGCATATGTGGATAGTTGTTTATACTTGTTAGATCTATATGTTTATTTGAATGGTTCATGAATGATCAAGTGTAATTGAATGAAAGATTTTGAAGACTTATTCACCCCCTCACTTATATTGTGCTTCCAACCATTGGTATTATATCTATACCTTTGAATCGGGCCTAATGGCCTAAAAGAGATCCTAGAAGCAAGGATGCCTATTAGTCAAATTCAAAGAGGTTTCTCTACCAATAAGGATACATTATTCAATGGGACTAATTATGCATTTTGGAGCATCAGAATGAGGACATATTTAATTAAATGGCCCATGACATATTGTAGTCAATTATGGATGGATACACTCCACCTTCTACACCACCAAATGATACATCAGACAAGAAGGAAAGTGAGATCAATTTCAAGGCAATGAAAGCCATTCTATGTGGCATATTAGAGGTAAATTTTGTGAATGTGATGCATTGTGAGTCATCCAAGGTGATTTGGGACAAGTTTAAGACTATCTATGAAGGAGACACCAAGGTGAATGTGGCTAAATTCCAAACTTATATAAGGCAATTTGAAATTCTAAGTATGAAGGAAGGTGAGAGCATTGCATCCTACCTGTTAAGGGTTGATGAAGTTATTAATGTCATCATAGGTCTCAAAGAAGAGGTGAAAGAGTCTATAGTTGTACAAAAGGTATTGAGATCCCTAACTTCTAAACTTGATTCATAGGTGTCTACATTAGAATAAATTCAAGATCTAGACACACTTTAGATGGATGGGATTCATGAAATCTTGAATGCTTGTGAGATGAGAAAAAATTAAGGAAGACCTTTCAATAAGTAAGAAACATTCAAAGCTAAGAAAAATTTAAAAGCCAAGAAGGTTAGGGATGAGGTATGTTCAGATATTGATGATGATGAATTGATAGCCATGTTTACTAAGAAATTGAAGATTGGATATGGTAAGTACAATGGTAAGTTATGTTTAAAATATTTCAAATGTGGTAAGATTGGTCACTTTGTATCTAAATGTGTTAATAAGGATAAGATTGAGCATGATGATAAACATGATGAACATCATGGTGATGATAAGAAGGTTTATAATGTTGACAAAGGAAAAAAAATATTTTAGATTGTATGAAGGAAAGAAAGGGTCATTTAATAACAAGAGAAGTTTATATACCAAAAAAGATAATATCTCATCTAATGTAAGTAACACAAGTACATCTAATACTGATGATGATAGTAATGATCATGACAATAATGAAACTTTATTCATGGATATAAAATTAGATAATGAGGGTTGATCAAAAGAGAAAGACCTTATGGATGATGAAGAATCAAATGAAGAAGAGGATAAAGTGAATCATGAGTTAGAATTGGTGAGTACTCTAGAGGAGTTAAAGTTACAAAGAATGAAGAATCAAAAACTAAGATTATTAGTTAAGGACTATGAGAATAGATTGGTTTGTTTGAAGAGAGACTAAGTAACACATCCAAGGATCATGATGAGATCATCATTTAGATTGAAACTCAGATGGAGATAGTTACTGCTAGCCAAAAGGCTAAAGAAGAAGAATACACCAGGTATGAATCAAAAATGGAGTTCTTAAAGTTAGAATTGGATCAATCAACTAGCAAGATGAAGACCTATGAAAAGTCTAAAAAGATAATTGAGGTTCTAGATGACATTTTGAGTATTCAAAATTCTATTAATGCTAAGGTAGGTCTTGGTTTCTAAGTAGATCAAAAGGAGAATAAGGAGATTGCTAATGTGAACAAGAAGGTTAACCTCAAGAATAATATGAAGACAATTTTTATTAGACACCATAATGCCATAAGGTATATAAATTCATTCAATGGTTACTATCTCTCATGTGGTTAGTTTGGTCATAGAGCAAGAGAGTATAGAAGACCTTCCAAGAATGAGTACTCATGGGACTATGGAAGGAGTCATAGTCCACATCAGTAAAGATAGACGAGTGATGTTGTTTGCTATAGTTGTCTTAAAATTTTCATATTTCAATATTATATCATAATGAATCATCAAGACATAACAAGAAGATATAAACTCCTAGAGTTCAACAAAGAAGACAAACCAAGGTGTGGAAGCCAAAGACAATCAATATTAATCCTGATCAGTCTATAAGCCAAAGTAGATGATTTGCTATGGTAGATCATAGACAAGATATTGAAGAGTATCAAGAGTGTTCATTATCAGCTCAAATTTTTGACCACATGAATTATGAAAAGTCCAAACCAAAGAGGATAATCAAGCCTCAAAGGATCCTAAAGGATCATAAGTCTTATGAGAGTATGGAGATCTAGGAATCTCTGAGTTTGTGTTATTTTAGTTCCCTATAGTAAGGGGTGAATCCATTAGGATTCATGGAGACACTCATTAGTTAGTGTAAGCTTGCTATCCATCATTAAGACATGTTGAAAAATGTTGATAGAGCTGGAAGTGTTGTTGGTATATAAGAGGTAAGCAAAAATTTGTTCCTTATTTCTATTAATTGGTAGTTGAGTTTGATCTGTGTTGAGAAGTGATATTGGTATCAAGATGTTTAAAGGAATATAAGGATGTTCTAAGAGTCATAATGACTCATGTCATGATCTCAATATGTGAATACAAAGGAGGAGTCCATAATTATTTAGTTGATGTCAAACATATGGTGGCCTAGTGTGTGATCCAAGGTTTGAGTCATATTGGTCATGTCAAAGAAAAGGTGAGTGGTCTTATGATCTGAGATAATTTGAAGTAGGTATGCATGGAATAAAGGGGAACATGTTATTTTAATGCTTCATATTCTATATATTAAGATTTTATTACAAGAAGGTGTGATTCTAGATGTTGCAAGTGTGATCATGTTTCTTTGAGAAAAGAGCCAATTATGGGAGAATGAATATCAGAGGGAGATGCATATTTTTGAGAGAATGATCAGTTTGTGAGAGTGGTTTCCATCTAGTGTCTTTAAGGAGAACCATCAACTTAGGGGGAGTTTTGTAACTCTACGCTTTGAAGTGTCAAGATAGTGAGGTATAAGTCATAAGAAACATGGTTTTTTGAGGTCTAAGGATCATATGATAGTTTGTGGAAGACCCTTTTTAATTAATTTCAAAAGGGGAGAAAGACCAGGATAGGGAGATGAGAATGATCAGGTTATAGTTTGTTTGACATCAATGAAAAAGGGGGAGTTTGTTGGCATGTTATTATCATTTATGTCAAGGTTGAATTCATTAATGTCTAGGTACATCTAGTGAAGGTGCATGGTGAGTGGTCATTGAGGTATGTGCATGATATGACAAGGTGAGATTGTTGAGAATTATCTTTTATATCGGTTGATGTCAAGGTTAATGTTAAGGTTCAGGTCAACTTGAGTATTTGAGTGATGTGAGCATGGAAGGTATAGGTCATGGATTATGTTTGAAGACAACTAATGTCTACATAGGAAACCATGTAACAAGATGCATTTGAAGGCAAGAGATAATTTTAAGGCAAGATATAATTTAAATTCAAGAAATAATTTGAAGGAAAATAATGTCTTATGGTTTCATGAAGGCACATGTCAAGGTGTCAAAGGTGTTTAGGTGCATGGAAGATGCCAAGTCATATGATGCTTGGTCATTTGGTTTTAAGTCTGTATGAGGTCGTGGAAGATTGTTTTCATCAGAAAGAGAATGGTTCAATGATATGAGTGAGGTGTAATGTCTTATATATATTTTGTTGATGTTTTTTTGAGGTCATGACATGGAAAGAATAGGTCAAGGCATCAAGTTTTTAAGTAGTCTAAGCCTAGTCATGGCATTAAGAAACCTTGTGAGAAGGTTTGGGCATGGTGTCTTGGTGATGTGAGTGCACATAGGCATAAAAGGTTATATGAGGTTATTTGAGCATGTATGTGAGGTATTGGAACACTCATGAGAGTTTTGGGATGAGCCTATAGAGGTAAGACCTTTAGTCTAGGTTTGCATCTAGACCTATCTTAAACCATGCATAGCCTAATGAGGTATCATGATCTATTTTGAAGGCACGTGTATGGCATGAGATTGAGATGTTTATTGATAGTTTGGTGTTGAGAGTGCATGTAAAGAGGCATGAAGGTCATTTTTAAAGGCCTAATGTGGTTTATAGGTTAATGTCTAGAGAGCAAAAAGAGAGAGTGTGGCCTAATGAGGGGTCATGATCAACTTTCAAGGTGTTTGAGATCATTTAAGAATTTTTAGAGGTGAGGTAATTTTTAGTAGTTTGTTCATGTAGTTTTGGGTCATAGTGTGAAGAAAAATGCATGAAAATTTGTTTAGAGGTCTCACAAGTGCTTAAAATGAAGGGTTCTCAACCCAATAAGGGTTTTATTGTGTTCATTATCTTATAAAACATTTTCATGGTAACCTAAGATATTCATGAAATATTTTAAAGGGTCCTAGATCAAAATTATAGGTGTTATTTTTTGGATTGAGGGGCTATGATTTATGAATGATCATTAAGAGTGGAAATAAGTTTAAACCCTCTTAGAACCTTAATAAAGACCTGATGTTGAAGATATTTCTCAAAAGTAATTAGGATGGATTGAATTTATAAGGTAATATATTTTATATTATATTGGACTCTCCCAGGTACCTCTATGAGGTATTGGTTAGAGAGAGGAGAGAGAAAATGTTGAGTTATAGGCTTGTTTCTGTCTACATTATTATAGAAGTCAAAAGTTGCATTGGACATAATAAGAAAATGGATGGAAGAAGAAGGTAGAGACTCATAATTAATGTAAATGAAGGTTTATATATATTTTATATCCCTAAAGTGTGATAAATTGGTCATCCAAGTTAGCCAATCGCTAACAGGCCAAATGGTGTAAATAGGGGAAAACCCAAGCAACACTAAGAAGATGAATCAGAGTGTGTTTTCATGATATAATGATGAAGCCAAGTGCATGGAAATTTTTTTTGAGACTATTATGTATTATTAATTCTTTTTATATATCTTGGAAGTTAGGTATAGTGGTGAAAATGATGAATCCATAATGGATTTTCTAATTCAGTGAGGCCTATGTATAGTGAGGTCAACAAATTGATCTATAATACCAATAGTTGACACTAGACCATATGTTTATATTTTAATATGGTATTGAGATGTTAGAGGGTAATTTTAATGATTTTTAATTCTTTGAAAGTGGTCATATAGGTTTTTAAGGTCAATGTTTCATGACTGTGTTTTTGACAGTCTTGATAGTTCTGATAAGCAAATTGCAGTGATGAGTTTGAGGCTCTATGCCCTAATTTGAAGTGTCTAATGTATATGGTGATATTTTAAAGGTATTTTAGGTTATTTATAAGTTATTTATTATCATTTTTTTGTGGCTAAATTATATTTTATATTCATTTGGTCAAGACAAACTTTTTTGTGTGTTCAAAGCCTAATGTGAACAATGCTAATGGAGTATTTCAAGTGGTGGTTAGACCTAAAAAGTGTTATGGATCTTAGAGGATGTTGGATAAGTTATATTTGAGTTTTTTTTAAATAATATTGATGTATATAGAAGTTAAATGTGTTCTAAAGGATCAAATGGTAACGTGTTACTAGAGAAACCTAATGCATTTATTTCTCAATGAGACCTAAAAGTGAAATGAGGCCTAATTGAGTCATGAAAGACCAAAATTTACTCAAAGGTCATTTGAATATTGTTTATGATATGTCCTAAGACCTATTATATGGATGAACTCAGATGTTAAGGGTTTTTGGCTAACTAAGTGGTATATGAACAAGGAATGGTATATATATACAAGGTATTTTTAGGCCTATTAAAGTAGTAGTGTGTATGTGAATAAAATAACATATTTTTGAGTATAAGGAGGTATTTTAGACAATAAAAAGAGTGTATAGGATATGTAGTGAATATATGATAGTGTGTCTACATATGAATATCAATTTCATATGATCTAATCATTCTTGAGAAGACTTAGTTGAGCGAAGAGGCCTATAAGGTAGTTTGAGAGGGATAAAAGTGTGAAGAGATGAAGTGGTCATCTATTGATTGAGAAACATAATGTTATTAATGTTATTAAAATAATAAAGTGGTTGAATTGGTGTTGAGTAATCTAAGGGGTTGGTGCTTCCTTAAAAGTGGGTGCTTGGCTAGTTGGGGTTGGTGCTCCATGTCGAGTTGGTTCTTCACTAAACTTGGTTTTATCCTTATAGGACTATAGTCCATTTGTAGATATCAATGAGTTTTCTTCCCCTTGATGGTTTCCCACATATTTGATGTGTTCTTGTATTCCATGCTTATGTGGATAGTTACTTATACAAACTAGATCTGTATGTTTATTTGAATGGTTCATGATTTCTTAAGTGTAATTGAATGAAATGTTTTGAAGACTGATTCAACCCCCCTCTCAGTCATTTTTATTCCAACATTGGAGTGCTCTAATATTTTATGCTTATGAATTCTTACATTATATTGGCTAATTATCTCTCCTCTACCATATAGGCCACGCTAATAGAATTAGTTATCATAAGCTGATTAAACATGTCTAACTCATGTTTGATGTGATCCTTTAGTCCCCAAATAAATATGTCATTCAAGTTATCATCTTTGATTATCTCCACATGCAAGGATATATTTTATTATTTTTTAATATAATTCTTGACTAATCTTTTTTGACATGTTTTTGTTGACCCCTTCTCAGTCATTTTGCTTCCAACATTGGAGTGCTCCAATATTTGATGCTTATGAATTCTTACATTATATTGGATAATTATCTTTCCTCTACCATGTAGGCCATGATAATAGATTATTTATCATAAGCTGATTAAACATGTCTACCTCATGTTTGATGTGATCCTTCAGTCCCTAAAGAAATATGTCATTCAAGTTATCATCTTCGATTGTCTCCACATGCAAGGATATATTTTATAATTTTTAAATATAATTCTTGAATAATATTTTTTGACATATTTTTGTTGACTATCTAAAATAATTATTTTTGAAACCATTGCAATAGTGTGTATGCTATTTATCAATAAAAATTGAGTAGGTGACATTATGCATCTTCTTCTTATTTTGAATATAATACCATCAATACCAAATTAATTTATTAGGTTCCAAATAAAAAATTGATATTATGGCCTTATGTTCACATGGGATTTAATTTACATCAAAAAATTATCTATTTGGTCTATCCAACTAACCAAATATTTTCCATAAACCTTAAACACGTCCACTTTGGGCAACATATTCCAAGTGCCTAAATTGGAACTAGATGAGGGAAGGGGATGTACTTTATTTATATTGATAATAATATCTACCTTGGTTTTGTTATGTATTGGTGAACTAAGGATATTATTTTATATTATATTGTGAATAAAATGAAATCTCTCCTTGGTTTCATCTAGTATTGATCTTAATTTTATCTAGATCTATTTTATTGTATATTTTAGAATTTATGTTTTTCACACTATAACTCATTTATCCCTTTCTATGATTTATCACCAAAAAAACCCTAAAATAGAAGATCCACTAATTTTAGACTCCATCTCTTCTTTGTTAGGTGTTTTCCTTAGAGTGTTGGAATCCTTGCCTTAACTCCTAGTTTATGAACCATCCACGTAAATATTTTAGGGTTCAGGGCTAAAGAACAAGGATATCAAATAATTATACCAATGTGATCATCTCATTGATATTAATCCAATGATTATTATATTGTGTAATGGTACCAAAAATCTTAAAAATATGAATGAATCTAAAAATTAGGGTTAAATGTATGTTTTTATAGTTGCCTCACTGAGACAATTATAATTATTATTATATTTTAAAAATGTGAAGAAAATTTCCATACCTAAAATAATACTATGATGCCAAAAAAATAAAATGCATTCCATATAAAAATCTATGTTTTTTTTGATCCTTTAAGAACATTGAGCATACAATGATTTAGACTCTAAAAGCATGTAGTGAAAAAATATTGTCTAAATCAAAGATATGATACCACTTCTAATGAAATTAATTATAGAGATAAATAAAAATCAAGGTAATGTATCTCAAAATAAATATCTAGATTATAATAATAAAAATAACTCCTAATAATGACCTAATAGAGAATATCCACACATGATGATTGTAAATAGAACATAATATTGGAAATATGATTAAGAAACTTCAAGGGTAAAACATCCACAACCTTGAAAGAAGAAAAAAAATCACAATATATGATCCTATACTATTGACCACTATCTCTTATATATTGTAGTGCCCTTTGTGCTTCTCTATTTACCCCTTTTTTGGATTGACCCTCTCATTGCACTTGATACACCGCTTGACTCTATTATGCTTGTATCTTATGTGTGATGTTCTTTTTTTATTAACATTGAGCAGTATTTTTTGGTTCTGACTCATTTTGTTAGTATTATAAATTGCATTAACTTTAGCATATGATGGATTTTAATCCCAAGATGGTAGAATGGATGTATTTTTATCTCTCATCCTTAGTATGCAGGAATCAAAGAAGATCTTAATATAATTATAATCAGTGTGGTTATGACAAATCCTTAACTCTACTTTATTTTGTTAAAAAATAATGAAGTTAACTTGCATTACAAAATTATTAGTCCTTGTTTTCAATTAAAAAATGGAATTTGGGTTTATAAGACACGATTAAATTTAGATATGTGTGTGTATTTTCATAAATAAAATAGTAGTAGTAGTAGTAGTAGTAGTAGTAGTAGTAGTAGTAGTAGTAGTAGTAGTAGTAGTAGTAGTAGTCATCTTCTCTGTACTTCACACATTTTTTTGGTCTAGTAGAAGTCATTAAAATCTCTATCTATATATTTTTTCAAAATAGGGCTACTTTGTACTAATCCCTATCTTATTCATGTGTTATAACATTAGTAGAATTTTTTAGACATATTATAATGATAATAATTTATATAGATAAAAAAAATAGAAAATAAAATAAAAATATATTTAAAAATAAAAAATAAAATAAAAATGATTACAATATTAAAATTAATATTATATGTATATATGGGGGAATTTATGACCCACATCAATGCCCATTCTACCATGGAATTTGGAGTAATTTCATTTTTGGTACATGGATCCTCTTACACTGTCATTAGTTATGGACTTGATTCAAGGAAAGATTTGGTCAATCAAATATTTTTTAAATGGGAATTAAAGAGTGTATTTTGAAGGATATTATTATTGGAAAAAATAGGTATAAATAAATAAATAACAATGTACATTGAAACAATAAATAAATATTAAATTAAAATCTTGGCCATTGTAGGGATTGACTCATAAGGGCATAGTAGGTGGAATTATTATGATGAGATTTAATATGGAAACCAACAAGGGCCTTATTATATTTATTATATTCTTGTATTTAACTAGCCAACTCATTTTCCAACTTTATCAAGAGGATGATAAAGGAACCATAGGCAGGTATGGGGGTTTTTGGGGAGAAGTTGGTTGGTGTTGTAGATGGGGAGAAAGAAGAAGAACCCATGAAGAGGAAGGAGTCAGTGTTGAACATGCAAGTGAAATATCCTTCTAAAATTTATCATGGTTTCTACTATAATGAACAAATTAAATAAATAAAAAAAATAGTAGATTTTTTTACGTAGTTCTTTGCTTGTAAATCTAGTTGAGTAGAGGTTGTTATAGACTTGATTGAAGCCATAATTTGGGCCTTGTGAGAGTATATATATATATATATATATAATTTTTATTTTGGTTAAATTTGAAACCCTAGATGAATGGTGGCCTGTAAAATGTTTGGTTTGATTTAGATTTTATCTTTTATAGAGTACAAAAAAATGGTTTATTGTACCTTACTATTATGGTTCTCGATTGAAAAATAAAAGTTTTTGATAAATCTTTTTATTATTTTCCACTCTTTGTAGCACATTTGCTTCATAAAATAATAATAATAATAATAATAATAATAATAATAATAATAATAATAATAATAATAAGATGTGGTGGTAGATCTATTCTAAATTTATTTCCATATTGAAATATATATAAAGAATTAATATTTATAAAGACATTAAACAAATTAAGACAATAAATAAAAGAATATATATATGGGAGGGGTGCATATTGAGCCAACCCCATCCCCCTCCTATGAAAGTGAGGGAGAAGGGGTCAGGCCAATCGACCCACATCATACCCCTAGCCATAAGGCCGGTGGCCGAGGCTCAAAGCACCGTCGACCATGGCGGCTGTCAAGCAAAAAAAAATAGATATATAAATATAATAATTATTCATTTTTAATTATTGACCCTTTGGTTATATATATATCAGATGGTATTACTTATATAATTATAAATATACTATCTATCTAAATATATTTATATATAAAAATATATACTCATAATATCTTTATAAAAAGAATTTACGTGCACACACACATGTATGCATATATATTTTTATATGAGTATATATATATATATATATATATATGAGAATATAAAATAATATTTTTATAATATTACTTAAAGACAAATCTATTCCAATAGGAAGGTCATTTTAGAGTAAGCTCTCATCCTGCATAGTACCCAAAGCATAGCTAAAAGGGTTATTGAGTTAAATAAAAAATATATTCTATTTTATAAAATTATGTTATGATATTTTTATACTTAAATATATATTTATTCTCTCTCTCTCACACACACACACACACACACACACACACACACACACACACACACACACACACACACACACACACACACACACACACACACACACACACACTCACTCACTCACTCACTCACTCACTCACTCACTCTCTCTCACACACACACACACACACACACACACACACACACACACACACACACACACAGGTAGTAATGGGATTTTAATTTAAGGCTTTATCATTTAAATTGCAATTATGAACTCTTTGTGAATGGTAATAAAACTTATTATTTTATTAATTTATATGTGTTTAGATAGATTCTTTGACATTTATTAAGATAAATAAACTTGTAAATGGATTCTTATTGGGAGACTATTCTATTATGGAGATCACATCTAGAGTAGTGTTAAGTAATTAAATTACTATTGTGATGTATGAGTTGTAAGTCTTTTCTATAATGTTGAAAAAATTATAATAATATTTAGGGAAAGTAAGGTATTCAATTTAACATGATTTGGTTAGTCTGAAATCTAAAATATTATGTTATTATTGATAGTACATTGAAATCATATTTATTTGATGTTGTTGAGTTGCTTAAAAACTAACAATCTTATTTATTTTATCCTTAAGCAAAATATTTGCTTCTTCTCATGTAATTTGATGAACATAGAATCATCACAAGTATGTTTTTATTGCTTAATTAATTGATTAACTTGTTTATTACTTTGGAAAAAAAGATGAAATTTGGATGGAGAGATCACTTTTTCAATGTAAAGATGACACGTGTCACCTATGTATAGTGCAAGATGAAGAGTTCTTGTGGTAGTTGAATTACTAGGATATGTTATCTTTTAGACTAGAAGAGTTGTCATGTTAATGGAGTTATTTAAATGTCTTATTTCTTATCCAGTGATATGTGAAGTAGTTTGTAATTCAAATTCATAGGTGCATACATGTATTGAATGTTATGTAAATATTTATTTTATTATTGAAGATTGTGTTGGTAGTTGTGTAAGTAGTTATAATACTTTATATATTTGTAATAATATAATTTTGATATTGGTATAAAAATAATGTATTTTATATCACCACAAGAGAGTCCTTTTTTTAATTTTCATTTCAGAATTGTTTGATCTTTTGAATCCTATAAACTATTGATATATTGTAAGAGTCTTGTAAACCGGAAAAATAGTTTTCAATTAGTTAAGTTGGATTGATATGATCGTATATTTATAAAAAAATATTATTAGTAATGAATTCTTGTGTAATCATAAGAATGCAACTTTGATAAATAAGTTTAGGAAGAATTATAGGCTTATGTATCTAGGCATGACCTAAACTCATAATTAATAATGTAACAATATAGGCATAAACTGCTATAAAAGGTTTCACATCAAGAGTAAAGTCTTATATTATCTTTATTTATATTGGGAGTGTAATAATTAAATCTAGTTAATAATTTTATTTTAATAAATTTTGATAAAAATGAACCCAAATCTTATCTATGGTTAGTCAAACAATCTTAAAGCAAGGTTTTCCGCTCTTGTAAGCGTAGACAAGCAACAATGTCCATTTGCTGAAATTAAGTGAATAATTAAATTAGAAAGTCCTTAATATATATAATTAAAATATTTAATCAAATTCACATTTTAATAATCTAATTCATCACCATTTTTTTCTCAAGTTGTGAAGAATTTTTGGTTGTTTCGAGTCAATAATTTTTGCCTTCAGAATTTGAGTAAAAAAACTAGTTAGAGTGGCCCAAAATTGAAACTAAATCTTAATAGCAATTCTCCCAGGCTAAGATAATTGGTATTTGGTATTATAATAATTTTCTTAGCTTTATTGAGTTGAAATGGTACCTCGATTTAAATGGCAATAATGAGAAATTCACTATTTTCCCTACGGAGTTGCTTAGGAATCGACATCTTATAAATTACTAGAAGTCAAATTATTTGGAAATGAAAGTTGTTTCCAATATTTTATAGCTTCATATTATCCTTTAAATTTTTATATTAAGTCTACCCTGATGTTTACCATTTTAGGTAAGCCCTTTTGAAATTTAGTTCATTAGCTTTTCTTTAATAAAGGAAGTATTTTGTTGTTAAATTCAGTTTGGTTTGGTAGTTTTATTTCATAATTTATTCACCCTAAGAATATTATGTTTCCTATGATATGTTTATATTTAATTAAATTGTTTCTTGGATTAAAAAAAAAAGTTCCCCTTTTTTGGGATATTTTATTAGAGGGCATTTTGTGAGCCATTTCTTGTGTTTGTGCCCTGGTTGCACTAACTTATCACTCTTCACTCTTTTGAGAAACACAATGATTTATATGACCTTATTAAACCTATACCATCCTTATTATCTTATCCTCCTTGTGATATGGACTCAAATTTTAATAAAAATAGAGCAAGATTGAAGTTTTCTTGGTAAATGAGTGAGCTCATGAAGAGCATGATCTAGTTTCACTTAGTTTTGATCAATATTATTTATCTTTATATTTGTGTTATGGTCCTTTCATGTTAGTATCATAGATAATTCAATATAATTTTAATTGAATATTAACTCAATGAGTGATCTCTTTATCATATTAAGATGATGTGAATCTCATGTGTCTATGGGGATTGAAGTGTGTAAGGTTAAGACCTCCCTTGCAATAAGTTTTGTATACCAGTTATAGTCCCTTATGTATCCATTAAATAGATTTATTTTGTATCCATTAATTGAGATAAATAAATTACCTAATTATTTGTATAATTATGTGTGTCACACTCCTTATTAGTTTTTAAAAAAGTTCATAACTACTAATCCACTAAGCAACTTCAATCAATAAATAAGTATCATTGAATTGATTTAAAACCAAAAAAATTACATGGGTTTTGGGTAAAAATTTTTGGGCATTACATTTTAGTATCAGAGTGAGATACAACATTAAGCTCTTTGGGAAAACTTTGTGTGGCTAATTCAGTTACCTTGTTGAAGAAAGAGAAAACAAAATGTACACTTTTAGTTGATTAGTATGACTCATGAGATTTTATACATAGAACTACTATATTATATGTGATTTTTGGTTGGTTAGATACTTCATAGATGGTTAATTAATTCATAACAAATTAGTGAGACATTACAACATGAAAATTTTGGACAGTATAGATTCAAGGACTCTTGTAGTGACAAAGACATCCACAACAAGAAATGTTAGTTAGAGTAGTCTAAATTTGAGGTTTGTTTAATATGAAAAATGTAAATTTTCATATGAGGCACTTTTATATTATGCACAAAGGTTTGTCATTAATGTTATCCTTATAGCTATGATAAGGGTAGATTATTTACAGTGATGCCCTCAGGGATGGCATAGATCCATTAGTTGGACTGATGAGGATGGCTATTAATGTCATCAGGGATGGAATAAATCCATTTGCTAGACCAATGAGGATGATTAACAATGTCATTAGGGATGATGGATGTACATGGTTGGATAGATGAGCTACTTTGACCTTGTGTGATACTAGTTAATTATACAATTGTATTATGATAATTTTTTTAACAATTGTTATGAATAAACATAACCAACATATTTGAGCTAACTATGTGTACCCTTAGCTTGTGAAGTCATTATTGTGCTTCTATAATTATAATTTTTTTTTGGTATGCACCACACAAGAGAGAGAGAGAGAGAGAGAGAGAGATGAGAGAGAGAGAGAGAGAGATAGGAGAGAGGAGTGAGAGAGAGAGAGAGAGAGAGAGAGAGAGAGAGAGAGAGAGAGAGAGAGAGAGAGAGAGAGAGAGGAGGAGAGAGAGAGAGAGAGAGAGAGAGGAGAGAGAGAGAGAGAGGAGAGAGAGAGAGAGAAGAGAGAGAGAGAGAGAGAGAGAGAAGAGAGGAGAGAGAGAGAGAGAGAGAGAGAGAGAGAGAGAGAGAGAGAGAGAGAGAGAGAGAGAGAGAGGCTAGATTTTTACATGGAAACCCAAAGTGGGGAAAAACCATTGAGAAAAATATCAAGTATATGAATGAGCACCAACTCAAATTATAAATTTCTCAAGCACCAACACAACAAATATTTGTAAAGCACTAACCCATAGGAGCACCAACCCCTTGCAAATGTTTATGAGCACCAACCCCTCTTGTGTATAAAACACAACAATCTCTCAATGTTGTTTTCTCAAAAAATGATTAAAACTCTAAAATATATCTTTCTATTCTCTCCTCTTTTCTTATATAAAACAATTACAAACCATGCACTCTCTTGCATATTACAAATGGCTTCCCAAGCCTTTATTTATAGCTTTCCAAATGACCTTTTAGCATTCACCCTTTGTGACTCTTCACTCATGAAAATGGTGCCAAAATTGCATGACCCTTTGAATCCTTGTATTTTAAAAGTCACATGGTGGACCCTTCATAATCAAATTCATCCTTTCCTCTTTTGTCTTTATCTTGGTGACCTTTCAAATTCCTTAAGGTGAATATTTATGGAAAAATGTGCCATACCCTCTTTTGTCTTCACTTGGTGACTCTTGGAATTCCTCAAGATGACTCTTCATGGGAAAATGCATCCCATTCCTCTTTTGTCTTTACCCCATGACTCTTTGACTTCTCCATGGGCCCTCTTTTGACTTTTATGAAACAAAAATATACTTGTTAATATTAAATAAATATCAACACATTTTAACCAAAATATGAATATTAAAAACACCTTTAGATAATAAATTCTATGGGGTCTTTATCACCAATGATAGACCTTTAAAATCAATGAAAATATTTCCAACAACTTTCTTATCTAAAAGTTATTCCTTCCAAGCCAAAGAGGAGTTTTCCATCTTCATCTAGATTATGCATGCATCACTAACCAGGTATTTCTACCACACCTTTATTACTAGTTTCTTATCTTCTTCCTAAATTAATAAATGAGTATAAATTAAGAGAAACATTTTGTCCTATGAACCTCTACTAAGTTACCCTTTCTCTCTAGTCTAACCCTAGACACCTTTTGATTATAGTTATCTAATAATGACTCAACTTAATTTCTTTAGATGATAACAAGTTGACTAAGATGGTGTCTGACATGCTATGGATGTGGATGTTGCTGAGGTATTGGTATAAATAAGTGGCCTTTTCATTGATTGTAACCCTACTTTTGTTATTTATAGGGAGACTAAAGTTTCACACATCTATAGAGAGGGTAACTAACTAGTTGATCTCTTAGCTAATGTTGGTTTTCAAAGTAACCAATTCCTTAGATGGACCGATTCACAAATCATGCCTGATTAGTTCATCATCCAACTTCATAATGAGACAAGCATGTGTTAATTTTTGTAATGATGACACTTGTTTGAGTTATAATTTATATCACATTGGGACATGGAGTTTAATCATTTTCAAAGATCATGAGTATCTCTCTCTTTGATTGGAAAGATCATTTTAGACTTATTTTCACTTCTATCTCTTGCATCCTCATTTTTCTCAAGCAAGAGCCTCTCCTATTTATAATTATATTTTCTAGTAGAATGGGTGGAGAACATCTCAGAATAGAGGCTACCTTCAACAAGGCTTAGGAGACTGATAAAGTGTTATGGAAGCATTTGCAAGTTGGTGCATTTGTAAATTTTCTCCATAGGGTTGGAGGTCATGACTCTCACATTTCCCAGTACTTTGCCCAGAATTGGAAATATAGAAGATTCAATATCAAAGGAAATAATATTTCCATCACTGAGGGTCTAATATCCTTCATCACAAGGCTCAATACTAAAGTTTATAAGTTCCAAGGCAACATATACAACAAATAGCATGAACTATACACATTCATGGTGGGGGACAAATAGCTGACTCCATACCATGGAGGTTTCCTTAGAACCTCTCTACCTAAACCATTTTATGAGTTTGTAAAGATAATTATGCATTTTCTGACTCTAGATGGATGGCACCATGTAATCAAAAGATTTTACTTGGTCTTGTTAAACCACTTTAGGCACTGTATTATGGTGATTCTACCATTATTTCCTCTAACTTATATTGAAACATCTATTCATAAAATATAATTAGGGAGATTAGCCATTCCCTATCACAAAGCCATTATTTTATTATTGAATCTACATTTCTTAAACTCAGCCTTGAGAAGTAATCCTTTCTTAACCCCTCTACCTGAAAACCCTTGCCTTCTTCCTCTAATCATAAAAGGGTTAGGGGAATTTCTAAAGTTCTAAACAATTAACCCAATGAAAGGGTTATTTTTAGTCATTCAAAATAGGGGAACAATATTTATTGTAACAAGGCTAATGCAGTCCAAAGCCTTCTTTCCTTGATTACCCCTTTAGATCAAGCCAACCATAATTTTTTCCATAAGGAGCTAGATAATCTCAAAATATTGGTCAATTATGTGAGAAAGGAGATGAATATTCTCAATCACAATTATAAAAATAAGATGAAGTAGATGGATTACAATGAAGATAGTATTATTACTTCTTAGATTTAGATTCACAATTTGAGTGAAAAAGTTAATATCCTTTATAGTAAGTTCACCAATTTGGATAATACCAATACTAGTATGGTTGAGATCATTGGTATCCAAGCTACTATTATTAGTGATATTGCTACTATTTTAGATAAGGGATGTAAAGGCAGCATTTAAAAACATACTGGGAAGGTCACTGATAATACCATGACTAATGGGCTCTAGAACATGCATCACAACATTAAAGAGATAAAGGACACCCTAAACAAGCTTCACAATTACTAAGGTTTTCTAATTTTTAAGCTATTTTCACTACTTTTTTTCTTCTTTTGTAGTAGCTCTATTGATTTTTTTGTTTAAGCTATCTCAGACTAGTTTTCTATGCTTATCTAGGTTTTGACCTTCTTGTAACATGGTATGGACCACTGCCAAAAAATCAACCTTTACCCTTATATAAAAAAACATAATTTTAGGTATACCTTAGATTCATGTTATGGAATGCATACCATCCACCTTACATTGATACTTAAAATTTGTGCATGGGGAGTGTTTACACACATATCCTATGCATAATCAATCTTTCAAGTATTGTAAAGTAGCATAACCTAGTGATGGATGTATATTATAGGTTGTGTATTATTAATATTCCATAATACCTCCATTATAGGCTATACAAGTAGAATAAATCCATATATATGAATTTATATAGTTGATAAAATCCAATGAAAATGAGCCAATTCCAAATATAACACTAAATGAATCATAAAATTGTTATGAATTGCATAAGGAGAAGATACAAGATCTTCCTTTGTTGATTAATTCAAAAGATAATTATTAGATGTTTATTGAAGAGGATAGTGATGAAGATGACCATGAAAAATGTAAAAAAAACTTTACAGGTATAGGCCTAGTAGAGTATCATGGTGATTCAAAAATGGTGAGTACTAATAAATTAAAATTTTCCCTTCATGCACAATCAAATTTAGATAAAGTAAATTCACCCCTTCCATCCAACAATGAAGATATGAATGTAAATTCTTGTTGTAATATCAACTCACAATGATAATATCTCATGACAGGGTCTCTACTAATTTGCCATTTAATGAAATTGAGTGTGACTCGATCACAAGAAGAACTACACATTACATGTTATATCAATAATGAATATCTAATGTTGATGAAAAATTAAATCAAAAAACATGGAATTCATTAATACATAACCTTTTATCACATTAAAAGTTAGTTTTATACAAGACAAACTAATTATTCTACTACAAATGTTACTTGATAAGAACTTTTTAGTTTTACCTTCCACACAACATAGAGTTGTGGGTTGATTATCACATCAAGAAGGGAATTCAATTTTTAATTATCATAGAATAAATGGGTACAAAAAATATAGTCATGTAGCATTACAATAAAACATTCACAAGTTTAAGGATGAAGGGATAATCATGGTAATACATGTACAACAAAATCCACCATGGTTGAATTCCAATAAAGAGAAACACAAGAATAGATCACATAACATGTACAAGCATCCATAGATGGACCCATTAACTATTTAGGTATATACTATGGGTGATTATCAATAAGAGGTTCAAGTTGATAAAGAGGAGGGGGAAATACATGAAACATTTATTATTTTTTAAATGGGTCATAGGATAGATGAATTATAACACATTATACATTGTGATGGATCAATAGGCTATATTACATTAATGATTGCATGTGGTTCAAAGCTTGTGGCTACATTGATATTTGTGACATGCATAATAGAGATAAATTGCATGTTGCACTTGGAAAATAGTGGGTAGAATAAATGAAATATATATTTTGTACTCAAAATAAGTGTATTTCATTCATGTTTGGTGATAATGAAATAAATTTTCCATGATATAAATGATGAGCACCAAAGATTAAAGATTCAAGGATAAATTAAATTGCATTGTTTCATAAGATGGCACATGATCCATCAACGTGATCCCTCATATACCATTTAATAAGATGAAATATGTATGTATAATATTTGACAAATAACAAAGGTAAATATGAAGATGATATGCATAACAAAATATGAAGACTCTAGTGATGATGACATGTGGACATTTGATATGATTATATCTAGAAAAGAACACTCTATCACTAGATTCTCCACATGAATTTATGCATCCCTTGCATTTGAACTTAGGAATATTAAATTCACATAGTTTAAGGTAAAAAAAAAATCCAAAAAAAATAAAATGTTTAAAATCAAGACCTATGCATGACATGCTTTGCTAGTATACATGATTAATTGATGTTATTTATCATATACATAGTGAATTACATATCTAGTTTTTAACCACATTTTTTAATGATATACATGAGTGGGATATAGGACATATAATTTACATATGAAACATGTACATTCAAATTCAAAACAATCCTTACACATAGGGGGTAGCTTTCTACATTAGAGGCGCACCTACATTGAGGCTATATTTACACACTTATAAGATTCCATCTTTCTATATTGACCTATTAATCATAGTAAATTATATATGGATTTATCTTATGTATACTATTTATGGTGTTATTTCCTATGGATATTATACTTTATTATATTATATGATGACATAAATTTATTATGTTGATTAATGTTATTTATTTTATGCATGTTTCATGTTATTAATTACTACATTGCATGCCATTGATGTGTGTTACATTATGTATTTTATGATTAAATTCATAGTTTTTTTCACATTTTTATCAGTGGTATTGAGGATCCTCTAGTTTATTTCATGGCCATGTTTTCTATGCCAGGTGTAATTCAAGTCAGGGTTGAGTCATGTCTTGAGTGCTCATGTGTCTCATGATTATGATGTTGTGTGTACATGTGTGCATACATATATGATTATTTTTTATCTTGGTGTAATTATTTATATCTCACATGTTTCTATTATGTTATGACCATGATTTATATCATGCATATATTATATTTCTCATTACTCAGTGTCTAATTTTTATATCTACTTGACATGACACTTTTATTCCCATTGCCTAGATTACATGTTTCTATAGACATAATATCAAGTATTATACACTTGGAAATGTTAATATTGACCTATCCTTATATCACATGACTTGTGCATATACACATATGGATCTTGCACACCCTTCTCTCCTATTTATTTTCCTTACATGGGCATGATCTTCTTGATTTGATATCATCCTCTTACATGAATTATCTAGTCTATATCTAACTTTCTTATTATCATAATTAGACCATATCTTGATCATCATATCACTATTCTTGTCTTCATAGATAACTATTAAAATACTTAGAAGGATTTGGATTTATAATACTATCCACCTCTGCTAGACTCATCTGCACTCCAAGTAACATTTTTTTTCTAAATTCAAATCATCTTTATAGGTTAGTGTGTATGTTTTGCATGTTGATGGCATGAGAAGCTACCCATAGAGTCATATATTTATATGTAATATATTTAATACTATTTCCCTATCTATAAATCATCTATCACTCATCAAAAACACATAATTATACATTTTCATATTGAGAGGGACTACCCTAAACTTCCAAAATCAAAATTATTCAGAAGGAACATGTCGTAGTCAAGTTTGAAGCACCAAAGCAGAGTCAAATTTCCATTGTCAAGTGTCAAAATCTAGATCATAAGATGCATTCATACTAGTGGATCATGATTATACACAATCACTTAAAGGGAATAATTGTGTGTAGTTTTATTTCCCTCCTCAAAGTATTGGATACCTAGGCAACACTCAATCATTCATTACGGAGTGGTTGGGTTAGCTCAACCTATTATTCTTCCCCATTTTTTATAGGTTAACCTAGTATTAAAAGTAGATATATTATTTCAAAGTGAAGGAGATATATTTTATGTATTTTTACATGAAAAGAGCACATGCTATCATCTAAGAAGAAAATTTTCAAGTAGGTGTAGTAGCCTATGCCAAAATAGTGAGGCATGGTTCAGAGGGACAAATCCGGTAGTAGCATATGCCTCCAGCCTAATGCAGGCATCTATACTATGATTGACACCATCCAATAAGATCTATATACTTATTTTTCTAATATGAAAAAATCCTAATCCATTTCCATCATTTTTTGTCACTTGCACATAGACATAAAGTTTAACAGACCTAAAACAAGCTAATTGTCTTGATCTTCTTAGTGCTTTTCATAAATAGTAATTTTAATTGTTCAATCATACTCTATTTTATCCATAATATCTAATTTAATTTAGACATAACTTAAACAATTTGAATTATCCCCATGTCAATTTTATAAGGGTTCATTAATCCAAAATAAGGTAAAACATATTAGTGAACCTGGTCCTTATATTGAGCACATCAAAACTCTAGGTTCCTCTTAAGGTTCCATCCTTATTTATAGGGTTTCATATTTATAATTTTAAATATGATTTTCAAATATAGTTTCTAATTTTCCCTCATTCCCAAATCATTCAAGGATATAATGGATATACATAATTTATATTTTTTTAGCTCAAACTATGATTCTAGATATTACATATCATTTTCCTGAAATACATAATATTTTTAACAAATATGTAATTAAATGGATGAAATTAATGTGTAATAATTTTAAGGCTAAAATTATTTATAAAAGATGTTTAACCTTCCTTCATAATTCATGTTTTTGAAATATTCAATATGAGTTGCTTTCGATTACAACTAGACACCAAAAAAGCATGTATTACTCATTTTATTCCTCCTTCTAGTCCCCATCATAATGATGGTTGAAATCATGCTCCCATTATTTACCCAAGATCATATTGGATTATGTGGTCCATACCATTATAATTTGAAGAGGTAACATAACCCTTCTTTTAGTAAAAAATTTAAGTCATCAAAATGTTCATCCTCATCCCACTCCACCTCCCACAAGGCTAACCAACCAAGCTAAATAAAATGATATCATTGAATAACTTAAGAATACACCTACTAAAATCTCTTTTTTATAATTACTCCATAAAAAATACATTTTTCTAGGATAACCTTCATGTAGCCTTACAAGAAACAATTGTACCAAGTGATTTAGAACCACATTATGTTGATTCTATTATTGATACATTACCATGGATGAAGGAAAGGATCTCTTTTGAGAAATATTATCATTTCCTAAGAATGTTATTGATCAACACCTCTCATTATATATATTTAGATATGTGTTTAAAATAAGGAATTAAAATGAGTCTTGGTGGCTAATGGATCAATACTTAATGTCTAAAATATATCTTTTTAGATATACTTAATATAGAGGCAAGATCTCACCTATTCAAACTTGAATATTTATAGATTTGACAACATCCCTCAAAATTTGTTAGGAAAAATTACATTGAATTTCACTATAGGCCTTAGAATAATAGTTACAATGTGTTATATAATGCCCAATGATCTTAACTATAATATTTTATTGTAAATACCATGTGTTCATGATATTAATGCATTATCGTCTACCTTGCATGCATGTCTTAAATTTAGTCATCAGGGATATACATGTCCTATAGATCATGAACATTTCAATAATTTTGCAATGACTCAACCTATGAACCATTACATACTTCATATGAAATATTATTATTATAAGTTTGAATATCCTATTAAACATAATGATATACCAGCACCAATATCTATATCTACTATTCTTTCATCACTAACAACAAATTTAATAGAAATATGGATTTGGGTTTAAATATTTGTAAAATTTAGAATACATTGTACAAGTATTTTAGAAACATGCACAAGGCATTGTTAAAACCATACCTACATTTGATCATAAATTCGAACAAGGTCTTGGTTACAAGGAGGATTCAATAGGCTATAAGTAAAATAAAATTAAGAAAATTAATATTTATGCACATTTCCTTAAACCATGAGCCTATGTAAGAAGTATATCATGTGTCCACTTAGTATATCCTAGCCTCATTGATGATGTGATTTCACTAGATATTTGGACATTAGAAAATTTCTATAATGATTAGTCTCTCTTGGAATATTTGGGGACATATGGGGATCTCCATTCCTTCTATCATAAGAATATGTTTCTTCATACAAAAAATGCCTATGCATATTTTGGAGAGAGTGAAAATATAAATAATAATGTTTAAATAGATAGTCCATATGCAATTCCTACTACACCATATGTATAATATATATATCAATATTGATAAATGAAGAAATATATGAATTTAATTACATAATGGAAAGAGATCTCATGCCATTACTCCTTAAACCCCTATTCAAGTATGATGATGGTAAAAAATTTAGGCCACTATTAAATGATTACCTTGAGTTATTTGATTAGGATTACTCATATTTTATAATAATTGATCCTAAAGTTTCCCTGCATTATATTTTACTTTACCTAGATGCACAACCAGTTAAATAAAAAATACAAAAATGCATCCAAAAATAGTTTTACTTGTTAAATATGAAATGTAGATACTATTGGATGTAGGATTTATTTGATTCATTGATCCTCCCAAATAGGTTTATAATATATTTCCAGTTACAAATATTAATGGACAAATTACATGTTGTACAGACTATAGTGATTTAAATAGGACTTATCCTAGATTTGACTTCCCACTACCAAACATAGATATGATTGTGGACTCTATAGATAGTTATGAGATGTTATCATTTATAGATGGTTTTATTAGATATAATCAAATAAATATTAATCCTAAATATTAGGGGAAAAAACTCATTTACCACACCATGGGGTACATTTTTTTACATTGTCATGCCTTCAGGTTGAAGAACACAGGGGCCACCTATGAGAGGGTTATGACACTATATTGTAAGATATTATACATAAAATTACCAAAGACTATATAGATGACTTACTTATAAATCTAAATTTGATAAGATCATGATACATACTTGTAACAAATATTCTAACATATGAAAATATAATGTATGATTAAATCCAAATAAATATGTATTTTTGGTATGTTCAAGAGTTGTTAGGCTATATCATATCTTAAAGAGGAATAGAATTAGACCCAAATAAAGTAAAATATATTATATATATCCCACCATCAAAATTATTGAAACAATTATGTTGTTTACAAATAATGATTTAGGTAATAATACATTTTGTGACTCAGGTAGCTGATAAGACACAACTGTTCACACAATTACTAAATAAAGATACAAAGTTTTAAAGATATGTCAATTGTCAAAAGTGTTTATACAATAACATAATATCTACTTAATCCACCTATTCTCATGTAATCAATAGTAGATATGTATATGTATTTTATATATTATATATTTATGCTAAATATCATGCCTTTAGGGATTTATTGGCATAATACGATGATGACCACAAAGAATGTGAAATATATTACATCAATTATACACTAGTGGATTATGAAATAAAATATAACACCATGGATAAGCTCTGTCTAGATTTTTTATTTACAACATAGAAAATTCAACACTATATGCTTAATAAATAAATAAATGTTATTACAAAGGTGTATATTTTAAATTTTCTCATGGAAACATGTATTTGTTTGGATGTATAGCTAAATGGGTAATTCTAATTGTGGAATTTGAATTAAATTTCATATCTCATAAATCCATAAAAGTATAAGTAATTTTTGATAAATTAATTGTAGTACCATTAGTTGATACACTACTATAGACACTCATATTTGGTATTACACACTTGAAATGTCATATTTGACCAATCTTTAACATACTAAAATTATGCATGCATACATGACTCTTATTCATAATTTTATTTATCCATTCATCCATATATGGGCTCAACCTTCACTAATTTATATTACTATTACCTAGGATTTCCCTAGTGTCTACCTCAATATCTTAACATCATTCTTCGACTATCTCTTGATCTCAAATCATTGTTCTTTTTCCTAGTTGGTTTTTCCTTTCCTTAGACAAATATGCCACTATAAACCTATCCACTTAGGTTTGAATTATCTACACATACTTTGATGGCTATTTTCCCAAATACAAATTATTCATATGGGTTAGCTGATAGGACCTAGGTTCCCCAAAGCTCTGACACAACTTGTAAGATTTAAGAGCACATATGATTACCTTTGTATAAGCAACTAAATGCAGAATTAACTAGAAGTACAAGTAACTAGAAATAATAAATAGCACAGAATATGAGAGGCAACACACAATTGTATTCAACTCAATTAGAAGGAAATTACAACAAAGAGATCACACTCTTTCATCCACTTCGTGGGCATACCAGTAATCTTCCCTCAAGAGTAATCTTCTCTCAATACAGGTCACAACAAACAGCTAACACATAGCTATTGTTCACCTCAACCAGTTAGTACAATATTGCCAATACAACCAAGTACAAACCGGTACTCTAAGTAGATTTCACCATGATCTTGCTCCTTGATGTGTTGTTATCACCTTGATCTTGCTCCCCCGTAGATCTCCCTTTGACCCTCACACACACACACCCCTGCAGACCAACCTAATCTTGCACACCCTCCAGATCAATCCTGATCTTACATACCTGGAAGAACCCTTGTGATTCCACCATGGGAAGAACTCTCCTAGTTCTACACTTTACAATGCAGCCCATGAGTCTATTATATAGATCCCATGCATACAATAATTATACAAGTGGCTCAAGACTCGACTTAGTCTTTAACATGCAAACAACCCATTCAACTAACTAACTATTCATCAACAACCAGTTTTGGAGCTGCACAAGCGACCGACGTCAGTCCCTATCTGACTGGAGGTGATCAATGTCGGCTAACTCCTGACCGATGTTGGTTGCTTTTTGTCGACCCTTGCCCGACATCGATTGTGGCCTATCGACGTTGGAAACTGTGACACTCAGCAACCTCCTCCATGTTTGCATCTGGGTGAAGCTTTTAGCTCCATAACTTAACAATCTCCCACTTGGAGATAAACAGTTGCACCTATACCTATACCAATACATTGTCTAATCTATATCCTAGCTTGTATTCCTCTTCAAGCTCAATCTTGAAGACTAACCACCACACACCTTGTGGTGCTACACCTATGTCTGAATTTCTCCATTCTCAGCTTACCTTCTTCTACCATTACTATACTCCCACTCAAATAGAAACCCCTATGAGTAACCTGTAATCAAAAACACTAACCAGATCTGAACCACCTGATAGTTAACCTCACTCTGAGAACATCCAACCTTGCTCTGATACCAATTGATAGGACCTAGGTTCCCCAAATCTCTGACACAACTTGTCAGATTTAAGAGCACACATGATTACCTTTGTATAAGCAACTAAATACGAAATTAACCAGAAGTACAAGTAACTAGAAATAAGAAATAACATAGAATATGAGAGGCAACACACAATTGTATTTAACTCAATTAGAAGGAGATTACAACAAAGAGATCACACTCTTTCATCCACTTTGTGGGCATACCAGTAATCTTCCCTCAAGAGTAATCTTCTCTCAATACAGGTCACAACAAATGACTAACACATAGCTATTGTTCACCTCAACCAGTTAGTACAATACTACCAGTACAACCGAGTACGAACTGATACTCCAAGTAGATCTCACCATGATCTTGTTCCTTGATGTGTTGTTGTCACCTTGATCTTGCTCCCCTGCAGATCTCCCTTTGAACCCTCACACACACACACCCCTGCAGACCAACCTGATCTTACTTATCACATGTAGATCTCTAACCTGATCTTGCACACCCTGTAGATCAATCTTAATCTTACATACCTAGAAGAACCCTTGTGATTCCACCATGGGAAGAACTCTCCTAGTTCTACACTTTAAAATACAGCCCATGAGTCTATTATATAGATCCCATGCATATAATAATTAGACAAGCGGCTCAAGACTTGACTTAGTCTGTAACATGCAAACAACCTGTTCTACTAACTAACTATTTGTCAACAACTAGTTCTGGAACTATACAGGCGACCGACATTGGTCCTTGTCTGACTAGAGGTGACCGACGTTGGCCAACTCCTGACTGATGTCAGTTTTTTTCTATCGACCCCTGCTTGACGTCAGTTGTGGCCTACCAACGTCGGTGACTGTGACACTCAGCAACCTCCTTCACGTTTGCATCTGAGTGAAGCTTTTAGCTTCACAACCTAACATTAGCCTATACATTTTGCATGTACATTCAGAGGAAATTACCCAAAGAGTTAGCTATATAAACATATCAATCTTAAGTCTATTGATATCTAGCATCCACCTAACACTAGATTAAAAAATAAACTATACATTAAGATATAAACTTCCCTAAATCTCCCAAATCTAAAATCCCTCAAATAATGAATCCCTAATCTAATTTTGAATACCAATTCAAGGTCAAATCACATGTTTTCAAATGTTGAAATCCATACATAGGATTACATAGCATGTTAGTATTACTTAATATTTCACACATTCAACTAGGGGGATAACTATAGTTATTTTGAATTCCCTATTTGAACTATGATAAATGTATTTAGCTCTTGGACATAAGTATTAGCTGAGGTTAGCTTAGTCCTTTCCTTTGACCCATTATCCATGTTTAACATTGGTCTTATAATGCACATATAGAGTTTGAATCAAGGAAAATGATAATAAAACTGTTAACATATGATTGAATACATTATCATGCATAGGATCCATTATAAGATGCAAATGCATTGGTCAAAACTATCACAAATCAACGTAAACATTTAGGACTATTATGCACCCTAGAAGATAGTGGTACATTATCTAGGCATCCAAGATGTGTGGACTTAATTAGAATCTTATAGACACTTTGTTTCTATATATGAGCATTTAGAGGCCAATTTTAGACTAGTGATGATGATTTTACCCTATAACAAGCCTACACGTACTATAAAAAAGCTTATTACTTCATTCCTCTAGTGTTTTCCATAGATAGAAAGTTACTTTAGTCTACAGTTACACTTAGATTAATATGTGAATTGAATATCTTATGCAATATGAATTTTCCATAATTTTATCTTATTATGGTTGCATAAATCCAAAAATAGATCAATCATATTGGTGAACCCATTCCCTTGTCTTGAGCACAAAAAAACCCTAGATTCTTTGAGATTTCCCTCTATTTTACTAGGGTTTCAAATTCATGTATTTATTTCTTAATTATAGACTTGATTTCTAATTTTTATCCTTAATTAATTTTTAATCATAATGGACACAATTAATTATAATGATATATTTTATGATTTTTATAGACATAATTTTTTTAAATATATTGATATGAATACACACTTGCATGATACATTGTTACATATAACTAGAGATGAAGTAAAAAAGAATGCAATGATTGTCACATTATTTAACCCTTTTATGATGGGTTAAGGGGAGAATATCCTAGTCAAACAAATGGCTAAGATATTATAAAATCAAGCCAATTGAATAATTTAGATTCATAATATTCTCATAAAGTGTTGAATTACAAAAGTATAAGAAATATAGAAAGTACAATGCCAACATTATTTTGAATGTAGTAACCTGAAGAAGAAATGATACTTAGCTTATTTATTGATGAATTGGTATATCTATAAGATTCATGGTATAGGAGAAGATATGATGATGATCCATCAAATTCAGAATATTTTTCCTTTATTAGTCTAGATATTATCATCAGGATATAAACACTAGTGTTAATGTTTTTATCCTAGTTTTGATGATTATATCTAGTATATAATATAAGTCCTTTTTTGGAATAACCAATTGTGCCTATTAGGGTTCATTATCACCTTTTATATTCTCTATTTGGATCATGTGCATAGGTTTTATATATCAATATTTTGCTCAAAACCCTACATCCTTTTACTTGATCCTATCACCTTACAAAATGGGGGTTAGTGGGCCCAAGTGAATTTGAGCTAAACTAAAATATCCCTCTATCAAAGTACACTACTTATATATCCATATACTCTAAAGAGGTCCTCAAACCAATGTAGTTCTCCCTTTATATGGGCTTATGTGTGAACAATTATACAACATGTTATATGTGAGTACATGTAGTAATCTAGCTTGTAACTTGGCAAATACTTCTCATGGACTACTCTTTGAATTCTTAAAACCTATAATAAGGCTCCTCCTATGACTAATCTAGAAATTATAAATAATAGGATAGTATAACTCAGTTGTGCAAATGATTAAGTGTGAACTTGACATGTGTTTGCTTGGTAATTGTTAGATGATAATGAATACATTTTTGTATTTAAACCACAAATTTTTAAATAATCTCACAAAAAAGTTAATTAATAAAAATAGGTTTACCCATACATGTCGAAAGATTTTTAAATTTGACCATTTGTAAGGTTTGGACACTCGTGTCAATGCTAGTGTCCTAGTTTGGATGATAGTGTTTGGGATGATAGAAAGTTATTGAAGATATGTAACTTAAAAATTAGGATATAAATCAAGTTTTATATAGACTGTAGGCTATGGGTAATCTAGGTAATCATAACATCAGTTTCAAATTATAATATAATCATTTAAGCACAGTTGATAGTTAACACGAGCCTTTTGGTAGTGAGAAGGTCATAAACTGAAGGGTTGATCCATGAGAGATATTTTTCAAGTGTACAAGAGTAGTTTATCATATATAATCAGATATTAGTATCTACACATCTCTAAAGAACAACACTATAAACTCTTTCTTGATAGTAATGCACATTTTAGAGATATTGATTCTACAATAGGTGTTTAAACTACAACTATTGTTAATATTCCCATGTCTAAACCTTTGTTTTCACATGTGATGCCCACCTAAGATATGGTGAAAACACATGGTTTTCCTTAGATTACTATGATCATCCCTACATAGCATATTGTCATACCTTATACATATTACACCATTTGATAATACATAGTTTGTTCTATCACATGCTCAAACCCTTTTGTAAATATTTATTGATCTACATAACAAGGTTTTACAATTACAATAAAATTATTATAAAGTAGGCCATACCATTGATTCTCATGTGTTATTACATAATCCATTAGATCTTGAGATTTATGTTTATCCCTTACCAATAGGTTTTGTCTCACTTAAGATTACATTATATGATGGTAAGGGTGATCTAGAATAACATCTTTAAGATTTTCATGTAGCATATTTGGACTATGCATCCAAAGATAAGTTATTGACAAAGTTGTTTCCATGGATTATTAAGGATGATGCCTTGCATTAGTTTTATGATCTTCCCTTCCAATCAGTCCATGCCTTAAATCATTTGGCCTATCAATTTTTACCATACTTTTCAATCAACATCAGTGAGATGACGTCTTGTGTTCATATTGAAAAACATAATCAAGGATCCAATGATCTTATTAGTGATTATGTGCTGTGTTACAAGGCTATTTTTTCTAAATTAGAAAATATAATGGCTAATAATTAATTAAGATATATATTCAAGAAAAAATTATTTACTCCTCTACATAAGTATACCATGTTTAATTTATTACAATATTTTGATGACCTATGTCACATAGTTAAGGATAGTTAATTTAAAATTATTTCAATTAATAAGTTAAATTATGGGTCCAACCCTTCAACCACTTCTAGTGCCAAGTTTCCAAGTAATCCAAATATCAAATCAAAATCAATCGATAATAAGAATGATTCAAAATCAACATTTAAACTAGTTTCACTTCTAAATAATTGCCTTATTCTCTTGGCACATCTAAGGAGGCAATTTCTAAACTTACCAGAACCTCGTTATAAGGTATTGCAGAAGTTACTTGAGTACAAACTTATATCTCTCCATTAGAAAAAATAGGTTGATATGAGTAAGCCTTAACCTAAGGGATTTGACAGTAATGCATATTATGATTATCAGCATCTTAATGAGTCATTATTTGCATGTTCATACATTGATTTGTAGCCTATACATAGTGTTATGATAGATAATGCTTCAAGTGAAAATATTTACACCATGACCCTCCTTACTAATTTTAAATATACACATGCATATTTAATATATATAATGAGGATGGTTAAGGGATTTAATGGAAAGAAACAAAACCTTCTTTGGAGGATAGTACTACCACTTCAACTATACCTTTCCCTAGTTTCTATGTTATTATTAGTTATATTGAGTATAAGGGAAATTTATATATTTTTGGGACATCCTTGGATATATAATATGTGTGCAATATTATCTTTAGTACACATATGTGTGAACTATATGCATGGTATTAGAGTGATCACTATTTTAGATATTTCATATGAATATCCTCTTCAGCAAGAAATTATTCTTCCTCCATCCCCATAATTTTCATATTCATTTGAACAATATATTAAGGTTTAATAAACTAAGATATCTTAGAGGAAGATAGTAAATTTTCCTTGATTATATCGGAGGTTTATTCAGGATTGACAATAGCCATTATCAATTCCAACATGTTCTAGACTAGTGTTATAGAATCATTTGTGTTTTATAGTGAATATAGGCACATTATACTATTATGCATCACAATCCATATAGTACTATAATTCATAGAGTTATACAAGATACACATGACCATATGGTTAATGATGACCATGATGAATATGTCACCACATGAGATTATTTTTTATATTCTAACACAGATACATGTGTTATTACTCAATCATGAAGGGTAATATCAACCACATTTAACATAGGGATTACATGTGAGCATCCCATTCATGGGATCATTAGTTATCATCACATAAATTTATGGTATATATATATATATATATATATATATTCAAAAAATAAAAAATCAAGACCTATGCATGACATGTATTATTTTTTTAACATGATCACTTTATGATTTATCATATATAATGCATATTATATATATATATTTTTATATACACATGTTTCATGGTATACATGAGTGAGATGTAGGATATATAGTTTTCATATGATATGGACACATAGATGTGGGACATTCAAAGCCCCAAGAGATACCTTCCTACATTAGGGGAATGCTTTCATTGGGGAATTATTTCTAAGTTACATGGGTTTTATCTTTTCTTAGATATTTACATTGATCATATTGAGATAATTTAGACTGATTATACATGAATTGCACTAACTCATATTACTTAAGAGTGTTATTCACTAGATATTATATTTTTTTGTATGTGATGATGACATACATTAATTGTGTAGATTGGTGTAATCACCTAAAAGTGGTATTTGAGTGGAGTGATAATTAAGAATAAATTATTCCTATCTTAGCCCTAAACCTATCCTAGAGCCTTTTATCACACTTTTCCAACCTTTGTGCATACCACATGCATCCATAGTTAGCTAAAACATAGTCTCAGATCTTTATTCCTAGATCATGATCCTTCATTCGCAATAGCTTGCCAGCTGAACATTAAGGACACTAGAGCCACATGGCACTAGTATAACAAACATGGCACTAATGTCCTTTACCATAAATTTCTCAAATGGATATATTTTAAAATTTTAAACCCTCTTGAGATTGGCTTAATCATATTTTATTATCCACACAAGCTACAGAACTCTATAAATACATGAATTCTAGACCTCTATCCACTAGTTGGATATTAGATGTAAAATACCTATTTAATCATGAAATAAGTTGAGTAAATTCAAGTTTATTAATCCCTATTATGCCCTACTTATACATACTACCATTTATATCTTCTTTAAGCCCATATTTTCTAGATTTCCAATCTCAAGCATACTCAAGGTATTTAAGACCACTACCATTATATCATCACTTGCACTTGTACTAACACTTAGGTGGGGAGAACTAAATTAGGCTTGATCCATCCTCAGAGTATTGGAATTAGTAAAATCTCTTCATAATAAGGTGTTTAGGTTGTCTATCCTTTCTTATTAACAAACACACATTTTCAGATCATGCCTTAATTGAAATGAGTATTAGGGTTTGCATCATAAATTAACTATTACATGCATAATACAAAGTTTTAGACTTCATTCATGTAGGAATAAAACCCAAAAACATAAGTGCAGGTGCACCCAAAATTTAGGAACAGTCTTGCATAGAGGAAACTAGCACCATTTTTAGGACACTAGAGCCACATGGTGCTACTATCCAAGTGTGGTGCTACTATTTAGGAGAGGATCTGATACATGGATCCATTTTATGACACTTAGAAATGTTTGTATCTTATTTTTAACACTTATATCATCCACATCAAGTGTTTTATAGATAAGTATTTATTTGCACATATTTATTACTATTTTTAGAAAGTCAAAGCAAGTTAAAATGTATAAAAAATTAGTGGTTATTTATTGCATGTTATTTCATTGTTTAGACTACTCAACCCATTAATAAAACATAGGATTTACATAGCTAAACCCTAAAAGTTTAAAACATTTGGTGAACCTAACTTAATTCAAATATTGCTTAAAACCCTAGTTTACCTCATCCAATTTTTTGTGCACTAAATTAGGGTTACAAACTTTTGTTTTATAATTTTTTGGCATAACCTAGATCAACAAATTAATCTCAAGTTTTCATTTATTTAAATATATTTTAATTTTTTTACAAAATAACACCTAATTTAAAAAATCCTAACCCTAGACACTCTTAGGGTTTTGTATCCTTTTCAATTTATTCTCAAATTTTAATTCCAAAATATCATATTTACTTCCATATTTACTTATTTGCACTCTTTCTTAGATTAATATTCTTAAAAGGTTCATAATATATAAAAACTTGTTTCCTACTTTCCACGCTACAATTTCATAATTCAATATTAGATTTGATGAGACCGATAAGAAATAATTACAAGATTTTGTGTCCAAATATGTGGATATACAAGATGAATTAATCAATATTATTTAGGAAAAACTTAATAAAATAAATAATGGTCAATCTTAAACTCCCCCAGCTAATAATGTTGTTACATCTACAGAGGGGCCAACTCAGCTAACACAACCTGAAATTATAATTCAATAACTTCAGTAACAATTACACATCTTGTGGCTAGTTACTCCATTCAATATGCACAATCCTTAATACATGAGATTTATACTCTATAGGCCAAGGTGTTACATCTTGAGAAGGGAGACACTAGGCCATCACATGCCTTAGATTCTAATATTCTCTTGTATACACCTTTGGCACATCACATAGTGGCAACTCCCTTTCCATATAATTTTTTGGCACCTAAGATTATATTATATGATGGAAAGGGTGACCTAGAGCATCATCTCAGAGCTTTTCATGTAACATGTTTGGATTACATGTCCAATAATTGGATTTTCTTGAAGTTGTTTCCATGCAGTTTAAAGGATTATTACCTATAGTGGTTTTATGATTTACCAAATCAATCTATCACTGCATTCAATCCTTAGTCTAACATGTTTTTATCACACTTCTATATTAATATCAGTGACAAAATATCATAAGCCTAAGTAAAATAATTGAAACAAAATTCAAATGATCCTATCTTATATTATGTCTTATGATATAATACTATATTAGCTAATTTGAATAGCCCTATGGTAGATAGATATTTTAGGACATATTTAAATAAATATTTTTACCAGCATTACATGAAGCTATTTTGTTCAAGAAGTTTCCTACATTTACAAATTTGTGCCACATAATAAAATAAAAAGAGGTCAAACTTCTATCAATAGGCAAACTAAAGTATACCAATGGATCAGAATCAACTATTAATATTTAAAACAAGCCTCCATATAAGGTAAGGGCCACTAAAAATAAGAGTGATCAAAAGGCCATAGTCAATGCAACTTCTGAGCCATCTCCTAGATTGGTTTTATCTACTCCTTAGTGGTGACTCTTCACAAACCTTCTAGAGTCACTAGCATGGGTTTTACATCATCTCTTGGAATGTAATTTCATATCTCTCCCTCCCATTAAATAGGTTGATATGACATGGCCTCTTCCAAATGACTATGATTCTAACACATTCTACAAGTATCATAGGGCACTAGGCCATACAATAAATAGATGCATAAGCCTAAAACATAAGATACAAGATTTGATTCAGAATTATATTATTGATGTGGGCACACCCATAGAGGCATCAAAATCACAATAGATAGAAGCTAAGGAATTAAATATATTCTCAAATCCACTTCCAAAGCACACAATGAATGAGGTAGGGAACACATCAAGTGTTCACTACACATATTAGGCACATCCATCACCATATTTATATCATAATGTTACAAAGGAGGAATACCCATTTCACAACATTATTTGCATGTACCATATTATGGTTCCACCTAAACTACCCATCACATTCTCAGAGTAGGAGATTGTTGATGATGATACAGATTTACATGTATTCTTTAAATGAGCATACATAGATCACCATCTTATCTAGAGTGTTATGGTTGATAATAGTTCAAGTATTAGCATGTGTACTATGACACTTTTTTAGCATTTGGGGTACTCATATCAGGATATATTCCCCATAGACATAGTCATTAGTGATTTTAGTGTGTCAGGATCTTGCTCCACCAATTAGAGCACATATGATTACTTCTTGTATTAGCAAGTAAACACAAAATTTAACCAAAATGATAAGTAACTAGAAATATGAAACAACACAGGAATATGAGAGACAATACACAATTGTATTAATAATCACTCAAAAGAAAATACAATAAAGAAGATGCCACTTCTTCTTTCACCTCAAAGGCTCGCCACACCTCAAGACCTTCTTCCCTCTCTCTCTCGGTCCCAACAATCAACTCCAATACAGAATTGATGTTCACCTCCACCAGTCAGAAACAACGCTGCCAGTACACCAAGTACACAACCGTACTCTAAGTAGATCTCCTGCTCTCTGCTGCTACCTGTAAATCACTAGACCTTACTCACCATTGTAGATCTCCAAAAGAAGCCATGCACACTTGTTGACCAAGATCATACATATACGAAGAACCCTTCTAATTCTCCAAGCCAGCACCCACACTTGGTACTGTGGCACTAGGAGGAACACACCATTGATATCCTCTCTCTAAAGGAGCTTATTTGCTGTCTTACTCTCTAGCACTAATTTACAATACAACCCATGAGTCTATATATAGATGACATGCTTACAATAATTAGACTATCTTCATTACAATAATTAGATGTGCAACTCAAGACTACAACTAGCCTTTAACATGCAAACTAATAGTCCAAAAATAGACTCTATGGAATCCTCATGCAAACTGCATGTTCACGCACAGGCTGCCGACGTCGGCACCTTCCTGACTGATGTCAGCTGACTGGTAACCGACGTCGGTTGCTTCTTCACTACTATCTAACCGATGTCAGTTGATTAAACCAACGTCGGTTGCCCTACAACTCATTTTGTAACTCTCTGCAACCTTCGTAACCTCTGTAACTCCTCTTATTTGCATCCTGGTGAAGATTTTAGCTCCACAACCTAACAATCTCCCACTTGGAGATAAATAGCTGCACTTGTACCTGTACTTGTACACCATCTAATTTATTCCCTGGCTTGTATCCCTCTTCAAGCTCAACCCTGAAGACTAACCACCACACATCCTGTGATGCTACACCTGTCATCCAAGTAACCTGCCATATCCAAACCTACAACTCCATGTAGTGAAGACCCTAACCCTACATAACAAGAATCCCTACTGCTAGTCCCTCTCAGATACCTGAGAATCCATTGAACTGCCCTCCAATACTCTTTCCCTGAATTGGCTCCATACTTTCTGACAACTCCCACTGCTTGGGAAAACTCAGGTCTACACTAGACCTCATGTGATTTCAAACTCTATTCTAAGCTAAGCTTAAACTATCCAGCCCTTGGTGTGCTTTTTGATTATGCATCCTGCATCATGAACCCTGCCAACACCATCTTCACACTAGCTCCCACTGGAGACAAAATCTCCATGTCTCTTATGCCAAAGAATTTTGCTGCTCCCAAATTCTCCATGACATGCCTCTGAATTAACCTTACCCTTAGCTCAATAAATCCCTGTATGTACAAAACCTGCTAGTAAATCACCCACATACAATAACTGAATAATGTCACGACTCATCATCCACCTGGTAAGACAAACACAATGGTTAAACCTCCATTGCCCTGCAGCTTGCTTAAGACCATATACCTTGGCCTTCCATCTCACGTATCCATCCACTCTCTTCTTTAACTTGGGAATCCATCCATCTCTCAGTGCTTTCTTCCAGCTGACAACTCCACCAACAAATACCTATTTGGTTCTTCTCCAAGGACACACTCCTCATCCATGCCAAGCTCCCATTGTTTCTGGATTCTACCTGCATTGCCTCTTCACATCTTCCTGGTTCTTGACCATCAATAAGTAATATAAAGAAGGTGAATAATGAATATGAGGTTCACTTACCCTTTATGACCTCCATATGAGCGTTTGAGACTCCTTGACAGCTAGCTGTCCACCCACCATCCATTCTAGTGACCGATCTCAGCCATCTCCCAGTCTGCAACTGACCGACATCAGTTTTCTGCACTGACCCTGTCTGCCGACATCAGTTATATGACCAACGCTGGTGTACCTACTATCGACATCAATTTTTGTGTGACCAATGCCGGTACCTGTGTTTGCCTGTGAGTGATAACTTTTTACCCGTGAGCTCTCCATTGATCAAAACCCTGTTTAAATCAACACAGCCCTCCTCAGAATAATTCAGTCCACTCTGCTGATCTCTGTCTGTCATCTCCTTCATGAACACCAAGGCCTTCCAGCTCTTAAGTTTGTCAAAAACATCTATCTTCTACTTAAAAACATGCATTCCCCTCCTACATATGTGACCAAGCCTACAAAGCCACATCTCTGTAATAGAAGGTAAATCAGTAATATAAGTAGATAGATAAAGGACACCTACTTTCTTACCACCATCTAATTCAAGTGCATCTACTATGAGAGTTACTGTGCATCTCCCATCACCCAACTTTCTTGAAGAAATTAGACCCATCTCCAAGACTGGTACCTGCATGACCTCCTTCAACACCTATGTGTTATCTATCTACAATTTTAGCTTCACTTCCCCTTCGTCAATAATTTGACAAGGCTCACCAACCCCTAAATAAATCTCTCCAAAGTCTCTAAAGACATACCCATGAAAAGATGCTCTATTTCGGGCTACATGGAAAGAGGTAAAAGAATTTGTAAATAAAGATTCTACTTTATCCAGAGCAACTTGTGCAACAACACCTGCAACATCTACTTCTACACGTTGATCTTCTATCGACCAACAATCTCCTTTTCCCTGCTCTTTCTTTCCATCAATCAGACCATTCGTGCTATTCAATTTCTCCATTCATAGCTTACTTTCTTCTACCATTGTTATACTCCCACTCAATTTGAAACCCCTGAGAGTGACCTGTAATCAACAACACTACCAAATCTGAAACCACCTATTAGTCAACCCAACCAAAAGCTCTGATACCACTTGTCAGGATCTTGCTCCACCAATTAGAGCACATATGATTACTTCTTGTATTAGCAACTAAACACGGAATTTAACCAGAATGATAAGTAATTAGAAATATGAAACAACATAGGAATATGAGAGACAATACACAATTGTATTAATAATCACTCAAAAGAAAATACAATAAAGAAGATGCCACTTCTTCCACCTCAAAGGCTCGCCACACCTCAAGACCTTCTTCCCTCTCTCTCTTAGTCCCAACAATCAACTCCAATACATAATTGATGTTCACCTCCACCAGTTAAAAATAATGATGCCAGTACACCAAGTACACAACCGTACTCCAAGTAGATCTCTTGCTCTCTACTGCTACCTACAAATCACTAGACCTTACTCACCGTTGCAAATCTCCAAAAGAAGCCATGCACACCTACTGACCAAGATCATACATATACAAAGAACCCTTCTGATTCTCCAAACCAGCACCCACACTTGATACTATGGCACTAGGAGGAACACACCATTGCTCTCCTCTCTCTGAAGGAGCTTATTTGCTCTCTTACTCTCTAGCACTAATTTACAATATAGCCCATGAGTTTATATATAGATCTCATGCTTACAATAATTAGACTATCTTAATTAAAATAATTAGATGCGCAACTCAAGACTACAACTAGCCTTTAACATGCAAACTAATAGTCAAAAAATAGACTCTCTAAAATCCTCATGCAAACTGCATGTTCACGCACAGGCTACCGACGTCGGCACCTTCCTGACTGATGTTAGTCAACTGGTAACCGATGTCGGTTGCTTCTTCACTGCTATTTGACCGACGTCAGTTGATCAGACTGACGTCGGTTGCCTTGCAACTCATTCTGCAACTCTCCACAACCTCCGTAACCTTCATAACTCCTCCTATTTGCATCCTAGTGAAGCTTTTAGCTCCACAACCTAACATAGTGTTCATGTTTAAAGCTCCATCAAGGAGATTGTACTTCCACTACAGGTTAGACCAGCACATATAGCCACTCAGTTCCTAGGAATACCTAGTGCAGGCATGTTTAATATGTTATTAGGTAGGCTATGGTTATAGAAAATCTGATACATACCATTTACATTGTAAATATGCTTGAAATACATACATGAAAATTAAGTGGTTAAAGTTGAGGGTCTCTCATATGAGTATCCTCTACTTATCCATAGGTAATTAGAGCACAATCACTAGTTATAGTTCCAGTACCATTACCAAATATAGAAAAAATATCCATTATAGCTCAAATTAAAGTTAATATACATACATCACAAAATTAAATAGAGCCACAAGTGTAGGAGAGGTCTACTCCTTCAGTATAAATATGTACACATACTCTCCCATAGAAACCATTATTAGAGAGACCCCTACATTATAGATATGTCACAGATTCTAGAGGACCTTCTACCACTCTATTTATGCCATGATCATTATTATTTGGTTCTTAACATTCTCATCACAGGGAACCTACATCACCTACAGAGTCTTCTAATAGATGGTTTCATAATACCCCTACAATTCATAGGGAATCACAACTAGTTCCACAGATTCATAGCACCATTACACAGGTAAATCTAGACATAGATTGCTCACTAAAATAGATTAAGGGGTCATAGTTGCTCTTTTACATAACACACATGATCATAGTTCCCTTATTTGATACAGGTCACAGTGATAGTGAGTCTCCCATGAGACTCATCAGTTAGTATGGTTCTAGAGTCATATAAAATGTGAAAATTGGTAACTTGAGAGTGGCTAATGACACCCAACCCATAGGTCCCTCTTGCTTACTCTCATTACCCTCATAGGCTTATTTTCATTGATTCCCAGTCATTTGTAGCCTTCTAGACCTGATCCTAACTTAGTTAGATTACTCTTTCCATGACAAATCTATCCCCTGGGTCTTGTTAGCTTAGGATTATAGCACCCAACTTGGATTATAGCATCAAGCCCTCTAGTGTTCACTTTTGATGCTCTTATCCAAGTGCATTTTTATCTCTAATCGTCAGTTCCTTCTAGTTCTTATCCCTCTTCTAATTGGCCTAATGTGAACACATTCAACCCATGACGAGTAGATCCCTATAAAATCCCATTCAAAGGTCATTTAGAAGGGGTTGGAAATTATCACAAAGTAAGCAAGAATACAAGAAAGACTACTTAGGTAATCTTTTCTATTCTCTACATACATCTAGCTAATACACTTACAAGCTTATCCAAATCCTTAGACTAGTCCCTAGCCTCTTCAATCACATCTAGTTTAGCATTTTACATATTCATACACACTATTGCACAAAGCACATCAAGTGAGATAACTACATATGGCTTGATCCCTCTTCAGAATATTGGTATGTAGATAGCATGCCCATATAAGGGGTGTGGATACATGTTTAGTGAATCTTACACACATTAAACCCCCCTCTTTCTCAAAATTGATCTAAGTACAAAGGAGTCTAGGGTTTGAAGACACAATATACTCTATAGGGAGTTCCATAGACATACAACAGTCAAAACTTCATAGATAGGGTCACATAAATACTTTGAACAAAACCCAAAAAGCTTAGGTCTCCTAGACAATAGTGATAGAATTGGACTACAATGATGATACCATTAGTATCCTATTTCAGTGCTCCTATCCAATCATAAAACAAAGGCTAGATCTTGATTTGTGATAGTGTCCCAGTCTTACATAGTGAATTTTAGACTCTCTCAGCCATCTCAATCAGTTTCTGGCTAAGTCTTATTTTCTACCCCTTATTACTATTTTTAGAAAGACTAAAATTACAATCAAATTTATATAAATCGATATCTTAATTATTGCATATTTATTTATTGATTTTACTACTTAAAACTTTTAACTAAAGTAAGAATAATACACCAATATTTCCAAAACTGTTAAATCATTTGGTAAACCCAACTTACTTCATCTGCACATACAGAACCCTAGAAACCCTAGGGCAAATTTCCTACTAATTTTTCTTATATCTTTATGATTTTTTATCTACATAATAAAATAAAAAACTAGCATTAAATTTTAAAATTTTGTAGTAATTTTAAAAATAATTTTATTTCAAACCCTAGTTGCCCATACTAGGTCCCTGTATTTTTTGAGTAATTTTCCAATAATTTTTTGATTTTTTACTAGCATATTAAAATCAGAAATTCACCTCAAATTTTAAAATTCAATAGTAATTTTCAAAAATAATTATTTTTGAAAACCGTAATGGCACATCTTAGGTCTCGTTAAATCACAAATTTTTTAATAAATTTTTTATTTTTTTACTTGCATATTTCACTTAAAAATTTACTTTAAATTACAAATTTTCATAGTAATTTTCAAAATAATCATCTTTCAAACCCTAGCTACATATATTAGGTCCCATTGCTTCTTGAGGTATCACCTTACATGTTTGTGAGCTTCGTATCCTTTTTATGAATATTACAGCTCCTTGCTTAGATTATATCTATTTAATATTTTCTACTATTATCCAAGTTATTTTCATTATGCCACCTAAGCTCTTTGCATCTTTTCCTTCAAGACAAAGTGCAAGACTTAGTGTAAACCCTCTTGAATTCACCTAGATTCCTTCATCTCAACCATATACCATGGATAAACAACTAGGTCAAACTCTTGCTATAGATCCTACACATCCATATTACACCAATTTTAATGAGGATAATTTTGATGATTAGTATGAGAATAATAATGATGACATAAACATCGATGTTCATGATACACCACATCAAAATCTTGATCAAATTCCACCACTTATTAATAATGAAGTTGTCTTCAACAAATATTTGATCCTACAATTTTTTTTGAGAAAGACTCAGGGACCAGCTCTGAAATCTTACTCTTATTTTACAATCTATCATGGAAATCAAAAAGGCTAAACAAGTTGAGTCTCCCATTCCTTCAGAGTAACTAGTTGTAAATGACACTATGGGGGAAACTATGTCTCAACAACCCCCTATAGCAACCCAACCTACCTTTATACCACAAGCTACAACTAGTACATCTTTATCTCATGATGTGGCAACCCTTGTGCAAGAGATAAGATCTCTTCAATCCAAGGTGTTGCATCTTGAGCAAGGTACCTCTAGACCTACACAGGCTTTAGATTCTTTTGTTTTATTACATACACCATTAGCACATCACATTGCTTTTACACCCTTGACAAAAGGTTTTGTTCAACCCAAGCTTACTCTATATGATGGTAATGGTGATCTAGAGACACATGTGAGGGCTTTTCATGCAACATGCTTAGACTATGTACCAAATAACTGGCTACTTACTAAGTTATTTTCATAGATCCTAAAGGATTATGATTTACAATGGTTCTATAGTCTATCAAATCAGTCAATCAATGCATTTAATCCTTTAGCTGACATGTTCCTAGCTCATTTCAGCATTAACATTGGTGATAAGGTTTCATATGTCCAAGTTGCATAATAGAAACAAAGGTCATATGAGAATATCACAAATTATGTTCTTCGATATAAGACTATTTTGGCTAAGATGACTAGACCCATGGCCGATTAAGAGTTACAAGATCTCTTCAAACAGAGTCTTCTACCAGCTTTGCATGAATAAATCATGTTCAAAATATTATCTTCCTTCACTGAACTATATCACACATGAAAGGAAAGAGAAGTCAAACTAATTTCAATGGGCAAACCGAAGCACACAAGTATCTCAAAATAAACAAATAAGAGTAATAGCAAAGTCCTATAAAAATTCAAGGTCAATGATAGCAAGAATTAGAATCAATCTATAGTTAGTATGGCTTCTGAGCCCCCTTAGCATGTGGTTTTATCAACACCTCCTCAGTGAATCTTTACCAATCTACTAGGTTCTCTAGCTAGAGTTTTATAGTATCTATTAGAATGTAACATCATATCTTTCCCTCCTATTTGATAAGTTGACCCAATAAAGCCTCTTCTATGGGGATATGATCAGCATGCATTTTGTGAGTTTCACAGGGCACTAGGCCATACAACAAATAGATACATCAATTTGAGACACAAGATATAGGATTTGATAGATGGCAGTCATATTGATCTTAGAACTCTAGTTGAGCCTCCTCAGGTAAAGCAAACAGACAAGATAAAACTTTGAAAATATTCTTAGATCCCTTTATATAACATTCTAAACAAGAAACATGGGACACATTAAGGGTTCACCATGCATATCATGCACATCTGCCACTAGATACATATAGGGCACCTTTAATTGAGACACATCCTTTGCATAACATGGTTGGTGTATAAAATTCTAGAGTTCCAACTAGACCATCCATCTCCTTCTTAGAGTAGGATATCATTGAGGATGATTCATATTATCATGCACTCTTTATCATATCTTACATTCATAATCATCCTATTCATAGTGTTTTTATAGAATAATGGATCTAGTGTGAACATGTGCACTATGACATTATTGTAGCATTTGGGATATTCTAAGTAGGATATTACCCTAATGAACATAGTTATCAATGGATTTAATGGGCACATATAGAGTTCATTGGGTGAGATTGTACTTCATTTATAGGTTGGTCCAACACATGTGGCCACACCATTTACTATAGTTCCTAGTACATGAATTTTTGATATGTTATTTGGTCAACCATGGATTCAAAAACTTTAAGTAGTACCTTCTACAGTTCACAAATGCATGAAATTCATTCATGTTAATCATGTTGTTATAGTTATAGTAGTTTTATGAGTTACCACTCCCCACTTTAGATTCATCTTCTATAGTATAGACACTAGTTTTAGTTTGACCACCAGTTTTAGTTCTTCCTCCAATTCAGATTTAGACACAATTGAGACCTCCATCACCAGTATAGAGAGTTCATACACCTCCATATCTTTAAGATTCTATACAACTTCTAGCTACAGTGTTCACACCTAGGGTAATATCATTGATATCTCATGCATCTACTCATACATCACATGTTTAGAGAGCTTTTCCTATTACCAAATGGGTCCTTAAGAGCCATATAATTGCATTTAGTTTTTAAAGTTACAGGGGGACCCCACACTTGATTTATACTTGAGAAATTTCAGATAATTTATAGCATACATAACTTTCATAGCCACAATCTTAACCCTTCCATTGTGCTTCATAATCATGTACGATCGCTTTCCTTAATATAAGACACCATGATAGGGAGTCTCCCATGGGACTCATCAGTTAGTATCATCCATTTCCAGCTTACTTGTACATAGCTTCTCTTCAATTTCTTGTGCATAGTCTCCTAATGATTGATTATTTATATCTTATATCAAAAATACTAAAAATAATATAAACTTTCAAAAATACAAAAACATTCAAATAATTTAAAAAACACCAAAACTATTTCAATTATATGAATCATCCATGCTTTACAGTTATACTATCATGCAAGACTTACATTTACTATTCTATGCTATTGTTTGTTGATTTATCTATATTACCATTCTTCAATTTATCTTCTTTAAGTGTATGTAGTGATATCCAAATCCTTGATTTCTTTGCTCTATCCATTGATGGGGAATCCTATTTTCACATTCAAGACACACATTGATATACATACCCACTGGGGTATCTTCTACATGACTACACCATCCAGGTTATGTCATCCCTATACCATAAACTCTAGTTACTATGTTGATGTGCATTATTTACTAGCTTACATAGATTACTCTATCGACACTCATTAGTATATAAAAATTATGTATTTCTTAGCATCTACATAGTTTTGTACTCTATGTCTTGCATACTTTCACCTCTTGCTTTGATTAATTAGATGTAATTGTATTTCCCATTTTTACATACTTTACTTTTTTACTTAGCGTAGCTAGATTGTTTGCATTTCTCAGTTCCTATTTATCTCTTGTATGTGTCTTAATACATTTTCCAATGTCCTTTTCTTTTATTCATATGTGTGCCTTAGGACATTTGCCAATGTCTTTTGCAAGTACTCTTCTATGTGATTATGTATTTCATGTCAACCTTGCTTATTTCAATTATATGTGTATGTGGCATTTAAACATGTCTTATATGCTTGATTTTTAGTTTGAGTGATATGTGCCCATGTCCCTTATTTGCTTGGTTCCTTGACCACTCTTGTATGCTTCTTGATTCTTGCCTTGCATGCTTGTTGCTTGTTTTCTTCTCATTATTTGCAATGCCATGATCCACATCATGCATTATCTTGATTTCTTGGATGCCATGATGGACATCATGCTCCATCCCTCCATGATAACTAAAAACTAAAAAATAACAAATAACCATACTTCTAGTTTTATTTCAATACATTGCACATGCTATCACATTGTTATATCTATCTAGGCATACCCCTGTTAATTTAACAATCTGTCATTATAAACCATGTTATATCTTGAGATATCTTGTCAATTATCATTGCTTTATCATGTATTTTTGTAGCATAACACACTTACAAGGATATTTATTCTGAGGGCAGTCATTATAGGGTCTTCATTCCTACCCTGAGAAGAGGGGGCAACAAATAGGGATTTTATCACAAAGATCAGAGCTCCTTATGGTAAAAAAAGTAGCATTTAGAACACCCAAAACAACAACTAGATAAAATAGATTAGGTAGATAGTGAAAATGTCAAAATAGTCAGCATATTTAGCTTAGGAAAATAGTGCCAAGACTAGACTATAGTGTCAATGCCACTAGTGTCTATTTTTGGTGCTCTTATCCAAACAACAAAAAAACTAGACTTTCTAGAAGTAGGCAAAAAAGTAGTTTTATCTACAATTTTGCATAGTCATACCAGTTTAAAATCAATAGTTTTTAGTACACTTTTGGTCAAAGAATCCAGATATAGGGGGCATCATGCTTGACATGATGATTCTCACTTCTAATTTCAAATATGCTAGTTGGTATAACTTCTAAATCAAAATCCATGTTTTAGACACTAGTCATTGGGGGCAATGTGCACATCACATTTGTTTTCTTTTCTTTCCAAGTTTAGCATTACCCAGGCATTCTCAGTAGTTATGTGCCTTATTCCATCTACAGGTGGTTGGCATCATTTTAGAGTGGCATTTATAAAGCCTAACTTCCACATTTTCAAAGTGGCTTTCATATAAGCCTAATGCACTAATTTTAGAGTGGCTTTCATAGAAGCCTAATCTCCATCTTTCAGAGTGGCCAAGAGTGGTCTCATTTTTAACATACATTCAACTATCCATACCAACATTGTCAGATTATAGAACATTCATGGGCTTCAAGAGCCTTCTCATATGATATACATTTCATATTGATATTAGTTTATAGCTTCACTTCATGGGGCAATGATGGAGCCAAAGGACTAGCTAACCTTTGTATTCTTTAGCCACTTATTTATAGGGATTGGACACATAGTCCAAACATTGATCAACACACATATGAGCACTTAGCTTCACCTAGTGGGTGACAATATATCCAAAGGGCTAGCCTTTGCATTCTTGAGCCACTCTCAGGGAATTGAGCACTCATCTCCATTCATGATATTACTCTTGTTATAGCACATCATCCATCACTACACATCATCACTCAGCATCATAACAAAGTTTATATTTGTTTGTGTACCTAGTTAGGTGTATTCATTCCTTTCTCTTCCTCTCTCTCTTATCCAACTTTGTACGTTCTTATTTTAGATATAGCATATTTAGTAAGAACTAATCTACTCTTTGTTTTATTTTCTAGATTTACACTTCACAACATGCTCTCTCTATGCACACCCAACATCATGCAGCTTCATGAGCTTCACCCTTGCAAGTAAGTTCAAGTACACTTTTTATTTTTCCTTTATCCTAGTATTTTGTTTTGTTGTATCATTATAATAAAGGGGCAATAATTGTAGTCATATAAAATGTGAAAATTGGTAACTTAAGTGTGGCCAATGACACCCAACCCATAGTTCCCTCTTGTTTGCTCTCATGACCCTCATATACTTATTTTCACTAATTTCCAGTCATCTGTAGCCTTCTAGACTTGATCCCAGATCAACTAGACTACTCTTTCCATGATAAATCTATCTCACAGGTCCTTTTAGCTTAGGATTATAGTGCCCAACTTGGACCATAGCATCGGGCCCTCTAGTGTCTACTTTCAACACTCTTATCCAAATGCACTTTTTCCTCTAATGGTTAGTTTCTTTTGATTCTTATCCATCTTCTTGTTGGCCTAATGCAAGCACATTTATCCCATGACCAACATATCCCTATAAAATCCCATTCAAAGATTATTTATAAGGGGTTGGTAATTATCACAAAGCAAGCAAGAATACAAGAAAGACTACTTAGGAAATATTTCTTATTCTCTGCATACAACCATCTAATACACTTACAAGCTTATCCAAATCCTTAGACTAGTCCTTAGCCACCTCAAGCACATCCAGTTTAGCATTTTTATGTTCATACACACTATTTCACAAAGCACATCAAGTGGGAGAAATACATATGGCTTGATCCCTCTTTAGAGTATTAGTATGTAGGTAACGTACCCATACAAGGGGTGTGAATACACGTTTAGTGAATATTACACACACTAAACCCCCCCTCTTTCTCAAATTTGCTCTAAGTACAAATAAGTCTAGGGTCTGAAGATAAAATCTACTCTATAGGGAGTTTTGCAAACATTCAATAGTCAAAACTTCATAGGTAGGGTCACATAGACATAATGAATAAAACCCAAAAAGCTCAAGTCTCTCAGATAATAGTGACATAAATAGACTAAAACATTGGTACCACTAGTTTCCTATTTTGGTGCTCCTATCTAATCATAAAATGAAGGCTAGATCTTAATTTATGATAGTGTCCCAGTCCTACACAGTGAATTTTAGACTCTATCTTAGCTATCTCAGTTAGTTTCCATCTAAGTTTTATTTTCTACCCCTTATTACTATTTTTAGAAAGGTTAAAATTGCAATCAAATTTATACAAACTAGTATCTTAATTATTGCATATATATTTATTGATTTTACTACTCAGACCTTTTAACTAAAGTAGGAATAATACACCAATATTGCCAAAATTGTTAAATCAGGTTCTTACCCCCTTGTAAATACTTTATTCTCTTGTTCCTTGTACATAGTTTATTTTTATTTGATTTTACATAGCGTATATCCAGTAAATACAAAAATAATATAACATGCCAAAACATGAAAACATTTAAATATTACTTAAAAAACACAAAAATTATAGATTGTATACATTTCTATGTTTACATTTCTTATATTTTCCAAACATTAAAAATGCTATCTATCTTAGTATATTCAGTTTTATAGTGCATGCATACTTCACTTGTTCTTGTCAAATGCTTATAGATTGCTTATATGACTTAGGCCCACTACATTGATCCAGACTTGCTATCATATACCCATTGGGGGCATATACACTGATTCATGGTTATTCATTTGACACATTTTCCCACTCGATGGAATCTTATACATAGTTTCTATTACCATGTTTTATCCTTACATTCTATATATTCTAGTTTACACATTGATATATCTTGATATTGATCATTGCTACTGATACTCAAATTTTTTGTTGACTATCGCTACTTTAGGCTCAACATGTGTATATATTATCTCTTACATAAATTTTTAATACATTTATGCATGCTTTCATTTCTATCTTTCCTAATTTAGACTTGATTGTTTCTCCATGCTTCTTCTATTTGAGGGCATTTGAATATGCCATTGTTCTTTGGCTCTACACCACTTATATTCAAATATGCCTTGGATATGTGCCCATGTCCCTTATGTGTGCCTTCTTGATTATGTATTCATATGTTTTAACATGTCTTTCTATGTGTATCTAAGCCAACTTGCTTGTTGATTGCGCATGTGGACATTTGAACGTGTCTTTGTATGTCTTCTTTTCTCAGATTTAGTGACATACACCCATGTCCCTTATATTTTGGCCCTTTGTCCTATTTTATGTGTCTCATATGTTTCGTATGTATGCTTTATTATATATGTCATGGCCATGACACTTGTATTTTCTTGTTACACACACCATTTTTTGATGCCATGAGGGACCTCATGTATCTACCCTTCCTACTTGGGTGTTGTGATGGACATCATACCCCACCCCCTATGTAGCTACTCATATTTATTATTATACACACTGATTACATCTATCTTGATACCCTTGTGTAATAATAGACACAACATACATCTTATATTGCATACTTATGCTCAGATATTCTTACACTTTGATGTTATGTTTACACATTGTATTAGATTATCATGTGGTTATCATATATGCTACGAATAACACATTTTTTAGAGCTATTTATTTTGAGGATAGTTATTTGATAGGTTCAACAAATACCCTCGAAATATGGGGAATTAATAGGTATTTTTCATATATATCATGTTCCTACATTGCATTCATAAAACATTTTTCAACACACAAGCTTAGTTTTAGAAAATCAGACACAGGTAAAACATAGGAAAAATAAGGAATAAAAAATTAGTACAATGACTCAGATTTTAGACCAAATAGACATTATCACCTAGATCAAAACACTAGTGCCACATGTAACTATTGTCTAGTAGCCCTAGTTTTAGGTCAGTTTAGATTAGCTATAATAGTACACTAGGTATAGTATAGGCTTGCATAGATGCAGCTACAAGTTTGACAATTATGCTTAGATTTTACTCATATTCACACTAGTTCAACTTAGATTCATATCAGTTACTCAAATTGGGGGCATTGTGTATGGCATGATCATTCCCATCTTTAGTTCAAATACTCAAATATAGTTATTACAACTCAGTCCAAAATCAGTATCCTCATATATCAGATTGGGGGAATATGCACAATACATCATTTCCATATGCTTAATTACACATAGGTTGATTATATGGAATGTAAAACTCCATATCATTCTATATATCATATACACTTAACATCATATTATAGGTTGTCACTAGTTTCATGCCTTACTCTATCTATAGTGTTTGACATTCCCTAGTGGCCTAAAACCACCTAATGTACCAGAACAACCATATATCTGACATAAATAATTAGATATGCCCAATTAGATGTGTATATAACTTTGTGCATTTTAGTTTCATATGCATCTACTATACATGGGTGGGAAATGATGGATTTTTTTACTACTTGAGTTTTTGATCCACCCACATGAGAGGGTTAGACATACTTTTAGTCTAATCCAAGTTATTCATAGGTCATGATCCACCAAGTAGGGGTGGGAAATGATGGAGGCCACATTGAGAAAACTATCAGCTCAGTCTAAGATATTCAATGATTTGATCACTATACACACCCACACACACAAAAGTTGTCACTAGGTTTATGCATTAGTTCATACACCCAACAAGGTGTATTCAATCATTTCCTCTTTCCCATCTCTTTACTGAGGTTTACTCATTCACTTCTTTATTTAGTATAGTCTTTTACTTTGGATATTTGTTAAGTAAGGATTGATTTATGCATTTTTCATTGTAAGTCATGCTTTGGATCATGCTTCACATATGTAGACCTATCTTCACATACTCAGGCTTAACTATATGGGTTTCACTTCCTAGGTAAGTCTAGGTATGCTTATTTTTCCTTTATACTTATCATTTTGCTTTGTTGCATTTCTAGTATAAAGGGAGGGGGAAATGTAATCACCTAAAATTGGTATTTGAGTTCTAAGAGTGATACTTGAGATAACCTATTCCTATATTATCCCTATACCTATCCTAGAGCCTTTTATCACACTTTTACAACCTTTGTGTGGACCACAGGGATCCCTAGTTAGATAAAACATAGTCTTAAACCTTCATTCATAGATTTTAGCCCTTCATGGCCAGTAGCTTGCTTGCTAAACATTAGTGCCACATTAAGGACACTAGATCCAAGTGGCACTAGTATACTCAACATGGACCTAATGTACTTTACCCTAACTCTCCTGAATGGATATATTTTCAAATTATAAACCCTCCTAAGGTCAGCTTAAGCATATTTTATTATTTTCACAAGTTGTAGAACACTATAAATACATGACTTCTAGACTTATATCCACTAGATGGAGATTAGATGAAAAATACCTATTCAAACATGAAACACATTAAGAAAATTCAAGGTTATTTATCCTTATTCTTCCTTAATTCTACATAGTACCATCTACAACTACCTTAAGCCCATAATTTTCAAAATTATAATCTCAAGCACACTCAATAATTCAAGACCATTATCATTCTAGCATCACTTACACTTGCACTTGCACTAGCACTAAGGTGGGGATAACCACATTGGTTTTGATCCCTCCTCAGAGTATTGGTCTGTAGGAAACTCTTTTCACAATAGGGTGTTGATGATTTCTAGCATATCCTACTAGCAAACACATATTTTCATATCCTACTAACAAACACATATTTTCAGCTCATACCTTACTTACAAGGAGGATTAGGGTTTACATCATAAATTAATTGTTATAAGCAAAATATAGAGTTTCATTCTTCATGCACATAAGAGAAGAACCCAAAAACACAAGTGTTGTTGCACCCAAAATTTAAGAACAATCCTACACAAAAGACACTAGTGCCATTTTCAGGACACTAGAGCCACATGGCACTACTATCCAAGTGTGGTGTTACCATCTAGGAGAAGATCTAACATAGGGATTTGGTTGATGACACTCAAACCTATTCATATCTTAGTTTTCATCACTCAGATCTCTTTTGTTAGGTGTTTTTTAGATAAGTATTTATTTACACATATTTATTACTATTTTAAAACATTCAAAGTAAGTCAAAATTTGTAACAAATCAATGGTTATTTATTGTATATTATTTCATTAATTTAGACACTCATCGCTTTAATAAAACATAGGATTTACATAGCTAAAACCTAAAAGGTTAAAACAATTATCCTTGATTATTCTATGCATGATTGATGTTGTTAAGTGCTATATGATAAGATGGTTGAATTTTTATTTTAGTATGTAGTTCTTTATCTATTATGTTTGACTCTATTTTTTTGTAAAATTTTATTATCTAATTTATGTGGCTCTCTCCTTATATGTCATTTAATTGTCTATTATGTGTGTCCCTTGCCTTATGTGTCATTGACTATTATTGCATGTGTTTTATTGTGTGCATCATGGCCATGAAATTATTTGTGAATCTATTTTCTATATGTGGATAAATCTAAGTTTTTATGTTGATCTTGTTTGTGTCATGATCTATATCATGCACTCCTCTTCATTTATGTAGTGTCATGATATATATCATGCACCTTATGTGTATTTATTACTTAGTTTATGGATGTTAATTGTTATGTTTATTATTCAGTGTGGCTCCCATCACTATATATATCTTGACATGACATGTAGATGCCTTAGGATGCATGTTTCATATATATTCAAATGATCTACTTTTACTATGATGAATTATTCTTCACATGTTTATACATGTTTTGCAATGTGTATATATTTTTCTATATAACATTATGTTTTAAATTCCTTATTTTTATATGAGTATTTTGTAGGCTACAAACCTCACCTAAAAATGGGGGTATGCATAGTGGTTTTTATTAGAGAATAAACAATCATAGCTAGATATTTTAGATTTATGGCACATATTTATTAAGAATTTTATAGGTTTACACAAATTATTATAGATTTAACTCAGATTATGACATGTTTTGGCATAGAACTGGGGGCATATGTGAGGTATATGTCATGATTTTACATGATTATGAGTATAATTTCATAGATTCTATGAAATTATTTAACATATTATATAACTTGGACTACATAGATCATCAGATTGGGGACATATGTGAGGCATATTTCACACTTTCATAGATATCATGATACTTGGAAATAAGTTATTAGACTTTAATTACATAGATTATTCAATTGAGATCATATGCAATGAATATGTGACACATTTTATAAAAATTACACTCAAGAATTACTCAAGTATTACATAAGCATCACTTAAATTGAATAATATAATCCATATACAGTAGATGTTTCAAAAACTATACCTAGATTCCTAAATGTTTATCAAATTTGGAACCCATAGTGGATTACATTTTGAAAAAATAGTGAGTAATGTGGGTTTGAAGTTTTATTTGAATTAACTTATAGGATTTTCCATTTTCACCAAGGGTTGGGGCATATTCAACGTAACTTGTGATTTTACATTAGAAGTTCTAAGTGGAATGATCACCCCATTCTCCATTGTCTTTAGAAGACATCTTATTTCATGTACATATAGGTGTATTCATTCCTTAACACTTCATTTCACATATTTTCAATGTTTTAATTCATATCAATATCATAATTGAAAACTTATTTATACATGTTTCATCATGAGTTTACATGAATCAAGGAACAACACTAAATACCTATTTAATCTAGCAATGCCATTGCTAGAATAAAAAGAGAAAATATAGACATTCATAATTAGTATTAGATACTTGACAATGTCAGATTTGACCAATCTATAACATACTTGACTTATGCATGCATACATAACTATTTTTCACATTCTTCCTTTACCATTCATCCATATATCAGCTCAACCTTCCCTAATTTTCATTACTGTTACACATAATTTTCCATGGTCTCTACCTAAATTTATTACCATCATTCTCAGACTATCTACTAATTTCATATCCTTGTTCCTATTTGATGGACAGTTCCACCCTTCCTCAGATAGTTATGTCATTATAGACCTATACACTTAGGTTGGACCTATTTGTGTGCCTTTTAATAGATATTTTCCAAAATATAATTTTTTCATATGGGTTAGCCTGTATGTTTTGCATGTCAGTTCAAATTAAATTACCCAAAGATTTAACTATATAAACATATGAAGCTTTAACCTATTGATATATAACATCCATCTAACATGAACTTGAAAACTTCACTACACATTGAGAGAAACTTACCTACAACTACCAAATATAAAATTACTCAAAGATAAATCCCTAAGTTAAGCTTGAACACCACTATAACATCAAATCATAGGCTATGAAGTATTGATATCCATACTTAGGATTGCATTGCATGTTTATATTACATAATATTACACAAGCTCAACTAGGTGGAAAAACTACATCTGGTTTGACTTCCCTCTTTGGAGTATTAGATACATAGGAAATGCTTGGCCACAAGGGGTGGATGAGGTCAGATCAACCCTTTTCTTTCACCCATTTTCCCTCTTTTACATTGGTCTTATAATTTATAGTTAGGTTTTGAAGCAAGGATAAGGATAACAAATCCATTCATGTAGGATTTAATACATTTTCATGCATAGGAACCCTTAGTAGATGTAGGAACATTAATCAAAATTATCAAAAGTTAGGGCATAAGTGTAGGATAGTTCTACACCATAATATATAGTGTCACACTATGTAGGTTTCTAAGAAGCATGAGCTTGTCCAAGTTGACATAGATACTTTGTTTTTAGATCCAAGTATTCATAAGGCCATTCTACTATATTGTTGATGAGTGTACCCTATCATAGACATGCACATATTATAAACAAGCAAAGCACTTCATTCCTCTAGTGTTTTCTATAAATATAAATTAAATTAGTCTACTAGTTACACTCATATTTGTATGTGAATTGAATATCTCATGTGATCAAAATCTTTCATTATATTATCTTATTATGGTTGCATTAGTAAAAAAATAGAAAACAACTACCAATCAATGATGATTTATGTGATGATCTTATTACATATAATATCAATGATCATACATGGATCATGTACTTTGATGGATCCAAATGTGCCATAGTTGTTGGATTCAAGATAGTTCTGATCACTCCTCAAGGTTAGCCTATTCCATTTTCATGCCATTCAAGTTTTTCATGCACAAATAATATAAAAAAATATTAGGCATCAATACTTGGATTATACACTATACATGTATTATAAATAAAATTTATTTTAGGATATAGGAATTCTCAACTTATAGTTAATTAATTTAAAGATTTTTATCAAACAAAAAGGGAAATGTTGATCCCATATTGATAAATGGAAAAATGTTTACTGACACACTTTCATAAGATTATAATTAAGATTGTACCTCACAAACATAGTCATCATACAAATGTTATGGCTAGTGCAGCTTCTTATTTCCTATTGATATCAGTGATGATTAATTAATTTTTATTATATGATGATTAAAAAATACTTAAATTACATAAGTTGATGTAATTTCTTGATCAATACTTAAATCCATATGTAGTGCAACAAACTCAAAGTGAAACATTAATATCTATAATTTTTCATGTAACGTTGTTATCTCAGAAAATTTTACATGAGATGATAAACATAAATTTTAATGAAAATCAATTCATTATTTTATAATTGATGGGGCCCTATTCAAATGATTATTTTATAGACATCTAATTCAATGTTTTAGATATTAGGAGGCTAAGATAGTTTTACTTGAGGTACACGATAGTGAATGTGGGGGATATTTTAGTGGAAAAGCAATGTCTTACAAATTACTGAGACATGGTTACTATTGGCCTATGATGGAATAAGAATTTCAAGAACATGAAAAATTATGTCCATGATATCAAAAACATAATAGTATAAATCATGCACCTTCACAAGAATTACATTCTATTATCTCACCATGGCCATTTTCCCTTTGGGGCTTTGAATTGATTGAAAAGATGAACCCAGAATCATTAGAAGATCATAAGTTCATTATTATAGCTACATGATATTTTACAAAAAGGGTTAAATCCATACCACTAAAATTGATTATATGGGAGGATATATGTAAGTTTTTAATGATAAACATCATTTCACAATTTGGTCTCCCATTAGCCTTTGTACTACATAATGCATCATATTTAGAAAATAAGTAACTCAAAAGATGTGTTAAATACAAGATTCATCACATTTTTTCCACTCCTTGTTATCTACAAGGAAATATACAAACATAAACAATAAATAAAATAATTACTAAAATATTAAGTAAGTTGTCAAACATGGTGAGGATTGGCATAATTAGATAATCTATGCTTTATGGGCCTATCGCATAAGTGTTTGTACACCCATAGTGACTACTCTTTATTCCCTTATTTATGGAATATAAGTGGTATTTACTTTAGATCTAGATATATTATATTTGCACATTTCCTTGAAATAAATCATCAAGGACAATGAATATCAAGAAAAATAGTTGCATGAATTCTAAATGTTGGATGAAAAATGATTGCATGCTATTGAGAATATCATAGTATATCAAGCTCACATTAGAATATCGTACAGTAAAAATGTTAAAAAAAACATGAATTAGAAGTCGGTGACTTAGTTTTAAAATAAAAACAAAAGAATACCAATGATAATAAGGAAAGCAAAGGCAAGTTCAAACCAAACTAGTTGGGGCCATTTGTGGTTGCATAAAAGGAGGGTACATGAATTTATCATTCGGCTACAGTTTAAAATAAACCTATGAGGAACCCTATGAACATCATGTAGTTGTGTAATTTTACACTTAAACATCTAAAAAATATTTCAAACATTTATTGAAAAAATAAAATATTTCAAAAATAAAAAATGAGGACCTAAGCATAACATGTTATTGTAAGTTATTACATTAAAGTAATTATTTATCATGTATACACACATGAATTTCATGGTATATATGAGTAAGGTGTAGGAAATAAAAATTTTACATGATACATGGATGTATAGATATGATATGATCCTCTTGCAATAATTAATAAAAATGCACAAAATAATAGGAATTAGCAGTATAAATTAAACTTGACAGAACACTTGAAAAGATTGAATTGATCACATGCCACTTCGAGGGGACAACCTCCTTTGATCAAGCTCAATACAACAATTTGTGGATTCCTTCATTGGCCTCAACACTTATATACAAATTCTAATCTAAACAAATACTACTTCCCATGAGTGTGGGATAAAACAAAATGCTCACAGGATGACTTACAAAGCATATGCATCCATAGCAACTACTAAAATAAAAAAGTAAAGAGAAGAGATATCATGGGTTCATAACATCCCCTCCCTCTTATAAAAATCTTTGTCCTCAAAGCTTTAGATGTGGGAATTAGTGTTAAATCTGAAATAATGGTTCCCATGTTGCATCTTCTGGTTGCATTATGTGCCACTAAACTAAAACCCTGATGATAGAGCAGGAGTGAAGTTGGCATGTACACTTATCTAGGATTACCTCTGGCTCAAGAAGAATGGATCCTTCATTATCAAGTTTTGGTAAAATATTCTACAGTTTGATGTGTGTGTGCCAAGAAATGTTTTCAAATAATAGACATAAAATACTAGGTGAACTAGGGAAGAAGGTGGGAGCTCCAACTTATAAACAACTGACCCAATCTTCTAAAAAACCTTACAGGGCCCATAGAACTTGGGAGCTAGCTTATGATGCCCTTTTATTTTTAAGGAGGATTACTTGTATGGATGTAGGTAAAGAAAAACCATATCACCTACTAGAAAAGTGCACTCAGAATGGTGTTGATCCACCTATTGTTTCATTCAATTTTGTACCATATGAAGATTGTCTCGTAGGGTACTGAGGATTTGATCCCAGGTTTGAAGAATCATGTCAACCACTTGAATTGATAAACTATTTGGGGTTTATGGAAGGAACACTAGTGGTGCTTAACCATAGACTAATAAATATAGAATCATTTTTGTTGAAGTGTAGTAGGAGGTATTGTACCACTATTCAGTGAGAGGGACCCACTTTTCCCACTAATGTTGTTATTCTAAGGTGAAGCAATGAAGGAAAGTTTCTAAGAATTTGTTGAAAATTTTAGTCTAGACATCTAATTATAGATGATACCTAGAACACATCTTCAATTGGGTGCTGGTGCATCTAAATAGTTCTATCCAAAAATGGTTGGTGAAGGTTTCATCATGATCTAAGATAATAGATGAAGGAATTCCATGAAGACAAAAAATCTGGTCCAAGAAAATTTATGAAACTATGGAGGTGGTATAGGGATGGTTGAGTGCACAAAAATGATTATATTTAAAGAGGCAATCAACTACAACCAAGATCACCATTTTCCCTCCAGATTTTGGGAGCCCCTTAATGAAATCCATAGAAATATTTGTCCAAATCCTGGTAGGGATGGGCAAGGGTTTAAGCAAGCCAGGGATGAGTGTTATTTCACCCTTGTTGTGTTGGTAGGTATCACATTTTTCCACCATATATTTAATTGCCTTTTTAATTCCCTTCCAAAATAAATTGCATCATGCCTACTCATAAGTTTTGAGAAACCCTGAGTGCCCTACAGATGGAGAAGCATAAAGTTCATAGAATATAACTTGCCAAAGATTTGTGCTTTGGGGAAGCACCAACCCATGAATAATGTGGTACAATTAAGGGGTTAATTTCCAACTGTTAAATGATAATATATAATGAGGATTCATTGACATATCCTTGTATAGTATCCAACCAATTTAGAATTGTGCATGGAAATAGCTGAAAGGGAAGCTTGGTCTGCAAATGTGTGAGATAGAGCATCAGCTAAAATATTGTCCTTACCCTTATTATAAGTGATCTCATAGTCATAACCCATGAGTTTTATGACCCATTTTTACTATGATGGGGTAGAGACCCATTGTTCCAAGAAATATTTTAGACTCTAGTGATCAGTTTTGATGCAAAAATGATTTCACAGTAGGTATGGTCACCACTTTTATACTGCATGCAAAATGGCCATCATTTCCTTCTCATAATTAGAGAGCACTAAATTATTTATAGAAAGAGATTTACTAGTGAATGAAATCGGGTGTCATTCTTAGAGGAGAACAACACCAAATCTATTACCACAAGCATCACTCTTGATAGTGAAGGTATTGGCAAAATTGGGGATAGCTAGAACAGGGGTAGTACACATAACTTGTTTCAATTTTTCAAAGGCACACTTAGTATCTTGTGTCTAATTAAAATAATCCTTTTTCAACATATCTATCAGCATATTTTCAATATTCTTGTAATCCTTGACAAACTCATGATAGTATCTAATCAACCCCAAAAAACTATGGAGGCTCTTGAGTGTCTAGGATGCAGCCAATTTATCATAGTAGCTATTTTTTTAGGATCACCCTGAACCCCTTGGGCTGAAATAATATTCCCAAGATACTCCACTTTGTCCTAGCCAAAATTACATTTGGACTATTTTGCACAAAAATGATGGTTAGAGAGAAGTTGTTGTATAATCTCCAGATGGCAGAGATGCTCAAACCATGTTTTACTATAGATGAGGATATTATTAAAGAAGACCAAAATGAATTTCCACTGGTAAGGCTAGAATATTTTATTCATCAATGCTTTGAATGTGTAAGGAGAATTATTGAGGCCAAAGGGCATGAATAGAAACTCATAATGGCCATCATGTGTGTGAAAAGTTGTCTTAGGGATATCATCCTCATGAAGCTAGATTTGGTGATATCCAAAGCAGAGATCCAACTTGGAGAAAAAATGAGTGCCATGAAGCTCATCAAGAACCTCATAAATAATAGGTATTGGGAACTTATCTTTGATTGTGATGTGATTAAGTGCACAAAAATCAATGTATAGGCACCATGACCCATATTTTTTCTAAATAAGGAGAATTGGGGGAGAATATGGACTAGTACTGGGGTGAATAATGCCTTACTTTAGTAAGTCTCAAATGAGCATCTTGATCTTAGTATTTTGTTAAAATGGGTAGTGATAAGGCTTTATGTTATGAGGAATACTTCTAGGAAGGAGATGAATATGGTGGTCCTTTAGTTGTGAAGGTGGAAATCCCACTAATTTGGCAAAGACATGTGCATACCTCTACAAATTGGTTTGTAGATCAGGAGTAGTGGAGACTATTTATGGTTGCATTTGAATGGAATGGAGCTAGAAAATGATGTCATGTTAATTTTTATTAAGATGTTTTTCCATGTGATGTGAATTGATGATGCTAAGAGATCTTGGTTATAATCCTTTTAATGTGTGTTTTTACCCATTATCTAAAAATTGCATCTAAAGTTTAACAAAATCCCATAAGATAGGTCCAAGTGTACATAACCACTAGGCTCCCAAAAAAACATCACATCCACCTAAGGGCAAGGGAAACATGGTGGAGCACAATTTATAATCTCCAATAGAGATACACACATTGTGACACTTCCCTTTGTAAGGTAATGTACCCCTATTATCAATCATGACTTCAAAATTGGAGCAAAGATAGATAAAATAATCAACCTATTTAGTGATCTGAGGGTCAATGAATTTATGAGTGATACCTAAATAAATGAGTATTATGAGAGGGAGAGTCTTGAATTATCTCCTAACCTACATGTTTTATGGGGTAGTGACTCTTACTAAGGCATGGATAGAGATCTCTGGTTGGTCTTCTTGAGAAGCAAGTTCCACAATCGGCTAAGCTTCCTCTGGATCATCTATTATATCCTGAACATCTTCCTAATCTTCAATTATGGGTGGAGATTCCACATCCAATAGGTAGATATTTTACTCAACACATTGATGTCCTCGAGTGAATTTATCATCATAGTTATAACATAGTCCTTTTTTCTCTATGGGCTTACATCTTTGATTCAGTTAAACACTTGATAGGAGTGGTTTTAGGAGCTAAAATTATTTGAGATCATTATGGAGCTATATTTTTGAAGGGAAAAAAATATATTTGAATCATTATTGAGCTGTGATCTTGTCCTCTGCCAACTTAGCCAACCCTAAGGCTTCCATCATTATGTTAGGCCAAAACATTTTGACCTCAAATCTAATTGCATCTTTCAATCCACTGACAAAGCAACTCCTAAAGAATTCATCAGATAATTCCTTTGTGTGATTAGCCAATTTTTCAAATTTTGTTTGATATTCTCTCATGATTCTTATTTGACAAAGTTTAGTGAGTGCTCTAGTGAAGTCATCAAAAGTAGTAGGGCCAAACCATTATAAAATGAGGGTGCAAAAATCAATCTATATGGGTTCATCATGAGCCTTGGTATACCAATGATACCATTGAAGGGCTTCAAATTCAAATTGAAAGGATGCAAGCGGGACCTTGTTGGCATCAAAAGTATTACGTAGACTAAAATATTGTTCTACCTGATAGATCCATTCAGTTGGATTTGCACCACTAAATCATAGAAAATTAAGCTTTAGCCCATGATAATTGCTATAAGAAAAAAATTCAATGTCTGAAGAAGACTCTAGATGTCATATGTTTTTCATGGTGGTATGTTGAAGACTGAGACCAAGAATTTTTTCATTAAGATCTTTGATGTGGGTCTTGATGGTAGTAATTTCATCCTCCGTGTTTTTGGCTCCTATTTGGGTTACTACCATGACCCAAATAACAATTTTTTTTTTAATTTTTTTGCAATGGATAGGAAAACTATAGTTAAGACATGTTTAGTAAATAAAGTTTTGAATTTGGGCAAGAATATAAGAGGTAAATGGGCTTTTAGTATTTTTTTTGCATAGTGGGAATATGATTGATGAAGGTAAGGGAAATTTTAAGAATGAAAATGAAAAAACTAAAAAATTGGTCAAATAGGGACAAAGGAGTAGAATGAGATGATGAACACAGTGGAATTTTTTTGAAGCAAACAGAAAAAAAATAGAAGTTATGGCAAAACTTGAAAAAAAGAAAATTGGAGATTTATGGGAATTAGGAGTGGAATTGGGATATGGGACCTTAGGGAATGGAATTTTAGGTGTCCAGATAAATTTGAGGGTCAATAGGGCTATAGATGGAGAGATATTGTAAAAAAATGAAAAACATTTTACTATTTTTTTTGATATCTCATTTGTGTAGTATGTCTAGCAATAAGTCCCCTGAGAGTCTACTAATACTCTATGGATAGTTTGTAGATTTTGGTTTCTATCAAATATCTGCCTACAAGTCCTCTGATAGTCTACAAATACTCTATTGACTGATTATTTTGAGTCTACTAGAAATATTATAAAATTGATAGAAATGGGCCCCAAGTTTTAATGGTTGCCTAACGGTTTTAAAAATATCACTTTGGCCACCAATGTCGTCTAAACGAGTACCACTCTCTAGAAATTTTTTGGCCACAAATTTATCTCTATGCGATAGCTCTTGGTTTTCCTCATGGATGGGAACTACTCAATTAGGAAGGGGCCATTGCCCATTTTGCTAGTAGGTCCTTTCAATAGGCCAACTACTTTAGGGTTCTTATGGTACACCTCATAATGAGTTTTAGGGCTTTCACCTAAGCACTTCCCATAGTTATGTGGTCAAGGTTTTACCTTGATCCAAAATAAATTATTATGTTATTCAAAAATACTTAAATAAATTATGCAATAGAACAGAGTTATTTCTAAAAAATTATTATGCAGAAGAATAAAGTGAAGACTTTCTAAAGGAAAAAAATGGCCCTAGAAAGTGCTCTGATACCATATGAGAGGATCCTCCTGCAAAAATTAATAAAAATGCACAAAATAATAGGAATTAGTAGCATGAATTTAACCTAACAGAACACTTGAAAATATTGAATTGATCACAGGCCACTTCGAAGGGGCAACCTCCTTTGAGCAAGCTCAATACAATAATTTTGTGAATGCCTTTGTTGGCCTCAACACTTATATAAGAATTTGAATCTAAGAAACTACTACTTTCCATGAATGTGGGATAAAACAAAATGCTCATGAGATGACTTACAAAGCATATGTGTCTATAACAACTACTAAACTAAAAAATTAAAGAGAAGAGATATCATGGGTTCATAATAAGATACAAGACATTTCTAAAACTAGGGGCCATGCCAATGTAGGGGGCATCTCATTCCAAAGATTACATTGTTACAAGTTTTATATTTATATGATTTTTCTATTTATCATGTTGAACTAAATTCATTACTTACACATGTCTTGCTCTTGTTTATATTCTTTACATTGCACATTTCATATATATGTTAGTTTCCTATGTTGTGACTTTAACATAGATTGATGGTGTAGACTATTTTGACTTGTTCTTTATATACACTCCAATTTTATCACTTCTATGTCAAATTTCAAAATGGAACAACTTCTCATAATTTTACACAATCTAGTCTAAAATCATCTATTCATATAATATATCTGTTCGAATTCACCTCAGAGCATATCTAGGTAAGCCAATTCACCATATTAGATATGTTCAATTATCATTATCTATTTAATTAATTTATTTAATTATCATGTTCTATTCAATCATCACTCTTTGTTCAAATTCTCTATTCAATTACTCTGTTTTGGTCAATTCAATAATTCCCCTTTCTTTGATTAATTAATGGTAATATTTCCCCTTCTCTAAATCATTCTTCTAATTAAATTTTATACATTGTATTAATTAAATTAATCTTTGATTAATTTACTATTGTAACACTTCACATTATATTAACTAAAAAAATATAATATAGAAGGTTATAAAGTAATATGGTTGAACAAATCATGGCTCAAATTCCATTCTAGAGTAAGAAACTAGCTCAAAACATCAAAAAATAGTCGGTCAAAGCACAATAAGATCAACTACAAATAACCAACTAGATAATTAAGCGTAGGCCACTACCCCAAAAGGAAAAGGTAGAGGGACATCATTATTAAGTGTTGACCAAGCGAGTGATTCCACATCTAGGATATCTAAAATAGTCCATCCATCCAAGGGGTCATCATGAATAGTGATCAACCAACCATCAATGTGTTTTATAAGAACAATAACGCTTGCTAAATATTGATGAGTAGTACCAGTATCAAATTTTCCATATGAACTCCAACCACCCACTAGGGGAAGGTGAGGTGAAAAATGGCCCCTACTTCAAGACTGGATTCTACTTCATTCCTCTTGGGAGGATGTGGCAGAGGACCATAGGGTGGGTTGTTTAGAATAAATATATTCATGGTGCATAGGGCACTCCCTCAAATCTTGAAGAGCTCCTACAAGTGGCAAAATTCTAGTGCCATCTTCTCAAATTGAGTTTGGATCTACAAGTAAATTGATGAAATAACAAAAACCTTTTTATTAATAGAAAATGAAATTCCATAGACCTCATGATTGAAAATAAAATTATTTCTATCTTTACAAAGTTGAAAGAGGATGATATCATGAAAATATTCCAAAGAAAATCAATAGAAGTTTCTAATTATAAAATTCCCCAAAGAGCACCTACCAGGAGAAAGGCTCAAGATGATAGGGTTGAAATAAAAAATGAATCCATCACCATGTAGATTGAGCTTTAGGACAAAACTAGAATAGATTCTTGAAAGATTATGACTACTTACAAGACAAACAAAAGGGTTGGGAAATGTAGAGGTGGAGCAACCTCTCACTGAGGGGGAGACCCTGGTAAATTTAACACCATAAAAAATGAGCTAGCTTGGGATCTAGACTAGGGTACCATACACAATCTAGATGGGCGAGCCAAGTCTTAGGAGAGGACTAAAGGCCCCAACATCTATTGAGATTTTTGAGAGCTAGGGAGAATGGACTCATCTCCTGATAAAGAAGACCAAGAGAATAACTTTTAAAGTGTGTATCATAGTTCCACCTCTAGTCTTTTTATCAGGCCTTAGGAGGTTGAAGGCCAATCTTATGAAGCATGACATTAGGGAGTAATTCCTAAATGTGAAATATTGAAGGTAAGTTGGTCTTTTTTTATGAAACTTATTTCTTAAATCAGGTCAAAAAATCCAATTTCTATAAGTAACCAAGTTATGGATAGTGTTAATCCCTTTGAAAAGTAATCATAGAGATTTAATACCAGGTAATTTAGCCATGGGGATCGAAGAATTAGTGAGAATAGGAAACTACCATAAGCTATGATCATTAAAAAATAACCCTATGTGAAATCCATCCCCTACCCATTTCATGTGGGGTTTGACTGCTTCAAAATCCTTCTAGATAATTTTGATAACAAAGGTGCCTGCGATCTTAATAGACACATTAGTAATAAAGAGAGATTGAAATCCACTATTTTCCCAACTAGTTTTTACATAAGGAGAGCCTGAAAAGATACAATGGCAGAGGAGGATTTTATAAGACTCATTTTCTTCAATATCATAAACAAACCATTTAACACACAAGGCCATACTTTATCGATAGGTGTCAATGATGCCCATGTCACCTTTATCATGAGGAAGGTAGTAAATATCCCAAGCCACCAAATGAAAAACCCAAGCCTTATTAGAATTGGACCAAAGGAAAACTTAGAAAATATTGCCTAGATTATTATAAGAGGCTTTGGAGGAGGCCTAACAAGAGGATTAGTAAACATGTGTGGCCACCAAAATCTTGGTGTAAATTTAGAACTTTCCCACTACATAAAGTAGATTGGTGATCCAATACTCAATCTTCCTTTCGATCTTATTGAGGACATAATTCCAAAGCTCAGATGAAAAGCTATAAAATGTGAAGGGGATGCCTAATAACTTGAATTATTCCCCCTAATCAATCCACTACCAATTAAACTTCTTAAGCCACTCAGGCATAGGCATCATGCTTTGACAAAAACACTAGGTTTTCCTCCATTGAAGGCGAGAGCCAAAATCTAAACTATATATATATATATATATATATATATATATATATATTTCATAGCTTCATTAAATTATCCTCTTTCTCTTCAAGCATGAGAAATGTGTCATATGTAAAGTTTCCATTAATGATCCAAGAGGTGTGGTCGAGCAACATAATGACATGAACAAGACCTTGTGAAGCCTTAGAATCCAAAAGGTAGCCCAGGGCTTCAGTAGCTAAAACATACGGAACTAGAGTAAGGGGATAACCTTTGAGAATAGAGAGTTAGACTTTAATTCCCTAGGTTTGATTCCCATTAATAGTGAGGTGGGTGGAGGCATCAAGAAGCAACGTCTCCACTACATAGATGAACTAAGAGTCAAAGTCAAGTGCCTTGAACATGGAAAGAATACAATTACACTCAATATTGTCATAAAAATTTTCAAATCCCATATTTAGGAATATAATTCTCTTAAAATAGGAATAGACCCAAGACATGCCTTCCCAGACCATAATAAGATTATCCAAAATATATATGTTATCACTCAAAATTACACCCTGCTAAGAACATGTGCCTATTCTCACTTCTATAGATATAATGGAAACTCCCCAAGGTGTGAGACCTTGTATTAGATATAATATCTAGATGAATGGTTGGTCCCTTTGGTACACTCACCTACTTCTATATAAACTATCTAATTCTATGCTTTCTTTGATAGGAAAAGGGTATGAGTTATGTTAAAGCTAAAAATGGCATTGAAAACTAAAAAATTATGGTGATGCACCAATATTAAATTTAATTATGCCTATACTTGACACACTTTATAGTATAAATAAATTTCACATGTTCACTTCATCTTCATACAATGACTCTTTCATAAGTATTTCACATAAAGATCTTGATAGATACTACACTAGCCTAGGAGAAATGAACAATGGTTGAATTCACTTTTAGATTAGGTATAAATCAGACTTAGACACTTTATATGACTTTAAATAATGTTAATTTTCTGCGTAAAGGTGATATATTAATACATAAACATAGGAAAACAATCATTCACTAAGTTCTATTAATAAATTAAGAACACACTTCATGAACACCTTGAAGATTGAGGAGAAATTCATCTCTTTATTGCTTCAAAGGTGATGTAGTAAAAAATTTTGGTAGAATTTGAGAAATTAAAAATAATAATCTCATATAACCATTAAAAAATGAATGTACATATAAAAAATAATAAGATAGAGAGAAGACAAGAAGTTCTAGATGAGTCCACATGCAAGTCCTAGTTTACTTCTGCTTCAACTGAAAATTCAACTCAAAATTGAACGCCACCTTCAAATCCAATTTTTTTTCCACCTATTATCCCATTTATCATTTAATTTCAAACATTATTTCATATAATATGGTGTGTTAGGATAGATTTATGCTATTATTTCATGTTTGAAAAGTCAAAGGGGCATTCAATCATCTTTATTCTTGAGTTAACTTCTTGTGATCTTACATGTAATTTTTTATCTTCTTTAGTTAACTATTTTTGGTGTTTATTTAAATCCTATTTGTATTTCATTCATATTAAATTTATACTTTAGTTACCTCTACTTTCATCTAGAGTTAATTGTAATTATCTTGACTTCACATCTGGAGTTCAACTTCACATATCTTGACTTGCAACTTACATGCAGCTTGACTTTTTGAATTTTATAAATTTAGCCCAAAGGGGGATTTAGTAAAATAATGATTTAATTATGATGTTATAATAAGTATTTTTCATGAAAATATTGCCTAGAATATTTACCAAAACTCTAGCTCAACTTCTCCACTTTTGTTGTTTTGAATTCCACTTTTCTAGGGCTAATTGAAGATTATTGTTGTTGACTTGAACTTGATAAATTTAGCCCAAAATGGGGAACCATATTTATATAGGTTAACATTTTTATGTGTAAATATTATTTATAAGTGTGCACTTGATGATGACCATAACATCTTTTCAAACTAGTTCTTCTTCTATATGCCTATTTTGTGCAACTTTGACAAGCTTCTTGAACACACTATGAGAGATAAATACTTGATGATCATTCATAATTAGAATATATAAAGAGAAAATATATGATATTAACATAATTAATATGGTTTCATAGACATTAAAACCAAATTTAAGCTCCAAATTCCATGTACAACTCCAAAAATACTATTTTATGCTCTCATATGCTCTCTTGTTCTCAAAAAAATCTGATTTAGATTATGGGGTCTAAAATGAGTTTTGGGCCTAAAAAAACAATAATAATATGATTTTTGGAAAGGTATAAATGGTTTATACTTTTAAATTTTTTAAAATATCCAAAATACTTTACCAAACTTGGTAATGAAAATTCACAAAAAAGTGCCTATCTGCTACCCTAGGGATGACTTGGAGATTTTTTTAATGAGTTGAGATTATTTTGAATTTATTTTAATTAAATTATAATTATTTTATACTTTTACATGAATTATTCACATCCTCAAATAAAAAATTTCTATTTTCAGGACCTGAAACACCCATTTTCAACTTTATTTGTGAGCAAAAAAGTGAAGAAACCTTCATTCCCTTCATGATCAGACCTGTATACTAGAATTTTATCTCTCTAAAGTAAATTAATAATTTTAAAACAATTTCAAACATTAAAATATATTAAAATATACCCCAATGTAAATTTTTAATAGTTTTTATTTTAAAAAACTAAAAATATGCACTTTTTGGTGTTGACTAGCTTGCCCAATTTCATTTTTGAACGCCTATAGGTCTATGTTTTATAATTTTATTGAGTTTTATGAGACATAAATACCTAATTATTTTTTAATTAGGACCTTTAAAAACCTTTATTATCATTACACTAGTTTTATGTGCTCAAACAATCACTTAAACCACTCAAAACTTGACTTTTATGACTGTCTCTCTTGCTTACTTAAAACCCTGATGCTTGATCCTTTGCCTTTATCCATCATTTTCCATGAAATTTTTATTTAATAAGGTTTATAAAGGTCTTATATTCCCCATAATTTCTCACATGGCCCTTATTTTTCAACAAATAACTCAAAAATACAAACATATTGCTTAAAACTGAGCAAATGAGGGTTTAAGAAGGGTTTTAAAGCACCTATTCTTCTTAACAATTGTTCATAAAGTTAAGCCAATTTAACTTAAAAATAATACATGGAATATTAAGTTAATATGGGCTCAAAATTACCTCTAATACTATTTGATACAACTCCTATTCACCTTAATTTACTGAGCATCTAAAAATTGCCTTCACTAGCTTGCAAATAACTAGTTAGAGGAATATAAAAAACATCTATCAAAATATGGACTTATGAGTCATTCCTGGGCATGATTTTGGCCTAATAAATATTTTATTATTATTTAAATACATTTTTATACATTTAATCCATGAATGTATTCTTTAAAACCTACACATAAGCAACTTTGACCAATGGTGGCAAAATTGTCAATAATATCTTCCTCTAATAAATCATGTGTGCTCTGGTCTAACAATGGCAAGTAGGATTAGCTAAATGTGGTTGGTGAGGGATTTTGAGATAATATTATAATATAAATTGAGTGAGGTTATTGGTTTTTATCTAATGAAAATCTTAGGATCTCCAATCTTGGGAATAAATTTGATATTGCCTTGATTGATAATGGGTCCAAGAGACTGATTCCACAAAGTTTCTTTGTAGACTTGTAGCAAGTCAAGGCTTGTGATCTCCCAAGTGGATTTGTAAAATTTTATAATGGAATCCATTGAGTTTGTGGGATTTATCATTGTTCATACATTTCAAATCCTCTATAAACTCTTTTAAGGTGACTGGGGCATCACATAGCTACTGGTCTAATGGCTTGAGCTTGTGTGGCACCGCATCAAGGAAATTTTGAAGAGTTTGGGACCAATCAGATATGAAATTTTGGGCATGGAAAACCTATTTTTAATGTTAAAAAAAGGTTGAGAAGATATCAAAATGGGAGGTAAATTGGATTGATCCACTTGAATGGCTGTAATTTACCTATGAGTTTGCTTGGATTTTAGTGCTTTGAAAAACTCCGTATAGGCTTTATCACCAATTTTAAGCCAATGCAACCAAATGTATAGCTGGACACCTTTGGTTGCATGATTATCTGCCACCTTCAGGTGGTGTTTAAGGGAAGCAACTAGCCTATGTAATTATATGTTAAAATAATTAGTCTTGAGGGAGGTGGAAACCCATTTGAATTCCTTGTGTTGGTTTTTAGTTTTACACCTCTATTGCTTGGCCTTGCACACTTGAGAGAAATGGCAAGAAAAGATGGGAAACCCACTTACTATGTCATTATATATGTGTAAGGGTTTGACATTAACATAGGACTAAATGGATAAAATGATTGGGAGGCACCTACAAAGGGTATGGTTAGTTCTTTGTTACTTTTGGCTCTACCTAAACCAAGGTGAGAGGACCTAAGGGATAGCTTGCTCACATGGAGAGATTATGCAATTAAATCTCCATATAGATTATTAGTATAATGGAATGGAAATCTGACTAGAACACAACCAAGCTTGCTTAATCCACTCAGGAAGGGTTGTCACACAGAATGAGCAAATGTTCTAAGCTAGATACAAGCTACTAAAGATAGACATGAATATGATTTCAACATTCATTCTTAATGATGTTCAACAACATAGAGCTGAATAAGATATTACAATGCTAATCTTTAATGCATAAAATGCAAACACATGCTGGTATACAATATTTATGCATCTGTAGGAAAATAACAGTTTGGATATGGAAAGGGTGTGTTATATGCAAGGTAAAATATGGTAAGACAATATTATTAGTTAATGGAAATGAAAGTGGAAGGAAAATGAATGAGCACAAAGGAATTTAACTAGACTACTATGTCGCCTTTACCTACAAATGTACCATAGATTTGAAACAAATGAAATTGAAACCATGCATGAATGATATCCTTGAATAACCCTCTCTAATTGAATTAGTAAGCCTAGGACTACCCTTAAAAATACTATCAACACCTTATTCCTAAATATCAAAGCAAAAAGGATTTTATAATCTAGATGTACACTCTAAATGACTACCATGAAGATGAATACATCAGATTACCAAACAACTAAGCATGTAAAATAGAGCAATGTACTTCAAAAATAGAAAGAGAATGGGAACCATGAACATATTTCATTTATCAATTGAATATGAAATGAATACAATGCATTTTAAACAACATAACATGCTAACAATGTGTAATATAGTTTTGTGATAAGGGAGACATGTATTATGCTCTCAAATCTTGCCAATGATTTTATAGATGAAATAAATTTGTCACTAGAAATATCACACATGGAGAATTATTCAAGGATATATCTCTTGACTCAAAAATTTAATCGACCCTTATAAAGAGACATACCCCCTTTACTTATACAATTAAGCTAAGCCTAGTATATTCCTAAAGATGATCTATCTAGAAGATTCCTTCATGAGCCTGGAGTCTATTAAACTTTGTAACAAAACAAACCTATGTCCTCTTGCATAACAAACAAAAACATCCCTTTTTATGCACATGATTACATGAAAACTAACTTTGAAAGGGGCTTGCCACTAATGGGTGAAGTAAAATGGTTTCCTAGTGGCAAATGAGGAAAAAGAAGAATTGAGAGAAAATAAGAGAGAAGTGGTGCTAGCTTAGAAGAAATTGAAATATCTAGTTATGTTCTAGAGTTGATCTAGATAATAGAATCCTTCACCAACTTATTTTTATACCTGGTATATTCTTCCGGAATGGGGGTGAGACTCCCTTAGTCTAGGCTTGCTTGATATTTGAATTTTACTCTATACTCCTCAAGCCAGGTGGAAATCTTCTAAAGCATGGTTATATTTCATCCAATGAGTTATTTAATATGGCCATAATATTTCTCAAGCGACACCAATCAATTTATCTTATCAACATCAAAGGACTTTTATGGTACATCAATGAGGTTTTTCAAACTAGTGCATACTGCATCTTCCCCTAAATCATTTGCACTATCAAGGCTTATTATCTTTCTTAGCACAACATCTATCTCTTTTATTGAAATCTTGAGGGGCTACTCTTGTCTTTTCAAATCAAATATGTTGTATTTGAGCATCATCAGACAATGCTCAATTGCCTTTTGGCATTCCTTAGACCTTTTGTGGTCATTTAGAGCAATGATATTTTTGTAATCAAAGTGTCTATGCCCATTTTATAGACCTCATCTATCTTCCACTAGGCTTCTTCCCATTTATTGATATCTACTTCATAGATAAACATCTGATTGTCACACTTCTTTTTATTATCCACTATGTTGTTCAAACATTTAAATGTTGATTGGTTTATTTATTCAGCCCTAGTGCCCAAGTCTTCTTTCCACTTTTATGTTGCTCATCCTCTAGATTTCAATTCATCAACTCAGCCAAAGTCAAGTGAACCTAAGGATAAGAGAGGGAAGTCTAGATCTCTACTAGAATTTGGAGTCACTGCCTTAGCTCACTCAGTAGCTTTTGCAAGTACTAGATCATAGACTAATTCTATGATTTCAACTCCTCCATGGTGGCTTTATCTTTGTCCATCCTTTGAGCCACCATGTTTGCCAAAACCTATGAGTTATGATTTAGCTCATTCCTAGATGGTCCCCTTAGATTATAACTATAGATAGTGTAACTCTCAAGGGGAACATCCATCTTCAAAACATTTGGTGGGGGAATGGCTATCTCCACATTTATTTCATTTATAGCAGTGAACGTAGTCCTGGAATGTGTCTTGGCCTTCTTGGGGGGTTTGGCCTTATAGGTCTAAGTGATCTTCACTAAGTCAATCTCCCAAATCTTACTCATAATTTCATTTTTTTTATTGGCATGTTCTTTGACCTAGAGAAGGGGTCTGGTCTAGAATCCCATCGATGTGGTGGACATTGATGCCAGTCTCGATATAGTAAAAGGTGGTGTCATCAGAGTGCTTGATGTAAGAAGTGCCACATGAATGGGTTATGGACTTAGCATAAACTATTCAATATCTTCATCACTCTTCAGCTCCTTGCCACCTTTTTTTGATTTAGGTTCCACTTCTAGGTCTAGATTTATATACTCTAAAACTTCAAACTCTAACCCAAGCTAATGAGACTCCTTGAGCAACTTTTCAATGGATATCCCATTATTTTGTTGACTAACCAGAAGACTATGCAACCAATTCTCCTTATTTATTTGCTAGAGCTTCAGGTATGAAAGAGGCTATGGTGATTTTATTATTGCCTTCAGGTAACTCTTCACTAATCATGGCTTCAAGACCTTTATTATAGGTTGGGTCATGGACCTTGATGTGAGGAAGGAATCTTCAAGGTATTTGAATTAAAGAAACATTTCCAGAAGCACCCTCCTCAGCATATTTATTTGATTGATCCAATTCCTTATTCAATTATATATGGGTGGGGGTACCCATTTCCAAGTTTGCTCCCCCACCTTCCTCTACACTCACCTTCTCCTCTAGTGTTGAACTTGACACTCCTTTGGAGGGGAAGGGATATCCTATGATACCTATGGAGCTACTTGTAATCCTTATTACTCAACCACCACTCTAGAATCGATGGTGACTTGAATACCTTGATCTATCTCCACTACATCTCTCTCATTAGATTTATTCAACTCTTCAGATCCACTTTGATCACCTTGGCTTGGTGGTTGGGTGATGACATTTTCAACAAATGTCTCTATATCTAATGAGACCACTTCCCTTTTTTGAGGGGTATGAAGTTGCATGACCGCCTCAACTCCAATCTATATAACATCATCAAAATACAAAGGATCATTTGAGGTTATAATGTCTTCCTCATTACCTTTACTCTCTACTCCCAAGGGACCCTCTTATATAAATAAACCCATCACTGGGACCTTCACTAGGGTCTAGGGTCTTTTCTTTATAATTTTTTACCTAGTTATTACTTTTGAAAGAGTGAATACTTAGTACTTCTTCATCACCTTGACAATGGGCCTACCTTCATCTGAATCTTCATCTTCACTCATATCCCTCGATCTCTAGGCATATGAGGACTGATCTTCTTTCTTTTTTATAGGGAGCTCTTTAAAAGTTAGGTCCTTAAACATAACCTTCTTCTTCTTCATATAAAATCCACTTAGAGGTTACAAATCCCTCTTAATTATATTTTTCTTGGGTTGTTCTCCTTCTTCCTTACCTCATCTCTTCCTAAAATATATCTTTGGGAGAGGGGAAACTATTGGTTGTTGTGTTGGAAGAGCAAATGGAATAGTAGTTGGGTTGGCCATTAATAAGGTTGTTGGAATGGTTGGCATTGTTTGGGTTCCCTCTATTAAAATGGATATGGGGGTGGCACTGGCCAATGTAACCTTTCTAGTAATAATATTATCCCAATTTTTAGCCAAAATTGTTATCTTTGAGAAGTATAGTTGAACCTTAGATTGTGATGTGAATATAGATTCCATATCAATGGGCTTGGTGAAATCACCATCACCAACCTTACTCTTCCCCTTTCCCTTCGTTTTTGGTGGTGGACTTGAAAGAGCACCACTGTACTCTGGGAGAAAACCTTTTAACTCTTGAACCTATTTGAGCTCCTAGAGGGTAGGGGTATCACAAGAACTTAGGTCAACCACATATTCCTTCAACCACCTTAAGGTTCTCCTCATAATAGCTATGTCTCTCCATGAAATAGAATCACTTTCCTTAATAGTGAGGTCTAGTCAAGACATGGCTTAGGATTCAACATTAGATTCATTGTACACTATAAACAATGTATTTTTATCATCCACCATATCCTTGGAGATGGGAGAAATATTGTAGGTAATAACATCTTACACTATCATCCTCATATAATCTAGTTTTCTAACATCCTCTTCATTAGTGTAATCAGACTAGATGTCTTCATAATGTGATTGATGGAGAATCATTAAGTTTACTAGCCATCTGATATCATAGTTGGGCCTAAGTGGCATCTTGTCAATCACATATTGGCCCATTTCTTGTTTTAACCCCTTTGCTTTGGTAATAGAAGGACATGAATAGTGTCCAATCTCAACTAAAAACTTGAATGGGTTGTTAATCTTTTTGCCCACTATCATCTCTTACGAGGGCACCATCTGTCATCTCAACTCCATCATTGCTAACTTACAATCTAGGTATCTTGGAAATTTGTGCAAAGACCTTGACTGACCACTCATTCTAATGTAGGTGAATGTCCTAAATTAAATATAAGAGGCACCATACTTGTCAATTATTTCTCTGGTCACCTAAAATATTATATTGAGGTTCTTTTGAGGGAAGAAGACACTCATCATGGTATTAAAGAAAAAAAATTAGACCTTGCAGAGATTCTTTTTGAAGCCATCCAGAGTGATTTCTAGATAAATCTCATAAATTATCATCCCATTGGGATTTTTGGTGAGCCCTTTGAATGTTCTATTGTGCACCAAGTTGTACATCAGGTAAGAAGACATATAAAATGTACCTATGAATACCTCCTTTGAATGGATTGCAACCTACAGTGCCATCATCTACTTGTGTAAATTATCACTTAAAATGGCGGCCCAGACCAGCTTATTCTATCATTCCAATACACAAATTAAGATTAAAAACATCTAGGGATCAAATTTTTCCATGGTGGGCATCCCATAAACTCTTATGGCCATGGCAATGATGTACTGGGGTAATTCATTGAATTCTACTAGTTTCAAACTTTTAGACATTCTAGAGACCTTTTGCCTTTTCTTGACTAACTAGTATGAGTTGACAATATCCCATATTGCTTTGTCATTCTTCTTTACATACTCCTAACATTATTCCAAGGAGAGTGTAGTACTTTTGGGCTAGGGAGAAATCTTAAGCATAGTGATGAGGGGCATAGGAGTGAAAGAGCAAACAATCGACTGGATACCATCAAAGATGGTCCTAGTGTCTATTTTATATACTCAAGCACATGTAATATCTAATTATAGGTATGAGGCAGCCAAGGGAAATGCTACCATAGGGGTGATGTAACTCATGCCAAGGTTAAAAACTACTGGAAGAGGGTTTGGCCATTGTAAGACATTTAACAGGGCCACAAAATTTAACCCCTAAATATATGTATCTTTGATCCTATCCAAGATAGAGATGATGTTGTTCTTCATAGAGGTTGAAGATGCCACCATTTTTCCCTAACTCTCTAGTGCAATATTTTGAATTCAAACAAATCCTTCACTCAAACCACCCTCAAAACACCTTCAAACTCCTCTCAAAGAACACAACACAAGGAGTTAAAAGAAAACTTACTACTAATCTAGAGGGTTACACATGATTTAAGATAAAAATCCATGAATAATTCATTGTAATCACTCTTTCACATTGCACATAGCTAGGGTACACAAATAACACAAGTAGAAGCTCTGAATGCAAAAGATAAACATGAATGAAGGAAAATGCCTTAGTTATAATCCTTTGCATTTTGAAATTAGGGTTGTTATTAATGCTTTGAAGCATAATGACTATTTTCCAACTACCTCATTATTTGTTAAAGCTTATTTCAAAATAAGAGAGAGAAGGTGCAAGTGTTTCTTTTAAACGGGGCGATCCTCCTTGCAACACGTGGATCCTTATAATAATTTTTTTTCATTATAGCTATTTTTGAGCCTTCAAGGTCTTTTTTCACCTTGCCCATTAGAAGTTAAGTGAGGTAATCTTCAAAAAGGGATCAAAACTTATAAAACCCTAAGGACCTACCATATGTCTAACTCAGATGTAAGCTTGGACTCTCAGCCAATTCTTACCTTTGCACCATCCTTGTTGATATAGGAAAGGGTGAGAGATCCTCCTGACCCCCAAAAATAGTCACAAGAATCCCCTGAGATAACCAGGTGTCTTTCATTCAGTTCATTTGGGTAATTCCTTACCTCAATCACCAAAACACATCAAAGGTGCAATATGGTAATTTCATCTGAGTTCCCAGAACATTTTTATTTGAGCACAAGGCAGCAAATCAATGTACATAAGGAGACTTGGATACATTCCTATCTTCTCACTGTGAATCATCCCATCTTGAAACCTCTAGTCTAACCCTATAATTCCTTCAAAACTATTGAAAATGTCCTCCATATTCAAAAAGTGCCCTTCAGACTCTTTACTGCAGACACAAAAGTTCAAAATAAATAACCCAAAAACACTTAAGACCAAAAAGATAAGGCATGGAATTCTTTTAGAAATTTTAAAGTGGATAAAATGTCTAATGAAAATAAGTCTTCAAAGCTTTTGTCCAAGACAAAAATCCTAAAGACCTATTTTCATCAGATATTAGGTTCATGTAAAAGGCCCAAAAGGTTGAAGGGAAGGAACATTTTCACTTAGAAAAATCAAGACAAAGGACTTGGAAAATTATGAACATGAGTTCAATTTTTTGAAGGAAAACATAGAGACAAGACTGGGTCTAATGACTTAAACATTGATATTCAAACCAGTTTGGACTTAGGCATTTTTACTGACAAGGGCCCAATTGCTCCACTACAATTTTGGGCACTAACATAGGCTCTTGCTACAGAATGTGTACCCCTAATGGGTACATAGAGAACACCAAACTAGATGCCTATCCATTGGGCCATGGATTCAAATAATTTGCAATAAAGGCAATGAAAACACCCCATGGGTGAATAGAGCTATAATGAGGCATTCGAAGACAACAAAGAAGGAAAGGAAAAAACACAAACTATACAAATGCAACCCTAAGCAGGGTAATAAAACATAAAGAGACTATATAATAAGTACATATTTACATAGGCTAGCATGGACTCAATCCAAAACATGCTTAAGATATTTTCCATTAACTGGCAACTCTAAGATTTCTCCAACAATATCTCTGAGATAAAATGTATGGTTCCTTATTTTATAATCAATGGCATAGAGACCCATACATAGGGAATCAAATTTACCTTGTTTCCCCTTATCTTCATGTCTGTTATCCTAGAGTAGGATCAGATCACCAATTTGAAAGTCTGTTAGGGTGACCTTTTTGTCAAATATATTTTTAAACCTCTCCTTAAACATTAAATTCTTTTCATGAGCTTATCTATGAGATTTATCAAGCTCAATAATCTGGTTGATCCTTTCTGCATAGTGGTTTATTTCTTCTTCATCCTTGGCTATTTGTTGCATGAATTAGTAAGTAGGTAACTACAAATTAAGGGGTAGAATGGCTTGAGCTTCATAAATAATCTCAAAATGGCTTCTTCTAGTAGAACTTTTAGGAGTCAACTTGTCATCCCAAACAACAAACTTCAACTTCTCACCCCTTTTCCTTTTGTTGGCATCTAGAGTCCTAATAATCTTCAATAAATTTTTATTACTGGACTTGACCTACCCATTTCCTTATGGATTATAATTGGATACATATGTTATATCAATCCCATAATACTCACACAATGCAACTAATTTTTTTCCTCTAAATCACATGACATTGTCACATACAATTTTAACTAGCACTCCAAATTGACAAATCACATTATTCAAAATGAAATCAATAACTACTTGGTGGGTTGACTTTTTGGTAGGATTACTTCAACCCACTTTATGAATTAATCAATGGCCACTAAGATACACTTGTGACCATCACTTGAAGCATCTAATATTTCACTCATGAATTCCATTCCCTACTTCCTAAAAGGTCCCTTAATAGAGATGCTTTCATTCTCCCAGAGAATCATTGGCACTCTTAACATCTCTTTACCATAATGGCAACATCCTTAAATAAAGTGGGCCAAGAATACCTAGCCCTCATAATATTTTGTGTAATGACTTTGGGAGTAAAGTGACCACCACACACACCATTATGTAACTATGTAACTATTTCAGATATCTCACTTTCCACTAAACACCTCAAGAGGACACCATCTAGGTTCCTCCAAGCTAGATCATCTTATAACACAATATACTTCTAGGACACTAACTTCAAGATCCTCTTTTGATTTTTGTCTAAGTGGGGAGGATAATTTAGATTTTTTAAGTAATAGACTATATCTTTGTACCATGAAAATTAGTTATACTTGGATTTAGGGATTTCAATATCCCCTTCTACATTATTTATCTCTACAACTTGTAAGTTGGTTTCAGTCATCAGTTTGGCTAAACCCATGCCTCTAACCAAATTAGTAGTCTGTATCTCTAGGTCAAAATATTGAATTTTATTGACCCATATGCATTTTTTGTTAGTAGTTTCATTTTGAATTAGTATGTCCTTCACCATAGTGTGAGGAATATAGGTCATAATTTTTTTACTCAAAATGTAGGATCTAAACTATTTGATAGCCTTTAAGAGAGAAAGGGATTGTTTTTCCATTAGGGCATACTTTAGTTTAGATCCCTACAATACCTTACTAAAAAAGGTGATTGGTTTCTCATGACCCTCGTCATTCTTTTATATCAACATTGCAACAATAATATACTTGAAGGAAAATGAAAAGATCTAGAAATATTTTCTATAATTAGGACTGGCAAGCACTGGGGTAGTTTTCAAGGCTACCTTGATGTCCTAAAATGATTTGGTAGCATTTTCCTCCCACTTTATGGTTTGATCATTTTTCAACATTGAAGTAATAGGCAGAGTAATCTATGTAAAATTGGAAACAAACATTCTAATAAAATTGATCTCGCCAAAGAAAGATTGGATACCTTTCTTGGTTTGTGGGATGGGTACCTTGTCAATGGCCTCTACCCTTTTAGGATATATCATTACACCTTGCTTAGACATAAGTTCCCAAGTAGCTTTGCCCTCTATACTCCAAAGTGGCACTTCCTAGGATTGAGTGAGATTCTAAACTCCCTGTATGTGATAAACATCTACTCCAAGTGCCCTAAGTGGTCATCTTTTTTATTGGAGTACAATGTGACATCATCCTGATAAATGGTAATGAATTGGTTGATTAACCCTATGAAGGCTACATCCATTTCTCTCTAAAATGTGTCACATGCATTCATCAATCCAAAAGGCATGTGCATATATACATAGATTCCCTATGGGGTAGTGAAAGTAGTCTTAGACCATTTAGACTCTTTCACTACTACCTGGTTATAGCCAAAAAAATCCATCTAGAGTTGACAACAGCTCATAACCAATAATATCTTAAAGCATGTTGTCCATATTTGGCAATGGATAGTTATCCTATAATGAAGCCTTGTTTAAATTTTAGAAATCAACATAGAGTTGGATGTCTCCTTTCTTCTTTTTCAAAAGGACTAGATTGGACACCCATGATGAATACCTGATGGGTTGAATGATCCCATCATCCCTTAACTTCTTCAATTCTTCCTCCTTCTTGGTGGCTAAGATGGGATTGATAGGCCACTATTTTTAGTAGAATGGTTTTGTATTAGGCTTGAGGGGGATAACATGTTGGAACAAATCCTCCCTATAAGGATTCAGTGCTAAATATGGCCATGCTAAATAATCCTGGTACTTAATTAAAATCTTGATAAATAATTCCTTATATTTATTACTTAGGTGAGTGTCAATCCAAATCTTCTTTGGATTTTCATCTATCCCAAAGTTAATCTTAGTTACATCCTATGATATAGAAATATTTCTAGATTTGACTCTATCAACTTTTTCTAAGGAAGCTTCAAGACTAACCAATCCTTTAAGGATAGTATTATTCTTCAATTGGATTATTTATTTTCCATATAAGCTTTCTTTTCCATCACACATATGTACCATGGAGTCCAGATCTATAATGATTCCTTTGAATTCATCTATATAGCACAAAAACCTTTTTATTTGATCATCATCATCAAAGATCTACCAATAATCAATTTTGTTCGAGATAGAAGGTCTTATCAACACCTCTACCTCATACTCACAAGAGGGATTTCTATGTTCAACTCTAAAATTTGCATCCCTCTTTGCAATAATATCTACCACTTGATTAAAATCTCAAACATGATATTCAATGTTGAAAGCGTCAAACCATTCCAAGAAGTCCCATACAACATTCTAGTACTAATTCAATCTCTTCTATTTCATGGTATAAGTAGCTCTAACCTACTTCACTGCTAATTTAGAATCACCCTTGACTAATAAAATTTTGATTCCATATTCCTGGGTGATCTAGAGGCCAATTAAGAGTGCTTCATATTCTGCAATATTATTTGTGCACTCAAAAGACAATTGGAAGGAGTATCTATAAGCTTGGCCATTAGGGGAAAAGAAGACAACTCGTACTCCATTTCCAATGTTTGAACATGCTCCATCAAAATTCATGGTCCAAATGGAGTCATCATCATCAATACCATATTCAAGAGGCAGTTCCACATACTCAACACTCCCCATAAAATTTTATGTGTTTGTATCCACATACAACACTTCATTCAGCCGGTATTTGGGATCTTCCAAGAATGAAGCATTTTTGGCTCTTGATTCAAGTGAACCATCTTCCATCCATAGGTATAGTGGAATAGGACAAGTCCATCTAAACATTACCCCCAATACTAGTAGCCCATTGTTTGGACAGTAACATACCCCATTTTAGCAGATAGTCTACAATAACAATGTCCATGCTCAAGAACTTATCGAGGTATTGTGAAAACTACACCACTAGTCTTTTAACCATGCCAATAATAGGTAATTATCTAGAATCCATGGAAATGCATCATCCATATGTTACATTTATCCTTATATAAATTCCATTCAACACATCTAGTGGTATAATGTTACAAGATGCACCAAAATTAAACATGCAGTTATGAAAAATTAAACCATTGATCAGTAGGGTGGTATATAATGGGATGACATCCATCTAAATATCCACTAATTTTGTTCCTAGATACACCTCCAAGTCATGTTTAGGGGATTCAGAGGTGTTCTCACTTTCCACATGGGAAGTGAGAGAAGGCTCAGCGTCAACAATCTCATTGGCAATAATTTTCTCAATGACTCTCAAATACTCAAAAGCTCTTCTCCTATGCTCTAAAATTCATAGCAATTCCATAGAGGGCACTGTGACATTTAGTTTATTCAAAACATGGGTCATGTCATAGACACTATATTTAGGCAAAGGAGTATTAACTGGTAAACTTGTAAAACTTTCATTTGGGATACACCCCTCAAGAATCAAGGGAATAAAAGTATGAGAGCCAATAATCTTAACCTCACTCTTCAAGGGAGGCTTCTTAGGTTCATCTTTCTTAGGAATACTAGATAATAAGGGAGTTTTATTTTTGGCCTGGGTACCTTTTAGCCTAGCATTGTAAGGTGCAGAACCAGGCTTCGTAGAATTTTTGACCTCTTTATCTCTTTAGGTATTTTTTTCTTTTGTCTTTGCTTTAGGGTTAGTAGAGTCTTTATCTTTTAGAAGAGTATTTTGATCTTTACTTCTCAAATTATACTCTTTATCTTTGGCAATTACTATGTGGATCATCAATTGTTAGTCCTCAATCGATGGAGGTAAATCTCCATATTTTTATTTCATCATTGATCTTAAAAACTCTAAATCATGAACATGCAATTCATATTCATGCATCATGTTTATCTCACAAATGAAATCTAGGTTTGGGACCCTTATCTTTTCACATGATCTATAGAAGGCTTGAGTAGTAATAGTTCTCATCAACTCTATATATGGAGAGGCAACCATCACATTTGGCTCACTAAGTTATAAAGTAAATTATTCATATGTTGGAGTGTCTTCACAATCAAGAACAGTTGAGGCACTCATAGCTTCCTCTTATAAGGTGTAACTTTCCATCTCTTGGAATTAGATAATATAAATGTCTTCATCAGATATAAATTGAAAGCTTTTTTCACCTTATTCATCAATATTAGTTGTGTTACATGGAGGATGAGGAAGGAATCACTTATCACACCAATCGATATCAAAGTTGATTACATTAATCTTTGTAGCTAAAGGATTTGGTACTTCCCTTCTACTCCCTTGATTCTGGTTTCTTTCATGTTTGTCATCCCTCACCAACCCCTTTCCTTTATCATTATTTTAGCCTTGGAAATTTGGTCTACCTTGACCCTAGTCTTTGGGATGATTTCTTTCCTCACTCTTGTGATCCCTCATATACTTATGGTTGGAAGAACCCTGAGATAACCTCTTTTCTACTCTGACCAACTCATAATAAATTTCCTTTACAATAGTGGCTAGAGTCTTCATAGTTTCTTCTAGATCTACATTCTTATGGGAGGCTTGAGGCTTCTTATGATTCATCAGCTTGACATCAACCCTCTTATTCAAAGGCATATCCATAACTTTTATGTTCTTTATCTAGATAGCTAAATTAAAATCCATCCTCAAATTTGTAAGAGCCTTATCTCTAAGATAATAGGTTGTCTTCTTGTCAAATGAATCACAATACTTGATCAAATTAGTAGCACCACTAGGTATGATGTCATTTGGAAGCCTTCTCAACACTTTACTAAATTTAGAATTAAAATCCTTGACAAACTCATTAGGATTCTTCTTGAGGTTCTCAAATTCAGTAAGCAAGAATCTAAGATTAATGTTATCACCAAATTGAATCTTAAATGCATCAATCATGGATTTTTATGTATCTATGGATGTATCAAGGAGGGATTTAAACCACTCATAGGCCTCTTCCTCAAGTGTGTTCACAAAAATATTTATGCACACATCTTCTAGATCAATTTCATAATCTTCAATAACATTTAAGAAAGCTTTCAAATGTTGTTCCCCAAACATGACATTGTTCCCTTGAAATTTAGGCAATATATTTCTAAATTTTATGGGAATTTCATTAGGGAAACTAGGCATACCATTAAATTTGATGTCTAAACCTTGGGATCACAAATGGTCTACATCCATTAGCCAAACCTTGATCTTCTTCTCCATCATTTTTACTTCCTACATTGAACCTCCTCCTTCTCAGATCATGGTCTCCCATCTCTGAATCTAAAAATTAAGGTGAAATAGGGGATGGATGTGAATGAATACTTTGGGGAGGACTCGAAGGAGGGGAAATAGAATAATGTCTTAATGGCCTTGCAAGAGGAGATAGAGTTCTTTGTGGAGAGGGATCTTGATTGGAAGGGAGCTTATATCTCTCTGAAGGACTCTGATATCTTTTAACCAAAGGGATAGTTGAGAAGAGGGGTAAATGAAATGAGGGACAAACTATTCATGTCTTAATTGATTGATTGATTTTTGGCCTACAATAGACTTCCACACTTTTCTATTTTTGGGTGGAGCTTTTAACTCGGGGATAAGCTCTTTAGATGGATCTTTTTGAAAGGAAGACCTAGTATCCTCTAGATTTTTAGATCTAAAAAAAACTCTTCAACATAGAGAAGAATAAATACAATAGGCATTTAATTTAAACTTTTAAAAGTAATAAAGTCACCGCTAGAAGCAAAAACTTCTAGACTAGAACAAATATAAATACTAACAACACTTGATAGAGTGAAGACTCTCAGATATTAAAAATAACTCCAAGAATGTTGTACAATTTCTCACAGCACTAGGGTGAACATCCTCAATGGAGTCACCAATAAAGGCTTAAAATATGTTAATGAACCAAATATGATCAACTTGATGTAGTAACAATAGAGAACTTACAAGGTGAGAAGTTCAAAGCTCTCTACAAGAGTTTTCAATAATGTGGGTGACAAGACACATCTTGACAATAATATTAGAAAGGTGTTTCTTCCTAGTTGTACACCTTTATCACTCAACCTTTCACATTTGAGATAAATGGTAAGTAAAGATTGGAAACTCATTTAATATGTTGTTGTATTTAGGGAAGGGTTTGATGTCAAGCAAAGATCAAATAAAAAACTGACTTGGAGGCACCTACAAAGGGTATGGTCAGTTCCCTACTACTTCTAGCTCTTCCTGAACCAAGGTGAGAGGACCTAAGGGGTAGCTTGATCAAATGGAGAGATTTTTCAATTCAATATCCATACAAATTATTAGCATAATGGAATATAAATCTAACTATAACACAACCAAGCTTGCTCAATCCACTTGAGAAGGGTTGTCACACAGAATGAGAAAATATTATAAACCAGACACAAGCTAATAAAGACATCCATGAATATGATTTCAACCTTAATTCTTAAGTATTTTCAACAACATAAAGCTGAATAAGATATTGCAATGTTGATCTTTAATGCATAAAAAGCAAACATATGCTAGGTATATAATATTTATGTATCTACAGGCAAACAACACTTTGGATATGCAAAAAGTGTGTTATATGTAGGGTGAAATAGGGTAAGACAATATTATTAGTTAATGGAAATGAAAGTGGAAGGAAAATTAATGAGTACAAAGGAATTCAACTAGACTTTTATGTTACCTTTACCTACAAATGTACCACATATCTAAAATAAATGAAATTGAAACCATGCATGAATGATATCCTTCAAGAACCCTCAAATTGAATTAGTAAGCCTAAGAATACCCTTAAAAATACTATCAACACCCTATTCCCAAATATCAAATCAAAAAAGATTTTATAATCTAGATGTGCACTCTAAATGAATACCATGAAGATGAATACATCATATTACCAATCAACTAAGCATGTAAAATAGAGTATTGTACTTCAACAATAAAAGGAGAATGGGAGCCACAAATATATTTAATTTATCAATTGAATATGAAATGAATACAATGCATTTTAAATAATATAACATGCTAACAATGTGAAATACTATTCTGTGACAAGGGAGACATACATAATGCTCTCAAAGCTTTCCAATGATTTTACAGATGAAACCAATTTGGCACTAGAAAGATCACACATAGAGAATTCTTCAAGACTATAGCTCTCGACTCAAAAATTTAACCAAACCTTGTAAATGGACATACCCCCTTTACTTATACAATTGAGCTAAGCCTAAAATATTCCTAAAGATGCTCCAGTTGGAAGATTCCTTTATAAGCCTGGAGACTATTAAACTTTGTAACAAACATGATTCCTAGGACTATGCTCATGCTCCTATGATGATGGAAAGATTGATCCTTCCCTTGAATAGAATAATTCTAGTTATCTACATGGAGGATGATCCCACAAGGGACAAAACAAACCTTTGTCCTCTTTCTTAAAAAATAAAAATGTCCCTTTCTTATGCACATGATTACACTAAAACTAGCTTTGAAAGGGATGTACCACTAATAAGCAAAGTACAATGTTTTCCCAATGGGAAACAAGAAAAAATAAGAAGGGAGAGAAAAGAAGATAGAAGTGGTGACATCTTAGAAGAAATTGAAATCTCTTGTTACGTTCCAGAGTTGATCTAGATAACAAAATCCTTCACCAACCTATTCTTATATCTGGTATATTCTCTGAGCATGGGGGTGAGACTCCCTTAGTTTGGGCCTACTTGATATTTGAATTTTACTCTATACTCTTCAAGTTAGGCAGAAATATTTTGAAGCATGGGTAGTTTTCGTCTAATGAATTCTTTAAGATGGTCTCAAAAAAATTTGAGTGACACCAATTACTTTATCTTATCAACATCAAAGGACTCTTGTGGTGCATCAATGAGATTTTTTAGAGAAACTTCTACTGCATCTTCCCCCAAATCATTTGTACCATCAAGGCTTACCATCTTACTCAATACAACATCTATCTCTGTTGTTACAGTCTTGAGGGACTACTCTTCTCCTTTTAAATCAAAGATGCCATCTTTAAGCATCATCAGATGATGCTTGATTTCCATTTGACATTCTTTGGGCCTTTTTTTATCATTTGTAGCAATGATCTTTTATATAATCAAAGTGTTTGTGCCCATCTTATAGACCTCATCTATCTTTTATTAGGATTCTTCCCACTTCTTGATATCTGCTTCATAGATAAACATCTAAGTATCACACTCCCTTTTATTTTCCACTATATCATTCAAGCATTTAAATATTGAGAGGATTTTGTCTTCATCCCTAGTGCCCAAGTCTTCTTACCACTTTTTTATTGCTCATCCTCTAGATTTTAGGTCATCAACTCGGCCAAAGTTGAGAAAACCTAAGGAGAAGAGAGGGAAGTTTGAATCTCTACTGGTAGTTAGAATCAATGCCTTAGGATCACTCAATAACTTTTGTAAGTACTAGATCATATCTTGATTCTATGCTTTCAAATCCTCCATGGTGGCTTTATCTTTATCCATTTATGAACCACTATATTCACCAAAACCTACAATCTATGCTTTAGCTCATTCCTAGATAGCTCCCCTGAATTATAACTATAGATAATGTAACTCTCAAGGGGAGCATCTTTCATAAAAGCATATAGTGGGTAAATGGCTATCTTCACATTCCTTTCTTTTGTAGCAATGAACATGGTCTTGGAATGTGTTTTGGCCTTCCTTGGGGGTTTGGCCTTAAATTCCTAATTGATCTTCACTAAGTCAATCTCCCCAATCTTGCTCATAATTTCCTTTTACTGCTTGACATGTTCTTCAACCTAGAGAATGGGTCTAATCTAGAATCCCATTGATGTGGTGGATATTGATGTTAGCCTCGATATAGTAAAAGGTGGTGTCATCAGATTTCATGATGTAAGAAGTGCCACAAGAGTGGGATGTGGACTTAGCACAAACTTTTCAATCTCTTCATCACTTTTTAGCTCATCGCCACCTTTGTTTGCTTTAGGTTCCCCTTCTAGGTTTGGCTCTATCTACTCCAAAACTTTAAACTTTGATCTGCTGATGAGACTCCTTGATAAATTTTTCAATGGAGCTCCCTTGTTATGTTGGGGGATCAAACCAACAATAGATTACAATTGTGACAGCAATAAATGCGGAATTAAACCAGATTGACAAGTAATTAGAATGATAATAGCAAGAACAAGAGATACAAGAAAACACCCTGAAAACTTGTATTAACAAACTCTTTACAAAAGGAATATAATTGAAGAAAGCTTCTTTCTTCCACACCTCTCCTAGATGTATAGATCTCTCAATAGATCTTAATTCCTCAAGAGCTATCTCTCTCAAGAACAATCAACTCCAACAAGCCTGGATTGATTCAATTTTGTACTGTTCTTCACACACAATTCTTCTACCAATACAATAAGCTAGGAAGATCTAATTCTTCATATAGAATTAGGAGACATGAGCATGTACATCCAACAAACAGTTAAACCACTTAAACAAGGGCTCTAAAAATAGTAATGCCAATAATAGAGATGCGAGCTTGAGTCTCCAACTCAAACTTATCATGCAAACACTTGCTTCTGTCCACAGAAATAGCTTTCTGGACACGCAGGTAACTGACGTCGGTTCCTGCTGCTTGTCTGTGACCATCGTCGACTGACCTTCTGCCGATGTCGACATCTCTATAACTGCCTGTGACTGACGTCGGTCGCTCCTGACCGATGCCGGTGTCTGTGTAGACCCGAACCTGATAAACCATGCTCCTTGGTGAAGTTTTTTAGCTCCATACCCTAACAATCTCCCACTTGGAGATAAACAGCTACACCAGTACCTGTACAGCAACATCTTCTAGCTCCTCCATCTTCAACTCAATCATGAAGACCAATAGAAGTTGAATGAAGATTCAACTTCTCCTTTGTAACCGGCTTTGTTAGCATATCAGCAGGATTCCTATCTGTATGGATCTTCTCCAGCTTCAACTCACCATCTTCCAATACCTGTCGTATGAAGTGATACCTTAGTTGTATGTGCTTTGTTCTTGAATGAAAGGCTGAATTCTTAGCCAAATGGATTGCACTCTGACTGTCACTATACAATCTACAACTCTCATACTCCCTACCAAGCTCATCCATGAACCGTGTCATCCATATCATCTCCTTGCTAGCTTCTGTGGCTGCAATATACTCTGCTTCTGTAGTTGACAACGCAACAACCTTATGCAACTTAGATATCCAGCTAACCGCCATTCCACCTACAGTAAATACATAACCTGTAGTGCTCCTCTTGCCATCCAAATCACCTACCATATCTGAATCTACATAGCCATGTAGAGAAGTATTTGAACCTCCATAACACAAGTGCCTACTGCTGGTTCCTCTCAGATATCTAAGGATCCACTGAACTGCTTTCCAATGTTCCTTACCTGGATTGGCCATATACTTACTTACAACTCCCACTGCTTGGGCAATATCCGGTCTAGTACACACCATTGCATACATCAAACTCCCTACTGTGGAAGAATATGGAACCTTACTCATGTACTCTACCTCTTCATATGAATTAGGACATTGTTCTTTGCTCAACTTAAAATGTCCAACCAAAGGTGTGCTTACTGGTTTGGCATCCTGCATATTGAACCGTTTCAACACCTTGTCCACATAATCTTCTTGAGACAATATCAACCTATGATTTTTCCTGTCTCTCTTAATGCTCATGCCAAGGATTTTCTTTGCTGCTCCCAAATCCTTCATAGCAAACATTTGAGCTAATTTTACCTTAAGATCTGAGATATCCTGCATGTGAGACCCTGCAACTAGCATGTCATCTACATACAATAATAGAATAATATATCTATCGTTATCAAATCTCTTGAAATACACACAATGGTCTGATTGACACCTACTGTAGCCGTGCTCAGTCATAAACCTGTCAAATTTTAAGTACCATTGCCTAGGAGCTTGCTTGAGGCCATACAAGCTTTTCTTTAACCTGCACACAAACTTCTCCTTACCCTTGACCTCAAATCCTTCTGGCTGTTCCATATAAATTTCCTCATCCAAATCTCCATGAAGAAACGATGTCTTAACATCTAGTTGCTCAAGATGCAAATCCTCAAAAGTAACCAAAGACAATATAACCCTTATTGAAGTCATCTTAACAATAAGAGAAAAAATCTCACCAAAGTCAATACCTGGCTTTTGTGCAAATCCTTTTACCACTAATCTGGCCTTGTATCTCATCTGTCCATTCTCACCTTCCTTCAACCTGTAGGTCCATCTATTCTTAAGTGTTCTCTTACCAGCCGACAATTCAACTAAATCCCATGTTTGGTTTTCTCTTAAGGACTCCAACTCCTCAACCATGCCACGCTTCCACTCACTCTTGGACTCCACCTGTATTACTTCTTCAAAACTCTTTGGTTCTCCACCATCAGTTAGCAATAAATAAAATAAAGAAGGAGAATATCTAATTGGAGGCTTACTCACCCTTTCTGACCTCCTGATGGGTGTCTGAGACTCGTCCACAACACGCTGTCCACCCAAATTCTCTGACAGTGATCGACCTCGGTCACCTCCAGACCTGTTACTGGCCGACGTCGGTTCTGCCTGACCGACCTTGGTACCTGTACGGCCGACGTCGGTCTCTGTATGGCCGACGCTGGTTTCTGTCCTACCGACGCCGATTCCTAACCTGCTGACATCGGTCTCTGTGTTTTCTTGTAAGTGATTATTTCTTTTTCCCACGAGCCCATCTTGGACTTTCACCTCATCCAATTCACCATTGCTCTGCTCAGATTGATTCAACTTCCTTAGCTGATCACAATACATCACTTTTTCATTGAAAACAACATCACGGCTCCTGATTACCTTGTTAGTTTCTAGATTCCACACTGTAACCAAAATCATCTGAGCCATAGCCAATAAACGTGCATCTCATAGACTTAGCATCAAGCTTCTTTCTATTTTCCTTATCTATATACACAAAGGCTTCACAACCAAAAACTTTGAGATATGAGAGATCAACCTTTTTACCTGTCCATGCCTCTTCTGGAATACCACCATCCAGAGCTGTAGAGGGTCCTCTATTAATCAGGTACACTGCAGTGTCAACAGCTTGTGCCCAAAACTGTAAGGGCAAACTGGCATGCAATCTCATACATCTTGCACGCTCCATTATTGTCCTGTTCATCCTTTCAGCAATTCCATTCTGCTGAGGTGTCCTTGGAACCGTCCTTTGCCTATGGATTCCATGCATGTAACAATAATCTCTGAACTTATAACTGCAGAACTCACTGCCATTGTCTGATCTTAGGCACTTTAATCTTTTACCTGTTTCATTCTCAACCATAGCTTTCCAAACTTTAAAAGTATCAAACACATCAGATTTTCTTCTAATACAATAGATCCATACCTTCCTTGTGGCATCATCTATGAAAGATACATAGTACTGTGATCCTCCAATGGAAGCAACCTGAGCCGATCCCCACACGTCTGTGTGAACAAGCTCCAACTTGTGCCTCTTCTTAGTAGACCCAGTTTTGAGAAAACTAACCCTTTTCTATTTTCCAAATACACAGTGCTCACAAAACTCTAGATCTATGCCTTTTAAATCTGAAAGCATACCTTTAGACTTAAGAATTTACATCCCCTTCTCACTCATGTGGCCAAGCCTTGAGTGCCACAATTTAGCGTCCACATCTGAAGTAGATAATACAGAAGGAGATTTGTTAGTAACACAATTACACAAATAGAGAGTACCTTCTCTCTTACCTCTGGCCATAACAAGTGCACCCTTGCTCACCTTCCAAGATTCTGCTGTGAGAGTTATTGTACAACCCTCATCCCCTAACTTTCCTGCAGAGATCAAATTTCTCTTCAAGCTAGGTACATGCATCACATCTCTCAACACCCATGTGTTGCTATTCTGCATCTTTAGCTGCACTTTACCTTTGCCAATTATTTTACAGGGCTCATCATCCCCTAGATACACTATTCCAAAATCTCCATGGATATAGTCACTGAAATATTCCCTGTTAGGAGTAGCATGAAAAGATGCACCAGAATCTAATACCCAAGATTCTATATTATTATTATTATGCAGAGAGAAAATTAAAGCATCCTGTGCAATACCTGTAATCTTGGCTTCTTCCTTTCCTTCGTGTTGGTTGTCCTCCTTAAGCTTTGACCAACAATCTCTGCTTATGTGCCCCATCTTTCCACAATTCCAGCATTGTGGCCTTCTGCCATTTCTGGATTTAGATCTGCCTTTCCCCTTTGATTTGGATCTTGCTCTGCCTTTCTTGCTCTTCTCTTTCTGCCTTCCCCTGCTCTCAAAACTTAAAGCGTTCCCGGATGCCTCTTCTGTGCTTTTCCTGCGTATTTCCTCATTCAAGATAACACTAACAACATCCTCTACTTTCAAAATATTTGATGCAGATGCAGTATTACTTACTGCCATTACTAAGCCATGCCAGCTTTCAGGCAAAGAACATAATATTAAAAGAGCTTTTATCTCATCATCAAACACTATATTCACTGAGCTTAATTGATTCACAATACCATTGAAATCATTTAGATGAGTAGAAACAGATCCACCTTCATTCATATGCAAATTAAATAACTGCTTCATAAGATATACCTTATTGGAAGCTGAGGGTTTTTCATACAAATTTGCTAACATAGTCATCAACTCTACCGTAGACTTTGCCTGTGATAAATTGGATATCACAGTGGATGCTAGACTCAGTCTTATAGAACCCAGAGCCTTTCTGTCAAGAACTTCCCATTCTTCATCCTTCATGTCTTTGGGCTTCTTTGCAATACCTCCTAACGGTAAGTAGAGATCTTTCTGATACAGATAGTACTCTATCTGCATTCTCCAGTGTTGGTAATTTTTGCCATTGAAATTTTCCATTCTTAATTTACTTTCATCTGCCATTACTTCTCCCACTCAAACAGAAATCCCTGTAGAAACTCCTGTGAGAACCTGTAATCAATACACACTACATAGATCTGAACAACCTGTTAGTGAACCTGAACTTTGATACCAAATATCAAGCTCTGAACCTATAACCAAGGCTCTGATACCACTTGTTGGGGGATCAAACCAATAATAGATTATAATTGTGACAGCAATAAATGCAGAATTAAACCAGATTGACAAGTAATTAGAATGATAATAGCAAGAGCAAGAGATACAAGAAAACACCCTGAAAACTTGTATTAACAAACTCTTTACAAAAGGAATACAATTGAAGAAAGCTTCTTTCTTCCACACCTCTCCTAGATGTATAGATCTCTCAATAGATCTCTATTCCTCAAGAGCTATCTCTCTCAAGAACAATCAACTCCAACAAGCCTGGATTGATTCAATTCTGTACTGTTCTTCACACACAATTCTTCTACCAATACAATAAGCTAGGAAGATCTAATTCTTCATATAGAATTAGGAGACATGAGCATGTACATCCAACAAACAGTTGAACCACTTAAACAAGGGCTCTAAAAATAGTAATGCCAATAATAGAGACGCGAGCTTGAGTCTCCAACTCAAACTTATCATGCAAACACTCGCTTCTGTCCACGAAAATAGCTTTCTGGACACGCAGGTAACCGACATCGGTTCCTGCTGCTTGTCTGTGACCATCGTCGGCTGACCTTCTGCCGACGTCGGCATCTCTGTAATTGCCTGTGACCAACGTCGATCGCTCCTGACCAACGCCAGTGTCTGTGTAGACCCGAACCTGATAAACCATGCTCCTTGGTGAAGTTTTTTAGCTCCATACCCTAACATGTTATGCTAACTAACCAAAAGGCTACACAGTCTCTTCACCTTCTTTATTTTTTTGAGTTTTAGGTATAGAAGAGGCTATGGTGATTTCCTTGTTGCCTTCAGGTAACTCTTCACCAATCATGGCCTCAAGACCTTTATTATGGGTTGGGTCATGGACCTTGATGTGAGGAAGGAGTCCTTAAGGTATTTGAATTGAAGCAACACCTCCAAAAGCACCCTCCTTGACATATTTATTTGATTGATCTAATTCCTTATTCACTTCTATATGGGTAGGGGTACCCATTTGTAGGTTTTCTCCCTCACCTTCCTTTACACTTGCCTTTTCCTTTGGTGCTAAACTTTACACCTTTGGAGGGGAAGGGACATCCTATGATACTTTTATAGCTACTTATAATCCTTCTTGCTCAACCACCACTCTAGAATAAGTGGTGACTTGAATACCCTGCTCTAGTTTCACTTTAGCTCTCTCATGAGATTCATTCAAATCTTTAGCTCCACCTTAATTACCTTGGCTTGGTGGTTGGGTGATGAAATTTTCAACAAATGTCTCTACATCTGATAATATTTCTTCTTTTTCTTGAGGGGCTTGAGCTTGATTAGCTACCTCAACTCCAACCTATATAACATCATCAAAATATAAAGGATCATTTGAGGTTAGAATGTTTTCCTCATTACCTTTACTCTCTACTCCTAAGGGACCCTATTTTGTAAATAAACCCATCATCGGGACCTTCACTAGGATTTGGGGTCTTTTCTTCAGAGTTATTTACTCAATTCTTACTTGTGGAGGAGTGAATGCTCATTGCTTCTTCATCACCTTAGTAATGGGCTTACCTTCATTTGAATCTTCTTCTTCACTCATATCCCTCAACCTCTGGACATATGAGGATTGATCCTGTTTCCTTTTTATAGGGAGTTCCTTAGAAGACAGGTCCTTAAACATAACCTCCTTCTTCTTCATAGGAAATCCACTTAGAGGTTGTAGAGCCCTCTTAATTCTCTTTTTCTTGGGCTTCTCTCCTTCTTCCTCACCTCTTCTCTTCTTTGAATATATCTTTGGGGGAGGGGAAACTATTGGTTGTTTTGGTGGAGAAAGTAAAATAGTAGTTAGATTGGCCATTGGGATGGATGTTGTAATAGCTGGCATTATTGGGGCCCCCTCTATCGAAATGGATATGGGGGTGGCACTAGCCAATGTAACCTCCCCAATAACAATCTTATCCTAATTTTCAACCATACTTATTATCTTTGAGAAGGACAATCTAGCCTTAGATTATGATGTAGATATAGATTCCACATCAATGGGCTTGGTGAAATCACCATTACCAACCTTAATCTTCCCCTTGCCATTAACTACTAGTGGTAGACCTAAAATAATATGATTCTACTCTGGGATGAAACCTTTTAAATCTCAAACTTATTTGATCTCCCAAAGGGGAGGGGTATCACAATAATTAAGCTCAACCCCATGTTTCTTCAACCATCTAAAGGCTCTCCTCATAATAGCTATGGCTCTCCATAAAATAGAATCACTTTCCTTAATAGTGAGGTCTAGTTGAAAGATGGCTTAGGATTCAACATTGGATTCATTGTACACTATAGACAATGTCCTTTTATCATCCACCATGTCCTTAGGGATGGGACAAATATTGTAGGCAATAACCTCTTGCACTGCCATCTTCATATAATCTAATTTTTTGACATCCTCTTTAGTAGTACAATTAGACCAGATGTTTCCATAATGTGATTGATGGAGAATCACATTAGTTGTTATGTTTATTATCCATCTAATATCATAGTTAGGCCTGAGTGGCATCTTGTCAATTACGTACTAGCTCATTTCTTGTTCCAACCCCTTCACTTTAGTGATATAAGGACATGAATAGTGTCTAATCTCAATTGGAAACTTGAAAGGGTTTTTAATCTTTCCAGCCACTATCATCTCAATTGGATACCACCAAGAGAATGAGCTATTGGTTGAGTGAAACTCATCCATATGCATTCTAAAATTATGAGAGGCTAGAGAAATGCTTTATGGGTTGAGAGGAACTGAGTTAGTAGGAGGTGGTAGAGAAGTCCCTTGAGAGGGTGTGAGAAGTGAAGAATCCTCACAAGGTAGTGACTGGGGTGAGATTTATGGCTTAGGGATCGATGACCATTTGGTGGGTATTGTGGTCCAGCCATCACTTTAGTCTATCATATTTGGATTCTTAGTTTGATGAGGTGGGTAAGGATGCTTGGGATGACCCATATGAAGACAATCCTTGATGCGTTGGTCTGAGGCCTGACAGTGGAAGTAGGTGTTGGGAAGGTTAAAATATACAACCTTTTGTGACCACTAGGTCTCCCCAACCTATATTTCAATGAACTCCTTCAGCTCCTTAGAGAGGTTAACATCCACACAGACTCATTTATTAGGGTGAGGGGAGAACCACCTATCTAGTTCAATCATAACCATGTGTCCTATGAGAGTGATTATTTGGGGGATAAAATCCCAAAGGTAGAATGGTAGATTGGAAAGCTCAACCCAAATAGGGACATGAAGGGTGGCATTATATAAAAACTTAAAATCATAGGACCAAGGAGACAAAATCATAAGCTAGTTTTAAAAGAACCAAACATTGGACTTTGCAATAATCATTTGTGTCTCAGAGGGCTCCTTAAAGGTAAATAAGAATATAAACCTTTGGTAAGGTTTTGAATTCTAGATACATGGACACCTAGTGGCTCCCAGTGGTTATGGATCTAGTTATGGAGGTAATCCTTTGAGGGAATGTAGCTAACAAAATAAGTAATGATAAATCAATTTTCATACCACTGGCAATATTGTTCAACAACCATAGTAGGAATACTTACCTCTAGAAGGGAGGGAGGGGCTGAGGAGTTACCTCATCTTAGAATTTCAGAATAAACTTCCAATCTCACTTATGCACCATTATCTCCATCTCTTACATCAACAAATGTAATAGAGTGTGTAGAAGCCATAAATGTAAGGCTTGCTCACCCAAACGGTAGTGTTAAAGAAAAGGGTTGGTCAATTCATCATTTATGGGGTTAGGTGATTATCTAGTTGTCCAAGTTAGTTCTAGAATCATTACAACTAGGTGAAACCATAGTATGTTCCCATAGTGCTCAACATTTATCACTCTTCTATGTTGTCATCAATTCACATAAGTCACAAGCCTTGTGCACTCACTTGAAGTTTAACAAAGAATGAACTGGGGCTTGTGTTGGGCTAGTTGTCTCATGTTGAAATGTATCACATATAAGACTTGGTCATTTGAGAGAAGGATTTTGGTGGATTCAATGATGCATGTCATTTTTAGGCTAAGTTTGATGGTCTATAGGTGCCTATTTGGGGACTTAATTCTGGTCATAAGGGCACACACCTTTATTACGTTAAGTCTAGTGATGTATCAGTGCTAGATAGGTTAAGGGGATGCCTTAACTTGAAGTCTCATTATGAGCTCATGCATCTATCAAAGGTAGGAACATAGGCACATGGGATCTATATATATAGGCTATTACATAAAGTATTTTGACATCATATTTTACATAGGGATGCCATTAATGACATAACCTAAAAGCTTACCAACAACATTCCCAACATAATTAAATTGAATGCATAACATTATATTCGCAATTTGAAAAATAATGTAAAGATGCATAAACCATATAATATCATGTCTACCATAATCATTCCTTCTCATTCATAAAAGCTTAGTTAAAGGATATAGTCCATAGTTCTTAAAAATAGAATTTATGCTTCTCTAAACTACAAAATGGCTCAGAGGCTCACAGGCGAGCTTAGACACTACAATTTGGAGCTTCAATGGCATCCATGCTATTCTTAGTACAAATGGTAGTTTTAATGGTGCAGTTCCATTTATCTAAAGCCAATTTTGTAGATCTTTGATACCTAAATTTGTGTCCTTTTTTCTCACTAGTTTGAGTTGCTTTTATAAGCTATAGAAGCACCTTCTTCCAGGGTGGAGATACACATGCCAGGTGCTGAGCTAGATATTTAGAAATCATACTACTAGTTTCATTACATTATTCCCTTTATGTTTTAATTTTCATGTGCTACCACTCCTTAAAGATGCCCAAGAAATCATTGAATTAGTTAGCTACCTACCATCTAGTGTAAGGTGTGTGTCGATTCCTCTAGTTGGTGTAAAAGATACAAAAATAGTAATCATGCCAAGTGATTTCCTCATGCCAAGATGTCTATCAAATTGCAATAGATCCATACGTAGTCAAAAAAGGGGCCCAACATTTACCCCATACAAAATTTCTAGTCCATCCTCAAACTAGGCTACCAAAGCCTTTGGTGCATAGAACTCGAGCACACTCTCCTTAAATTCAATGTTAAATTCCTCAAAACCCTTGATAGAGAGCTTGATTTCCTTAGTGGAATTATCTATCTATATGGAGGTGGTGCTTAATAGGAGCACATATATATTTTGCAACTCTTTTCTAAAGGCCATAAGATTTTCCTTAGCTTTTATCACTCCATCAAGGATTGATCCTTATTTATAGGCCTTCATTTACAAGGTGTAGAAGAGTACTTCTAGTTTCTTCTCCTAGTCCTTTATTTGTGTGCTCAATGCATTGACCCTACCCATTATTTGTACATTCTCTACCCTAATTGTAGAGCACACTTGTGTTGTCAGCTCTTCCTTTTCCCCCTTTACCTACTTGAGGTGTGCATCTATGACTAATGCTTGGTTAGAAAAGTTAATGAAGATGTCACTGATTGTAGCTACACCTTCTTATATATTTTATAAGAGGCCCTTTACCTCTTTTATCTTGGTAGATATCTCTTTTTTAGTAAGGCTCAAGGGTCTTCTTCTTCATGTACCATCTCCACTTTCATTCTCAAGAGCATCTGCTCTACTAGAATGCATACTTTGTCAACCTTTGAGAGGTTTGATGTATCAATGTTGATTAAAAGGGATGGTTCAGCTACCTCTATGCATTCGCATGGATGTTAAAATTTTAATATTATGGCCTACACATCATCTTTAGCATCTTTGGTAATTTTCTTCCATTTCTTAACCCGAACATCATTGATGATTTCTTTTGCATGACTTTAGTGGCCATCTAGATGAGTGTATTCACTGACCTAACTGGGTTCATGGCATGAAGATTTATGATAAAGGAGTCATGCCCTTCCGCAATTTCATTTGTGCCTAATATGGCCTATTTAGGTGCCTCAAAGTGAGGCTCATCCATATAGCTATCAAATGCAAATACAAGTTGTTTACACATCTTTTCTATGGCAACTTTGGGGGTTTTAATTCAAACATGTAAAAATCATCCTTCATCCACCCATTCTACACTTTTACCCTTATACTCAACTTTGTGCCTTCTTCCTTAATGAAAAATAGATCCATTTTCTCTTCTCCTTCTTCATCGGTGCTACCACTTTCTTTTGTGCTTTCCTCAAAGATGTCTTCTTCCTTTTTCTAGAGGGGTTCTTCTTTAGACTTGTCCCCTTTGTCTACTTCTTCTTCCTATGGTTTCTTAGTGCTAACCTCTCGGTGTATCCCTTTGGTGCCAGCTTCACCCTTATTTGCTTTAAGCACCCCCTCACTACTTGGGTGTGCCTATTGTGCAGTTTTATCTATTTTTATGGTAGGGGTGTTAGGCACCTTTTCTATTACTTCCACAATTGGTTCCATGCTCATAGAAACCTATTTTGTTTTCTTCTCCTTCTTGGCCTTTACTTATTTGGCCACCTTCCTTTTCTTTGCCTTTTCTTCTTTGGTCTTCTCCTCCTCAACCTTAATTCTCTCGATATCTACTAGAGTCATGCCAGCATCCTTCATATCCTTCATTTTCCTCTCCAGTGCCAATGCCATCTAAATTTCTTCCTTATTGAGTCCCATTTTGTTCCACAAATTTATATTTTCTTCCTTAGTTTTTCAAGGATATGTGGAGGGATATTTAGATGAGGCACTAGGTGGCTTCCTTATTTCTTAAAGTGTGGATATAGTGCCACTTTGGAGGTCCATTTAAACTTCCTTAGTGCTGGGCTCCTCCCCACTTCTTCTTCTTTCATAATGTATACCTTTGTGCCTTCTTCTTTTTCCTCTTCCTTTATCTCTTCCTCCCTTATTCAAGCATGGGATTATTCCTCCTCCATTTCTACCAAGGTTATTGTTGGAATCACAATGGGTCCCTTAGACTTCTTCTTTTTCTTCTTCTTATTAGATGAAGTAGTTTCTGACACAAAGGTCACATGTTTCTTCTTTAGAGCTAAAAGGGTTGCTTATTCAACAGAGGTGACCCTTAACCTAATGTGCTCTTGAATTTATTCAAGTGTTTTTTCCCACTTTTTCTAAGGAGACTTATTTTGTGTTGCTAGCACTATCTTTCCATCATCACTACTCTAGAGGGGCATATCATCATCCTTCCCAAGGTTTGCACCCTTTTTTCACAGCTTTATCTCGTAAAATAAGTTGAAGATGTACCCTGTGATGATTTCTCTTTAGAGGGGATGGAGGTCCATTCTATCAAACTCATCCTCCTCATATTTTATGAATTTCCCTCTTGAACTCACATATTGGTGCCTCAGTCTACTCCTTTTTAGGTCCATGTCTTTCACTAGGATATCCAACTGCTACACATTAGGGATCCTCCTTAGCACCTCCCTAAATTATTTTTTAGAAAATGCATAGGGGATTTTAATCCAACTAGAGAGGTTACAATTTATTAGTACTAAGTGTACTACACATAAATGTTGCATTACAATGAAGGTAACCATCCCAAACATGTGTTGGGGGAGCTCTTGTAGGAAATTCCATTCTATCTTGAATGCCTCGATGTATTGAGCATACCACCTAATTACTCTTGTTTTATATTTGTAGGATAAAAAATGTGGGGAGGTGAAGTCTTTATACTTTAGTGTCTGACAGTATTTATGCACTAAGAAGACCCAGATATTGTCTTCATCATCATCAGGCATGCCAATCTCCTCCATCATAATTAATACTAGTATTGACCCCCATTTGAATGTTTCTCATGCCTTATGACACTCAAGCACACTCTTTACCATCTCTTCAGCATTGAATTTATTAATATTTAATTTGACCCCTTGCACCATGTGATGGGTGATACATAGGTAGGCCTTATTGGTGTTCATCCATCTCTCACCAAGGTAAAGCTTGGAACTCACAAGGTGTGCTACATCCCTCATGTTATTGTTTTTGATGTCCTTTATTGGGAATGTGAATCCTCCCTTGTAATAACTAACGAGTTTCACAACCCTTTTTACTTCTACATCATCAGGTGGATGTTTGCACCTGAGTCTAGGAGCATGATGATTCTATCGATTAGGTGCATCGATATCTGTATGCACTTCCCTATGAAGTATAAATGGTATCCATAGATGTGAAAGAGGAAGAACTACATGAGTTTCTATGACTTTCCAAAATATGACAACTCATAAAGGTGGGTTATAATGGTGGTTTCAAGCCTATCTCAAATGAAGACATCAAACAATGTCATACATGCCTCTATCTTTGCTCCTGTGTCAACCACCTAGTCTTGGTTGAGCTCTTATGTGTTGCTCAACATTTGGTGGTTGTATTATTTTAGCCTGTAGGTGTGCATAAAAGACACCCAAGTCTCCCCTTACAAGACCTCAAGGGGAAACTAAATTTCCCTATATGACATTTTGGTGACTGCTTCAGGGTCAACCTCCATGGCATTCACTCCTTAAACTGGTTACACCTTCTTCTTTACAATAGATGTCTCCTCTATCATCCAAACCCTCTTGGTGTCCTTATGTGCTTGATGTAGACTAGAACTCATTTGTTTCTTCCCTATTCTAAACCATCTAGTATTGAAGTGTGATCTATTGATTATGCTAAAGCCTCTAATATTTCTTGGTGCTTCCTCATAGTCATGGGGTCTATGACTATGACTTTGGCTCACAAGATTAATTTACCATTAATGGTAGCCTTGATGTCTCTCAGACTTTCTCCTACCTTTTTCTCTAGTAATTATCCTTCCAAACACTTCTATTTCAATCTCAAATGAAATGCAATCCCATTCCCTATTCACTCATTCTCATTTGGTAGTTGTGGGTGCTCTGGATTTCACTTTGGTAGTGTTTTTCACTTTGGCTCTTATTTGGCTCTAGTTTTACTCTATGTTTTGGGTTTAAATTATCTTAAGGTTTGTAACCTAAACTAGTGCATTATCAACCTCTTTATACATTAAATTTAGCTACCCTCTTTATTACAGGTGAGTAATGGTATGGCAACACATGGAATTATTGAAATCCATTAAAACCTATAAAATCCATGAAAATCCACTGCCACATTCACATTTATTATATATCTTTGTGCCTCCATCATCACCTCATTAACTTCTCTAAATGGTATTTTCAGTGAAGTGACAAGTGTTTTCAAAAAATCACTTCCCACCTACTTTTAGGTGGATATCAGTCTATCTAGATTATTTTCCTCCTATGCTTCATTCATTTTGGTGAAAAATTCACATATATTATGGTAACCTTGGTGCAGTACTTCACATGCATGTGATTTAGCCTCCTCGATTCCATTTTGTTTTCCTATTGCACTTCTTTTAAAGTACGCTTCCATTCCTTAGTTAATTTCTTGTGCTTTTAATCTCTTGCTTTGGCCTATGCTACCCCATACAAATTCTTTTATTGGTCCTCCAACGCTTCATTCTTCATGTTTCTTATGCACTTAGCATCTTACATGCCCCCTTTGTATCTATTTCACACTATCATCCTATGCACCTCCCTTTATCATTTGGTAATCATATTTTTCTAAAGTCTGGCAAACTCCATACACCCAGAAACATAGGTGTCTAGCCTCAAGTGCTTATAAAGAATTCATGCATGACCCACCCAATTAGAGTTATGCATGGAAGTGCCAGATTAGTTTTCTTATGGGCCTGAAAGCACCTTGATTATTCACTCATTACCAATTCAACACAAAATAACACAAATTATAAAGAAATGTTTGGCTTACACCAAACTTGTTTCTTTTCAATACAACATAACCAAATTTTGATTGAGAATTTGGTGTTTTTATGGTGCAAGCACCATCTTATTACATATAGGGCTTCAATTAGTTACTTTTGAAATTCTCAGGGATCATTTCACTAGACAACATGCATAGATTACATGTGCCTATCTCTAATATGTTATGGATGACATAAGGACCCATCAGCATAATATAAAACTTTCCTAGATGCTTGAAGTACTTGAATTCATAGAGTAAAACTATTCCTCCTTTAATAAGCACCTTGAACTTTATATTCTTGTCATTCCATATCTTATAACATGTCTTTTCTATTTGTTGCCTCTATCTTGCTTGGGTGCACACCTCATCCAAGCACTCCAAGTCTTCCAACCATGTACTTAATGAGTCTTGATCATATAAATGACCATTACATGCAATGCATAATGAGGGCACCATGTATTCCATTGATAAAACTACCTTTGTACCAAACACTAGTTAAAATGGTGTAGCCTTGTTTAAGCACTTATATATTATTTGATAGGCTCATAGTTTTACTGACACTCGATCATCCCAGTCTTTGTGACCAATATCACATATTTTTGTGAGGCATGTTCAAAATATCTTATTAAATGCCTCAGTTGTGCCATTTATTTGGGGATGATATGGGGTTGTTTTAAGGTATGCCATCATGTATTCGATTAGTAAGATTTGTACATTTTCATTGAGGAGGTGTGTGCCTCTATCGCTAGTTAGATTAAGTGGGAACCCATAGTAACTTATGATGTTCATCCTCAATAATCACTTCCATATCAGCAGAGTTGATACATGACAACTAGTCTAGGCTTGAGTTCTATTTTTGAGGCTTCAATACACTCGATAATTAGAATTCTTGAAATAGAACTATCTATCTATAAATGTGCCTGTGGAGAATGGGCTTATTAATAAGTTACTTAAGCACCTCATGATTGGTAAAGAAGATGAATGTAGTCACCAACAAATATTGCCTAAATTTTTGTAGGGTATAGACCATGGCTAGTGCATCATGCTCAATTTTTGTAAAATTATACTCTAATTAGGTTATTTTTTGACTTACAAAAGAGATGGGATGATCTATCTTACCTTCATTGGGTTACACCAAAATGGTACCAATTATAGATCTAGATGCATTGACATGGACATGGAATGGATTCATCCAGTCGAGAAATTATAAAATAAGCATGTTATCCAACTTGAGATTAAAAGTTTCAAAGGCATCCTCATATGTTTTCCCCTAATAGAATGGGCCATATTTGTGCAATAGATCCTCTAGTAGTGCCACAAACCATGCATAGATCCTTATAAACTTTTTATAGTATCCATAATGGCTAATAAAGACATAAATTTCTTTCTACATAGAAGGGGTCTAGAGCTGTAGAATAATCATGATCTTCATGGGATCGATGAGAAGACCATCTTTGTAGATGATGTGCCCAAGCAAGGTACCAAAAGGTGTTACAAAAATGTAATTTTTGAGGTTTAAGGATATTTGTAACTATTTATACCTCTAAAACATTAGGCACAAGTTTTCATAATGGTCTTTCATGATCCCATACATAATCCAATCATCTAGCTACACTTGGAAGAACTTGTGAATGAAGTCCTTAAATGCGATGATTACAACTTTGGAGAATATGAATGGCACATTCCTGAGTCCAAAGGGTATCATGTTATACATGAAATAACCCCATTCTATCACAAAATTTATTTTAAGCATATCCTCCCCCTTAATTTGGACTTGATGGTATCTTGAGAACCCATCAGTGAAAGTATATATCTTGCATCTTGTGATGCCATCCAAGACTTCATCACTGAATAAAGTAGGGAAGGGGTCAATGCTATAGGTGGTGATTAACAATATATAATAGATGCAAATATAGATGCACCCATCTTTATTAATGTTAATAACCATGGGACTCACCCATTCATATTCTTACATAGGGTAGATGATGCTTGTAGCTAGCATATCGTCAATATCCATTTTGACCTTGGCATGGAACTTGGGGTTCATTTTATAAGGGCACTTCTTGATACATCTTGTGCCAACCACCAAATTTATGCTCATCTTTCCAAAAAATTGGTGGGTGCCCTTCATATCTTGATAATTTTGAGAGAATAAGTCTTGTAACTCCTTCAGAGGATCCATAATTCGTGCAAGCTCTAAGTCAAACCAATATGCACCTAAAGTAGCTACCTTTGGCTCCCCTTATGATTTGATGTCTACCTTGGTAATTTTGAGTGGTACATGGTAGGGTTTACTCCTCTCCTGATGTGAGTCCTCAAATTGCTTACTTCCCTTAGTTTTTTGTATGCAAAGATGAGTAGGGTCTTATTCATTAGGGGTGTTATCCTCCACTTGGTGCATGAGCTTCCTGTTACCTGTCAAGGATGTTTAGTTGTGTAACTTCTAGATATAATTATATTCATCACTCAAGTTGCTATTAATTTTTTATTATTTAAAGAAAGTTAGGAGCACCAACCCTTTCTCCTTGAACATATATTTTAGGCATTCTTTTAGGATTGTCATGTCCTCAAGCACTACCCTTTGAATTACTTGCAGTGGCTCAATCAATTCTAGGTTTTGTGAAAAAAAGGAGATGGTGTGCATGAATTACTCATTAATTACATTTCAATTTATTGTTTCATGTCATGTTTCATTGACAACATACCATGCCCGTACCCAGATCTTTAAGGTTTTATAGAAGGTGTGCACCCATAGGTTCTTTAGGGTATTTACATTGAAGTCAATCCAAGTTTCTTTACACAATCACATGTGTGCTATAGGGCCTAAGTTGTTAGTGTAGACACCTAAATCTGGCCACCAATAACCCCCAATTAGGCTTTTAGCCAATTTCCACCAAAAATTCACAATTTGGCCTAAAAACACTAAAACATGCTAAAAGATTTGAAACTAACATATTCAAATGCCAATTTTGGCCAGGGTATCACTAAATGGGGTAGTGCAATTTATGGGCCAGCTAACTTTGATCAGATCATTCTGAGTCAAAATGTCAAATTTGCACCTGCATGCTCTAGATTGCTCTTCCCTATAAAATATTTTGTACAAGACTTGTGCCTTTGTTATTTGTTGTCAACAACATCCTAAATGGGAATACACATCCAACACATCTGATGTGGACTTCTAATTCCAATCCAACCAAATTTAAGACCAATAATAGGGCATTCTGATCAATTTGAGTAATTGGTGCAAAAAGTGCTTAATCATGCTTAAGATCTAATTAACCCAAATCAAGGCCTCATAAAAAATTCCATGGAAACTTGTTGAAAACTTATTTTTGGAAATGAATATTGAATATCTACATCATCAAGTGAGCTCCTTTCTTGGGAAGACATCCCTAGGCCATAAATTCCATAAATATTAGGATGCATGCCTCTCATGCCTCATCAATGCCTTCCATGATGCCCTCCATGCCTCTTAATTTTCCCTTCCTCCAATGTCATGATGAGGATAATTATAAACTTAATTCCAAAAATTGAATTAATCCTCAACCACACATCTCAATCTTGAGATGGACAGTTGAGGTTGATTCTAATCAAATCCAAAAATCTATAAATAGGAGGCCTCACAACATCATTTCTAAGCTATTTTGGTTCAAAGTTATTATGCTCAAATATCTTCAAGGACTTGATTATGCAAAGTTACAATGCCAAATTGATTCCAAGCCAAGCCAAGCCACAAGGTGCCAAGGAGAGATGGAGGTAGCCAAACTTCCATTGCCAAGGACTTCATGAGCACAAGCCAAGCAAGCCACCACTATAAAGGCATTTGGATTATCCAAGGAAGGTGAAGGAACTCTTGTATTTGATCCCTTGATTTTTATTTGTGCTTATCATTTGCTTTTGTTAACTAAGCTCTCCCTAGTGTCTAGGCCTAGAGATGTGATGTTATTAGTGTGTTTATTTCATTTTGTTGTCATTTTAGAACTAACACCATACTAACCATCCTCTCTTGAGTCAAATTCCTAGATCACATAATGGCATGCCCGATGGGACTAGATGCATCTCAAACTTGAAGGAGATCTTTTTTTAACTCTAAAATATTTATTTGAGCCCTTAAAACTCTTGAAATTGATTTTCTAACTTTATTTTGCCATTTTTATTTTCCACGGTTTTACATAGTAATCGACATCAGTAAGTAATATCAACATCGGTTACCTACTTAACCAATGTCGATTAACAAAATAGACATCGGTTAGATCTCATTTATCCAAAGTAATCAATGTCGGTGGTAATAATCGATGTCGATCACTATGTTTTTCCAAAAACACAGACCTAAGAGCTACTTTTTCAAAGTTCATTATTTCAAGCTAAAAAGAGCTTCAAAGCTAAAGAACATGCTAATAATTTTTTTGCAAGACCAAGCTTGATATTTTCTCAAAACATGTTTAACTCACCTTTTTCATGCTTAAAAATCAATTAGGAACCTTGTTTTGGTGTTTAACAAAGAATTTAGGTGTTTTTGGTGAATGTTTTTAAAGTTTACAACTAAGACCAAGGGGTCAAATGAACACCACCAAATCTTTCGTTTTGGGCTTAAAATTGAACACACTTATCAATTTGTGTTTCTAATAGTTGTTTAATCAAATCTTTGTTTGGAAAAAAGAGGAATGTTGCGTGTATGCTCTTTCATTTATCCCCTATAGGGAACCCTTAGAATCAAAAGCAGCATTCCTATTGCAAGTAGCTTATTCCAAGGCTTAGAAAGAAATTCATCTAAATCACTCCCCAAAAACTCGCTAAAGTTTGGGTGACCTTGAAAATGACCCTAAAGTCTTTCTATTTCATGCTTTCTTTATTTTTATGCAAACTTGGCTTGCAAGGGGGACTTCATCACCTCCCACAAGTTCTTTAGGGAAGCTTTAACCCAGGTTTCATCTCCCAACATTAACTTCATTTGGCTCCTTTAGAGTTGTACACGAGATGTAGTAGCAATTTGGACATTCCACTACACTGAGCAAACAATAAGATGTAGTGGTTTCAAAAAGGACTAGACCTTTTTGCAACAAGCCAATTGATACGAACTCAAAATCTATGCTTTTCTTTTGCATTGTTTGACGTGAAAGTCATTGTGTAATTGATTCCCCTAGAATGATCGAAACCTTGATAGTTTAGAAGACCCCACTATTCGATACCCTTGCTAATATTTTGGATGATTATACTTAGTGTATTTTGGTCATTTTTTCTTGGTATGTTTTGAGGCTAAATACTTGTTTGTTTGTTCATAAGCCATGTTAGAACAATGCATTTGAGTTGTGAAGGGTAGTGTTATGCTACCCAAATCATGTTAAAACCATTTTGAGCCTTTTTAGTCTTTGAAACATAACATTGACCACATCATTCGAGTATGCTTACACCGTTAGGCTGCTCAATTTGTTTCAAGACTTGTTTACCATTGAATCAAAACCATTTGTTTCAAACCATTTTGTGTATACTATTTGGACCTTTGACTTGTGTCGTCATGGTGTCCAATCTTATCTAGCTTGTTTGGTCAAATCCTATTTTTCAACATTGAGTTTTTAATTAGCCTTGTTAAGTTTGGATCCAAGCATTGATTGATTTCTATTTAGGCCTTAATTCATGGGGTTGATACATAGATCTTTCTCTTTTGGGTTACATAACTTTGATTAATCGATTACCCAAATTTGAAAGCTATTAATGGTTTATTTGTTTAATGCCTATCCTCATCATTGTTTGTTTCTTTATTTGGGAGAACACACCCTTTCTCAAAGAGCCTTTTGTCTTATGCCTTATGCCAATTGATCATGCTTATTTTTGATTTCATGTGTCGAGTTTATGTCAAAGTTGTTTCCAAACTTGTTAGATTAAATAAAATCACATCAGCCTTTCTTTCAAGTCTAGATTTTGATGCCATTTGGCCAAAAGTCCTAGCACATGCCTATTTTTTTGAGCCTAGCTTTTGACTCCATGTTTGGACAAAAGACCTAATAACTCAACTTTTACCTTTCCTAGTTTAGACCTTGTTTGGAACAGTTTGACCTAGACCTTTGATGTGCTAGTTTTTATTCAGAAGCTTAACCTTTTATGCATATGAAATTTGACATTAGACATTTTATGTTAGACTATATTATCCCAAATCTTAGCATAAACAATTTTTGAGATACAACTCCACTTTCAAACCACATTGGAGATACAGCTCCACCCCTTCGACCAAGTTTGAACCATTTGTCCTTTGGATCATTTTTCAGAGTTTGTAAAACTCTAAGCCTTTTTGTTTTCAAAGATTTCATCATTTACGTAGATATGTCTCATTACACTTATAGTGGAGTCACTTACAATCCAAATTATGATAGAATGGACACACAAAATGACTTTTATGGCTTTAGTCAAGACCTCAATGATGCTAATATGGTTTGTGAGACAGATTTCTATCTGTCTCATATTAATCATTCATGGGAACAAAGACATGAAATAACTTATTATCCAAATCGAGACTTTGATTGGTATGAAGAGGCTTATGAGGAGGAATTCGAAGATCCAACTACATATAATGTTGTTTGGGATATAGATCTATACCCTCTTTGTAATAATCAGTGAGTGGAACATAGTCAAGAACTAGTTTATAAGCCAACTCACAACTGGGATGATATGGTTTATGAGGAAGACTTAGATGTTTTGGCTTATGCAAGTAATCAGGCTCCACCACATTGTACCATTTCTATTCTAGGACCACAATATTTCACCATTCCCATACCAAAACCTCATCCTTTAGTTTATGCAAGTAATCAGGTTCCACAATGCCAAAGCATTTCTATACTAGGACCTCATCCTTTGGTTTGTACGAGCAACCAAGATCCACAACACCCCTTCATCATTTTAAGACTTAATCTTTTGGATTATATGAGCAATCAAAAGCCCCATAACATCCTATCATTACCATTTTAGGACTTTGTCCTTTGGCTCATGTAAGTAATCATGCTCCCTAAGGCCCTACCATTATCCAACCACAAGTCATTCCTCATCTAGTACCAATCCCAACTAAACTTCAATTGATCCAATCATTTTAAGACCAAGTTATGTTCGAAACTAGTATTTTCCAACTCATTAGAAACCATGGCTAAGAGAACCAACCAATCCAATATGTTTCTATTGAATCAACCATTTATGATAAGTTAGCTTGTGATGAATCACCTATTGATCTTATACTAGCTATGGAGGAGTCTCACACTGATGATCCATTCTTTGTCAAGTCACTTCTTAATTATTATGACTACCTTTGGACAAATAATTACCTCGACCATGTGCCTATTCTTCAAGAACCTCCCCTTGATAATCCAATCTCTAAGGAGTTGTCTCTTGACCTTTTTCCCATCTTAGAGGAGTCCCACTCTAACAAACTAGTTTTTTTGGAGCCCAGTATGCCATCATAGGCCATTATTTGTCTAAAACCAAATATTCAACAAGACATCATTGTAACAAAGTACCCATCAGATGAAGAATCAGAATTAGAGACAAGTTCTATTCTTGAACTGATATTAGATTTAGCATCAGAATTAGAATCAACATTAGTCTCAACATCAGATTTAGAGTTTATTGAGTCAAAATCAGATTCAAATACAAAATAAGTTTATGAATATTACAAAATTGGTTATGCATGCCTTGCAGATCAGTTTGAATACATTTGTGATCCTTCTATAGTTTTTTAGGATGAGTACTTCAGCTTTGACACAAGTTATCCTAGTAGCTTCTACAAAGATTATGCAGCCTCTCCCCATTCCATTACCATTCCACAGGACATTACCATTAACCAAAATAGCCATATTATTAACATTCCATCTCCCACAAGTGTTGATTGGGATTGATAGAATCACACTTTGTTGAACTGCATCCATGATGACATAGTAGTTGATGAAGATCAAGGAGACCAAGACAACAATCAAAGTCATAACTCAGCATCTTCTAGTGAAATTTTTTTGGAAGCGCTAGAAGAAAATCAAAGTCAAAAGTCAACATTCCTTAATGAAACCTTCTTAAAGGTTCTGTAAGACAATAAAAATAACTTCATTGGTGAAAACCTCTTTGAGGCACTCATAGCTGAGCATAAAATTTCTTCACTACTTGATGAAGATAAAATCAAAGATCAAATTAAAAGAGCTTCCTATCTATAGCCTAATCAGATGGTACTATTCTCAAGCCCAAACAATAGAAAAATCTAGTGGTCCTATCAAGAGAACAAGTCTTCAACCCCACCACAACCAAAATTATGTTGAATCTAGTATCAACAACATTACATGTGATTGAAAGTCTTGATCTTCATTTGTTTCCCCACCATTATACATTCCATTATCATCTACTATTCCATTTGAAAATCAAACCTACCATCCATTATTTGTCCTTGTTGACCATCCATGGCACACTTTCCTTTGTAGAGCCTATAAAGATACCTTGTCTCAACATTTGAAAGAATCAAAATCAATGACCAAGGAAGAACACAAAATCATTCTTGACAACCGAATTTCCAAGCCATTTTTGATAGAGTAGTTATTCAGACAAGGTGTGGGCTAGCAATTAACATGATCAAGTATTCTATTTGTATTAGTTTTTGATTAGGACATGCATCTCCCCATCAACAGGAACAATAGAATCAAAAACCACATCCAATCCAAAAACATGTACCATATTATTTCACATTTCCATGCCATTATTATTGTTACATATTCTTTTTCCATTATCATCAACCCAGCCATTTACCCCATCACTTGGGGGCAAACCCTCTTACCATTTTATACATCCTGTCATTCCATTCCTATATAGACCAAAGCCTATTTTTTTACTCATCCTACCCAATCCTAATTTGATCTTGGTTACTTTGGTTCTTCCTACACCTTTTGTGAGGGGATTTTGATCAAATTTCAACAATCAATCCAATCTATATTTATAATGACAGTCTATGAAAGTAGTGTGAGAGTTGATCTGGCAAGATATCTTTCATCCTATCAAGTTTGTTTATGTGACCCTAATTATAACTATCTAAGGTCAAATCAATGTTTCACCAGTCTTGCTACTAATTATAACTACCTATGGGCAAATTAGTATCATTGATCTATGCCTTTGTATCCTAGTTATAATTGCATATGGTCAAACTAGGGGAAACACTTGTTTATCATGCATTTCCACATCACCTTGCCATTACTATTTTCATTTGACTGGCCATTTGCCGGATTTGAGAACTTGTTGGGACCTAGTTGGTTTTTCCACAACTTTTGTGTGGATGGAATTATTATGACTTGAGGTCATTTCAAGACTATGTGGGTCATGTTCAATTCATGTTGAGGTCACCTCAGTCCCCCTTTCCATATGCTCTCACCATTTTGTGATCAACCTAAGCCAAACACTCTCACCATTTTGTGAGTAAGTATTTTGTCATTTTCTAATGAGTTAAGATACCTAAAAATTCCAAAAACATTCATAACATATCAAAAATCCAAAAACATTTGTCCTATCCAAGCCTAGTTAGTTATCCTCAATCTGCCTTATTAGGGCATTGTCATTGTTAGGATGCTTTCTTTTTCTTTTATTTTCAAGATTTATATTCATTTGTTCATTTTAGGTTTTTGTTTGTTTGTTTTGTTTGTTTATTTATTCACTTGCTTGTTTGTTTGCTTTCAGCACTGTTGCTTTGACTCGGTCTATATGTGTTCATTGGGTGATTCCTTGAGCACATTATTCTTGATTCCATCCATATTTCATCCATTAACATTATAATCATGGTTTTTATCATTAGTGCTTTGTTTTTTGAGTGTTTGTTAGATTAGGAGTCAGTCCTTATGCATAGTTTGGCCAAGTCTTTATGGTGTTCTATCATGAAGCCTACCATCACATGCTATAAATAAAATTAGCTTCAAGAAGGTCTACAATTAATGGAGCTATAGAAGTTTCTCGTTAGCACCTTGGCAAATATTTTCACCCATCTTGATCAAATCAACCATTGACCATTCTAGTTGTATCATTGTTAATCAGGATGAGCATCTCCTCGTTAATAGGTACAACTAAATCATTCACATTGATTAATCTTATTCCTTTATCTATCTCTTTCATCACTTTGTATCCACTCATCTTTAGTCTATATTCTAGGTTATATCCTTGAGTTATGCTTACTAATTAGCCCTAACTGGGGCACAATCATATTTAGCCAATCTATGTCCTCTTAATGATTATAATTACCTATGGGCAAATCATTATTTTGACTTTTATTCCTCATTATAACTGCCTTTGGTAAAATCAGCCCCCTTTTTACATCAATGCATGCAAGCATTTTTTCATTTGGATTAATCTCAACCATGAGTTAATTACACCTTTCTTCTTATTTCTTTTTGAGAGACCATCCATCAATAAATGTGATGGCTGCTCCCTTGATGGGGAATCATCATAGGCTTCCCAAAACCATTTGGAGCTTTTTTCTTCAACCATTATCTTCTTTTTGGCATACAGGCCATTTCTCATTCTTTGAGAAGACATTGTTTTGCCTATGGTTTGTAACATTTTCCCAAATAGGGGTAAACTGTAGACACCTGAATCTAGTCACCAATAACCCCCTATCAGGGTTTTGGCTAATTTATACCTAAAATGCACAATTTGGCCTAAAAGCACTAAAACACACTAAAAGATTTAAAACTGACATATTCAAATGCCAATTTTGGCCAAGATATCACTAAATGGGGTAATGTAATTTATGGGCCAACTAACTTTAATCATATCATTCCGAGTCAAAATGTCAAATTTGCACCTGTGTGCTCTAGATTGCTCTTCCCTATCAAATATTTTGCACAAGACTTGTGCCTTTGTTATTTTTTGTTGGAAACATCCTAATGGGAATACATATCCAATGCATCTGATGTGGACTTCCAATTCTAATCCAGTCAAATTTAAGACCAATAACAGGGCATTCTGATCAATTTGAGTAATTGGTACATAAAGTGCTTAATCATGCTTAAGAGATAATTAACCTAAATCAAGGCCTAATCAAAATTTTTGTGGAAACTTGTTGAAAAATTATATTCAAAAATGAATATTGAATATCTGCATCATCAAGTGACCTCATTTCTTAGGAAGACATTCTTTAGCCATAAATGCCACAAATATCAAGATTCATGCCTCCCATGCCTCATCAATGCTTTCCATGCCTCTTAATTTCCCCTTCTTCCAATGTCATGATGAGGATAATTATAAACTTAATTTCAAAAATTGAATTAATCCTCAACCACACATCTCAATCTTGAGATGGATAGTTGAGGTTAATTCTAATCAAATCCAAAAATCTATAAATAGGAGGCCTCACAACATCATTTCTAAGTTATTTTGGTGCAAAGTTATTATGCTCAAATATCTTCAAGGACTTGATTATGTAAATTTATAATGCCAAATTGATTCCAATCCAAGCCACAAGCCACAAGGTGCCAAGGAGAGATGGAGGTATCCTAGTTTCCATTGCCAAGGACTTCATGAGCATAAGCCAAGCAATCCACCACTACAAAGGCATTTGGAGCATCCAAGGAAGGTGAAGTAACTCTTGTATTTGATCCCTTGATTTTTAGTTGTGTTTGTCATTTGTTTTTGTTAACTAAGATCTCTTTAGTGTCTAGGCCTAGAGATGTTATGCTATTAGTGTGTTTATTTCATTTTTTTTTCATTTTGGAACTAACACCATACTAACCATCCTCTCTTGAGTCAAATTACTAGATCACAATTAGAGTATGCAAAAATGTCTAGGTCCTCATTATTTTTCCTAAAATTAGTGCAGATGGTAGCTTTCACATCTTTCCAAGTTGGCAAGCTAAGCCTTTACACTACTTACCGATTTGTGGTAGTGCTCCTCAAAGTATATACTAGTGTACCCATCCTATATATCTCCTTTGGGACACATGATTCAAGTTTAGAGACATATTCTTCCACAATATTTCTCCCCTCATATATTTTGAGTGTTGTAGGTCTACCTTTACTTAGGATAAACACTCTCTTTCCCTTCTTCCTATCTTAAGGGACCCATATTTTCAAAATGTGATCAATCTGGACCTAGTCAGTCCTTATAATTTTTGGCACCTTGGTGCTCCCTAAGAGGCACCTTTGACCAGTATTATCATAAGATTATTCAACCCATCGATTGCAAGTAACATCGGTGAAGTCTAAGGCCAACTATTTATCTTCCCAAGAAAGCACTCCTTGGTCATTGGGGTTTAAAGTCTCGATGTCGTATACTATGATTCTATATTTATGATTGATCTCATCCTCAATATCAACACTTTATACATAAGGGGTCATTGGTCACTTGAGAGGGGGACCACCTCTTGAAGTTCATATATCACCTCTTGAAGTGCATATCAATATTATTCATGTAGCACTATGGCCTTCCCAGGAGTGCTAGATAATTATGTTATTCTGCCATCTTGATCACTTTGAATTTAGCATGGAACTCAACACCCATGATATCTACAATGATGTTATTTAGAAATTTGATTGGTTTCATCCTAGATTTATTGGCCATGAAAAGTACATGAGGGGAAAACCTCAAGGCTGGCCTACCAATCTTCTCCCATACATTCTTAGTCAAGATATTGACCTCAGTGCCTGTGTCCATGAGGACCTCACATATAGATCATACATAGATGGTGGCATTCATAAGGAGTTTTGATTGTACTCTAAATTTTATGTATGATTAAATTCTCATGCCCTTTCCATGTATGGTATAATGACTAGATTCTACCCTACATGCTCTAAAATCAAGTTCTTTAATAGGGGTAACATCCCTTCTATTTGTAGGAGGCTCAATATATATTTTAGCTCTTGTATATCAGCCTCCTAGTTATCATGATTCTTGTGGGAGGGTCTCATGCTAGTTAGATTTCCCCTTAGAGGTTTTGAATTATGCTTATGGCCTATTGTAAAACATATTTCTAGCATACAAAGTCTAGGTAAGTGTATTTTTAGGTTCAGGCTATGTTATACACTCAATGTGACTCTGTTCCCCATATTCTAGGTGTAACTCAGGCATTGGTATAACTGGTGGCTTAGTTGTGAATACACTACAAGTACTCACCTATACCTTGACTATCTTTGTGTGGTTTAGTTGTGCTTTTAGAGCCTACTCCATTTTTATCTCACAATTTATCATTCATGCATCTTTATTTATGTCAAGCCTACCTTGGGTCAATTTATTTTACAAGTTAGGGCATTCTGTTACCTTATGTCTTCCTCAACAATACCCACATGTTGGATGTGCAGGGAAGTCGTGTTGATAATGCTCTATCAAGCTATAATTGTAGCATGATTGTGGTCAGAATCTTCCTCCACCACATCCTCTATCTCACCCTTTGGTTCCTCATTGCATCCCATAGCCTACATTATATTAGTTATAACCCTTATTTCCTTGGTTAGCTTGTCCTTCAACTGATGTAGTGGCCTACTGTGCACCTCTCTCCATGTTCTTATGCATCCCATCAATTACTTGGTAGTCAATTTTGGTATGAGTGTAGGAGACAAACAACTAACAATAGATGGTTATGTTAACCTGACTAACATGTTGTAACAAAGGGTAGTTGTAAACATCATGCACCTTAAAATAGACCTCATAGCTTAGAATCAATGTGCGTACATTCTTTTGAGGGTAGTTAATCCTATTATGCAAATTTGTTTCACAGTTAGTTCACCATAACTTGCTTCGAGCATCTTGTGATAAACTACTGATAAGATTTTAGAGTTGGGAGGCCATAGATATAATTTATGCCTCCATGAATGGGCTGATCTCCATGTCAGTGCTTCCAACTACCTCAGCTCTGAGTGCATCTTCAAGCACTTCATGAGGGTCTATGAATGTCTTCATGAAAATCACTCTTTTGAATGGTACTAGCAATCCTCCAATGAACCATTATGTATGTTGGGATGGGTGAATGTCATAAGGAAGCTTGGAAAGGAGAGTCTTGAACCTTGTATCATATAGGTACATGCTCTTTGAAAGTCCTTGGTTAATCTCCTTGAGTGCAATAATGCTTTGTTGTTCAAACTTTGGTATGTTGAATTCCTTTAGGAATGCTTCCTTCAAGGCGTCATAGTCAACCATAGCCTAGTTAGGGTCAAATTTATTATACCAATTATGGACATGATCAATTATAATTCTCACAAACTAGGTTGCCTTGTACTTTGACTAGGTGATGCCCCAATCATGACATTATAGTTCACACTTTAGTACATGCTTTGTTTCATTCTCCATGCCATGATACTCTAGCAAGTGCATGACCATCTCATAATAGATATGTTGAAGGGGGTAGCTAGCATCTGAGGTGCTTGTCCCCCCAGTTCTTGTCTTGGTGGTGGTCTTACAATGCCTTCAACCACTGGGATAGGTACTAGTTCTATTATTACTAGTGGTGTTATAGATGATGATGGCACTATACTACTCACTTGTGGCACTAGGCCACTTCTTGAAAGCTACTGCCTAGTCTATGAAATTGACATTGGCTAAGCTTGTATGTTTCTACTCATGATATATTTTGGAAAATAAGTGCCCAATGGTATAGAGGTATACTTTCTCAAATCCTTGTAAGGAATAACTTGTTTAATTATAAAATTATACTCCAAGTTTTTGAAACGGTCAAAGTCTATATTGACAACAAGGTCAGTTATCACTCTTCATTTTTCACATGGCGGATCTAATGCACGAGCCTTTGCTATAAGTCTAAAGGGGGTAGGCACTTTTGGCACATTTTTAGTTACCAAATTATGTAGATACCTAGTTCATTCTACACTTACCAATTGTTGAGCTCGATCTATGGCTTCTTTATTTCTCTCCTCATTGCTTTTCTACAATTCAAGAGATCCTTTTCCATACCCTTCCCACTCACTATGGTTTTATTAACACTTACAAGTTTTAGAAATTCCATTATCATATGACTTCTCTTGTTGTAATTTTATCTCTTGATCTCTTAGGTTTCAATCTACTTATCCCCTTCCATTGCATTTCACCTACACATCCCCTTCTTACCCATTGCATTGCTCATATGTGAAACGACTTTAGCCTTCCATCCTCATAGTTTTAGATCTATATTACACCATTATTATTTTGAGTTTTGCACTAAAATATTTCACAAATGTGCCTTTGGGTTCATGAAAAAACTAATAATCTACTTCCTCAGGGTAGGATTATGTTGATATAGTAAACTCAAGCATGTAATTGTTCAACACTCATTGCCACCATTTGTCCACTACTCTAGTCCAAGTGGCATATAGAGTCTCAAGTCTCTATAAGTGCTCTTTTTTCCACTCAAGGTGTTATCCATAAATTCATATTATATGGGTTAGATAGGTAGCTAACCATTGGTACACATACTCATCATTTATCACTATTTTGTGCTGGAATCAATTCACATAAGGCACAAGCCTTATACGCTCACCTGAAATGTAGTAGAAAAATTTTTAGGAATAAATCCCTGATACTACATGTTAGATAAATGAGCTAATCCTATAGTACAAAGAAATAAAATGCAAAGATAATTTATAAATAAATAAGATAAGCAAGAGGACACATTACACAAAGATTATGTGGAAAACCCTTGCAAACAAGATGGGGAAAAAACCACAAGCAAAATGGTAGCTCCAAACTTTAGATTAATCTCAACATCAAACCCTCTTCTATAATATATCCTCCATAACAAATCCTTTAGTGCTTTTATACAAAGCACTCAATGCTTCCACCTAAAGCATTTAGGTTGTGAACCATGCATAATCTAGCCTATAGGATCCAACCTCCAAGCATGCAATCCCAAGGCTTTCATGGATCCACTAATTGGATAAATTTACAAAGGAGAGATCATGTTATTTAATAGAATTTACAACATAGAGATAAATAAGAGAGAGAGGAGAAAATTGTGCCATACTCCAAGTGGTGACACTATTCAGTAATAAAGAATCTTATCCCCCCATGTGCAAATTCAAGCCTTTGAATGGCATCTCATCATGCCCACTTGACCACTCCATGTGCACACCCATGTGCTCACCCACTCCACATGTGACCTCAATCTATAATAGTGATCCTTGTCTCCCACTTTCCATGTGCACACGTGTGAGTCAAAATATTCCCATTTTTGGCCTCACCAACTAGACAATTGTGTCCTAGAAACACATGTCAAAGTAGAAACATGTGATCCACTATCATTATGTCCTCACATGATTTCAAAAAGCCAACCCATGTGACTTTAATTTAACAATGTGTCTCACTTTCTCTCACCTCCTCTTTTGACTTTCAAATATGCTCCATGGGCCATACCACCCACTGTGGGTCATGCCAAGTCATCCCCTGACCATATCACTAACCATCCACATCACCACCAAGCCACATCACCATGAATAGTGACTTTGCATCCTAACATTCTCCCACTTGAAGTCAATAAACATAGGCTTTTACCATACCTAAGTATTCATCAACTAGTTGTTCATCCACTTCCCTCTATTGCCCTGACACAAACCTAGTAGAAGTTTTCTCACAATACTAAAACTTTTCTATCCTGATCGGTTTTGTCAACATCTACTCCATAATTGTAGATTGTAGCACTAAAGTGACTAATCACTTCTCCACACCAAAGACCAATCCTCCAATCAGGTTTCTACCATGAACCACTCACAACTCCCACTTCTTAAGAATATCTAGTCTAGTGCTCAACATGGAATTACAAGTCTTTCCTACTCCTGATGAATCAAATACATAAGAAAATAACATCTATTATCCTCCTCTGAAACACTCTTGGAAAGACAACTCAAAATGCAAGAAGTGGGGTACTTTCTTGCTTTCTTATCCTTGTGCATCTCCATCCTTGGTTTGCTCCACCATACCACCTTCATCTCATGTGTTCTAACTAATCCATCAAAATAGTGATCATATTAGGGCTTGAATCCAACATGTCACAACATAAATCATTAACATTTGCTATCCACTTTGGCTCTCCAATGAAGGTATTTAAATTTCTATAATACATGTGAGGTACCAGCACCAACCTATACAATGATTTCAATACAAACCAGCAATGCCTTTCCCTCAACTTTATCTTTATCTCTCCCTAAGAGAGATCATCATGTATGAATAATGTTTCTCTATCTTTGAATAATAACTAGTGTACATATCACTCTTGATAGTAGTGAGGAGAGAATATCTCACATAAGTCAAAACTAGACTTCTCCACATAACCTTCAGTTATCATCATGATACAAGTGGACCAATCATAGCTCCAGGGAATTCATTATGCTACTCGGTTCATCACTGCACCTACCAAGTTTTTGAGCTGGCATCCAAAATACACCCTATTCTACTAAATGTTTCTAAACACCAACTCATATGCCTATAGTGTTAGTCCATGCATCAATTTACCTAGCTAATCACTACAAACATATACATAACACTCTATCACCTTGAGTCCAATGGTCAACATTGACCTTATCCTTTTGGGAACACTAGGTCTCACTTGTTCATTTGCATCTTCATCTTCCTCAACTACTTCAAAAATAGGTACATCTTCAGCCTTGTATGTAACTCCTTCCTTTAGATAGAGTTTACTTCAACTTCTACATCTCAGCTAACAACATATGGTTAGTAGGATACCACATCAAAACACCTTCTATTTGTTGTCAAAAACCACAAGGTCATCACCTTGTCCTCCACTTCCTCCAAATAAGTCTAGCTTGTTCCTCAAGCTCTATAGTTACTCCATCAACAAGAACACTATGTAGGCTACTGACTTATCTGGTAAAGCTTTTCTAGCTTTCTCTTTCATTCTCCTACAGGATTCTCCTCATCAACATGAAGAGATTAGGATCTTCACTAAGACATCCTCTAATTTTCTCCACAAAGAGATACCTACCAAAAATAAAACAAACTCTTTTTTTCTTCATTAATCTCCAAGTCTCTCCTCTTATCACAGTAGCTTCACCTTGTACATAACCAATCAACAATATAAAACACTCACACACATGGACTTTTTTACAATAAATCTAATACCAGATGTTAGGAATAAATCTATGATACTACATGTTAGATCAATGAGCTAATCCTACAATGCAAGGAAATAAAATGAAAAAATGATCTACAAATAAATAAGACAAGCAAGATGACACATTACACAGAGATTACATGAAAAACCCTTGAAAACAAGTAGGGAAAAAACTATGGGTAAAATAGCAGCTCTAGACTTCATATTAATCTTAGCATCAAACTCTCTTCTATAATAGCTCCTATATAGCAACTCCTTTAGTGCTTCCACCTGAAACATTTAGGTTGTGAACCAAGCATAATCTAGCCTACAATATCCAACCTCCAAGCATTCAAGTCCAAGACTTTTATGGATCCACTAATTAGATAAATTTATAAAAGAGAACTCTGGATATTTAATAACATTTATAAATAGAGATAAATAAGAGAGAGAGAGGATAAAATTATGCCATACTCCAATTGGTGGCACTATTCAGTAATAGGGAATCTTGTTCCCCCATGTGTAAAATCAAGCCTTTAAATGACATCTCATCATGCCCACTTGACCACTCCATGTGCACACCCATGTGCTCTCCCACTCCACATGTGACCTCAATCTATAATAGTGATCCTTATCTCCCACTTTCCAAGTGCACACATGTGTGAGTCAAAATATTCCCACTTTTGACCTCACCAACTAGATAATTACATCCCACAAGCACATGTCAAAGTAAAAACATGTGATTCACTATCATTATGTCCTCACATGCTTTTCAAAAGCCAAATCATGTGACTTTAGTGAAGAAATACATCCCACTTTCTCTCACCTCCTCTTTTGACTTTCAAAGATGCTCCATGGGCCACACCACCCACTATGGTTCATGCCAAGTCCTCACCTAACCACATCACTAACCATCCACATCATCACCAGGCCACATCACCATGAATAGTGACTTCAAATCATAACAAAAATAATTGGGACCTACATTGGGCTAGTTATGCCATGGCATAAAGCATCACATATAAGACTTGGTCATTTGAGAGAATGCTTTTGGTGGATTCAATGACACATGATATTTTTGGGCTAAGTCTGATGGTCTATAGGTGAAATCTTATTTGGGGAATTAGTTTTGGTCATAAGGGCATACACCTTTATCAAGTTAAGTCTAGTGACGTATAGGTGTTATAAGGGTTAAGAAGATGCCTTAACTTAAAGTCTCATTCTGAGCTCATGCATATATCAAAGGTAGGAACATAGGTACATGGGATCTATATAATTAGGCTATTTCACAAAGTATGTTGTTGTCATCTTTTACATAGGGACACCATTAACGACATAACCCGAAATCTTGCCAACAACATTCCCTACATAACTGAAGTAAACACACAACATTATATTTATAATTTAAACAATAATGTAAAGGTGCATAAACCATATAATATCATGTCTACCATAACCATTCCTTCTCAGTCATAATATCTTACTTACAAGATAGAGTCCATAGTTCTTAAAAATAGATTTTATGCGTTGCTAAATTACTTAACATCCCAAAATCTTACAAGCGAGCTTGGGCACTAAAATTTGGAGATCTAATGGCATCCACATTATTCTTAATATAAATGGTGGTTTTATTGTAGTTATATTTCTCTAAATCCAATTTTTCAAAGTTTCGCTACCTAAATTCACATCCTTTTTTCTCACTAGTTTGAGCTTGCTTTTATAGGCTACAAGAGCACCTTTTGCTAGGGTGGAACTATGCACATTGAATGATAAGTTGGATCTTTATCAATCATTTCATTGGCTCCATTACATTACACCATTAATGTTTTGATCACCATGTGTTTCCACTCCTTTAATATTCTCAATAAATCATTGAATTAGTTAACCTCCTACCAGCTAGCAAAAGGTGTACATTAATTCCTCTAATTGGTGCAAAAGATACTAAACTAGCAATCATGCCAAGTGATTGCCTCACACTGAGATGTTTGTTGAGTTGGAATGGATCCATAATTAGTTAAAAAATGGTCCCAATAGGTATCATTCCAAGTGTAATTAATGTGTTGCAGCCTTAAAAAATCTCATGGGCCTAGCGGTATGGGAAAAATGGGCAAAAAATACAAGTAAGAAGACACAAATCATGAAACCCTAGCAGAGCAATTTCTCCACTCTCCTTTCCATAATCTATGATTTTCTCATCTTTGATTAATTTAATTAAATATCCTTCTAATTAAATTCCCAACATTTGCATTAATTAAATTGATCCTTGATTAACTTAATTAATTATTATTTTAATTATATTTCTATTACAAATAGAATTATAATTTCCTTTCAGTTAATTAATTCCTTTTCCCCTATAAGTGGGCTTATTCATATAAAGGAGAGGATCTTTAGATCTTGTGGAATATTCTTTTATGAGCTAATTAAATTGATAAATTAATTAATGTACAAGATTATTCTCCACACTTCATCTTGGAAACAAAATGAAGGGCCCACATGGTTGATCCATGTGCTTTCTTCAGAATTATGCTCCTCCCTTCATCTTAGAAACAAGATGAAGGGTTTAAATTCACTCTCACAAATACATTTTTAGGATAATTCTCCACCCTTCATCTTGATTGAGATGAAGGGCTCACATCATTTATCCATGTACTTAATCCATGTGCACTATTGAAGAATGTTTTTTAACCATCCATCTTTATTTTAATATGAAGGGTCCTCCTTGATCTGGATTTGTTATAAATACATCTCTTTGTAATGTAATTTAACATGCTCAATTCAGAAAATGAAATGTTATCAAATCATCAAGTCTTTTTATGCATCAATCTTATATTCTTTGATCAAATCAAACATGGTCCATAGATTTAATGGAGGTATATAACTACAGTTTGGCATTTATAAATACAATCTAAAGTTACATTTGATCTACATCCCAACAAAGATAAGTTACAATGAGGTTTGCATTATGTTTGTTTGAATATTTAAGCATTATAGTCTTTTGTATTTGTTGAGCTCACAAGGTCCTATGTGTGTGTTTCCGTATTTGATATCACTTTGTTTTGTGTTCTTATCAATTTTTTGAAAATATAGATAATTAACATTATATTGACATATATAACATGCTCGATGGGACTATTAACCCACTCCTTTCTTTTAAGCCTCTTTAACAATCTTTCTTTGAAGAAAATTTGATTTTTTGCTAAGAAAATGACTGATAAAATGCTCATATATTTTAATCTATTATCTATTAATATGACTATTTTTAGGGTTTTGAGGATTTATCCTATCAAAAATCTCTTAAATTTTCATTGAAAATTGCTTTATATTTTAAGAGTTATGATCAAATTATTAACTATTGTATTTTATTTTTTATTTTATTTTTTTGTAAAAATGGTAGGTAAAATAACCATAACTTTTGATATATTCTCTATTTTAATCTAAATTTTTACATGGGTGTGTTTGTTTTTCCTACCAAAACTTCTCAATTTGTTTTTGAAAATTGATTTATATTTTATAAGTTATGGTCAAATTACTAACTACTAAATTTTATTTCTGATTTTATTTTTTGTTAAAAAACATTGGTAAAATAATCATAACTTTTGATCTATTGTCTATTTTGATTTTAAAAAATTCTTATGTGTGAGGATTTATCCTATTCAAAATTTTGTAAAAAATTGATTTATATTTTATAATTTATCACAAAATATCGAATGTTACATTTGACAATTTATTCGTTGATTTTTGTTTGTCAAAGACACACCAAGCAAAACTACTAACTTTGTTTTACTATAGGTTTCAAAAGGCTGGGATGATTTATTCAAACAATAAAATTATAAATTTGTATTTAATTTTGTGTGCTTAAAAATCAATTCACATTTCATTTTGAGTGCTTAAAAATTAAGGTACATTTCATTTTGATTTCTAAAAACACTTGCTTATTTTTCAAAGCTTTCTCATTTTGTGCAATTATTATTTATTGATTATTATTACTTGAGTGTGTTTTGGGGATATTTTGTGTGTATTATCTCCCCTTTTAGTGACTCAAAAACACAAATTTGTCACTCATTTTTTGGGACAACATATGAACTATTTTGGTCCTTTAGGCCAAAATTATCTCTTCCCTTCTCAAAAATTGTTTTGAGCATACAAATTCTTCATTTTTCAAGCTTTTTCAGTTAAGGGACTAGCAGGTTCAACGACTTCAACAGGTGATTTCTCACAAAAGAACAAGTTCCCAACACTTAGGCAATTTCAAGATTGGTTCAACGCCTAGGTTCAAACAAAAATGTTCATCGGCAAGCTTCAAACAAAGGATTGAACCATTGAACCCCACTTCTAAAAAGGTTTAACGGGTTCAAAGGCTCAATGACATTGGAAAGCTTAAAGAGTTAAGTGTTTCACCAAAATTTCAAAGTTTAACCACTTCAACAAGTTCAACAGCTTCAAAAGACTTAGCGAAAAGAAGGAAGATTGAACCGTTGAACCTTGAACCAAAAACTTCAAAGGTTCAAAGGTTAACCGCAGTTGGTTCAAAGAGACTGGTTCAAGTGGTCAATTGAATGAGTGGAACAAAATATTGAACCATTGAACTATTGAACCAAAGTTGGTTCAATCAGTCGGTTCAAAGGAGTGCCCCAAAACCCAAAGGACAAGTGCCCTTGTGGAGGGCAGTGAACAAAAGGCAAGTGCCCTTGCAAAGGGCAAGGAATATTTGTTCAGAGATCAAAGAGAAGGCTGAAATGGTAATGTTTCCTTTAGACTTTTGTTCTGAATAAATTACCAAGTAAAGGAACCAAAAGAATTCCTTTGGCAAGATTTTCCATGAAAGAATTTCTCAAAGGCAAAATCCTTTAGACAAATTGTCCAAAGGAATTCCTTTCGACATTTTGCCTGAAGGAAGGATCAAAAGCCCAGCAAAAAAATGGCTAAGGCAAAGAATTCCTTTGGACATTTTGTCTGAAGGATTTGAAGGAAAAAGTCGCTCAAAGAATCCTGAAGGGTAGGTACCCTTGTAGGGGGCTCTCAGCACCTAGAAAATGGACCTTTCTCAAAGACTCAAAGGGACACCTTCCCTTCAGGGTGGTCCAAAGACATAAAGTCAAAGGAATTTCTAGGCTTCAAAAGACTTAGCCAAAAACAAGGATCTGAGAAGAGATTGAACTGTTAAACCTTGAACCAAAAAGGTTCAAAGGTTCAAAGAAAGCACCAAGCAAAGGAAGGAAGCGGAAGATTCCAGAGACTATTTCAAAGGGATGGTTCAACCAAAGAGCAAGAAAGTGATTAAACTAGGGAAGCGATGGAACCAAGGAACCAATAAAGACTGCCTGAACCATTAAACTATTGAACCAATAAATTTTCAAAGGTTCAAAGGTTCATGGTTTAATATGGTTCAAACAACTAGCAACCATTGACATCCCCGCAGACATCAAATTTAAGGTAATATAATATCCATTAATTTTCAAATATAGCATGGAACTTGAAGGATGAACCAACCGACCAGCTGAAGAAGATATCCCAAGAGCTCTAATTGCAGTAGGAAAGAAGAGAAGGCTACAGGAGATATTGAAATATCTATGAGAGAGTTATTTCAATAGGTGAAACAGTTCACCAAGTAGTCATCTGAGCACACCAAATCAAGGACACAGCGTATTTTTCTTCCATGAAGTAAAGGTAAAGTAGGCAGTTGTGCAAATAATAAGGAAAAGACTAGGTGGTATATACTTTGGAAGAGACATATGAGATGAATTGACACACCACAGTTAAGACCGATGCACTGTTCCAAGCATGGCCCCTTGACAAAACTAAAAATGCATTCAAAGCATTGAATACAACATAGACTGTTCCATTGAAAAAAGTGCCAAGCCTTTCTTGGCTACTACATATTGTAATATCTTGTTTTATGCAAATGGGATCTTTCCATTATAGAATCAAAACTCTGCCCAAATTGAAAGGTGATTACTGAGACTTTGAGCTCAGATTATTGATTATATTTCTTTATCTGAATGAGAATGCAATTTACTTTCAAAATTTGTGTTTTTATAGCTTGTGTTATTTTAGGAAATTTTTCTTATGTCCATTTCCTAAGAGCATTCTTGTTTATTTAATTTAACAAGCAGAACTAGTGGAAGTAATCAAGAACGTTTTCTGAAGCCAATTGCGGAAAGACTTCGTGCTGTCACAATAATCTTCAGTGTGTGTTTTTAGTTTCTTTCTATGTAAAGGATCTTGGGATGACTTTGTGCCCCCATTATCCTTCGTATTTCACTCTTCAGACAGTTGAGGTGGATACTTTGTGTTACATCTCATTTTGCTGGTTACTACGGCCTTTGTTACTTGTTGGTTACCCACTAGAAAGAACTCCTGCACTCTACTGTAAGACCACTTTTGAAAGAAGAGAAGTGCCTTCAGTATTATCACCAAGATTTCTCCTTTGTCTGTGAACATCATCTCTGAAAAAAGAGAGATGGATGGTGTAGTCCTACCCCTAAGTGTTATTTTTTGCTTATATATATAGTATATAGCTCCTCATATTTTTAGGGAACCTCTCCTTGATGAGAGGAGAGATTTATCCACCTCTGATGTGGTAAACCTGCACATTTGGCTGACCAATCTCCCTATGCTATGGTTGAAGATACCTATTTCACTCATTAGTAAGCTGGTGACAAAATATTCAGCCTACAATTTTTTGGTGATTCCGTTGGGGAAAGAGCATGCAATTTGAAGCCTCAAGCTTCAAGTTGAAGCAGGGCTAGTTCTTTCCCATTTTTATTCTGCAATCTGACAAATCCACGCTATACTAGAATCTAGAGAGTCCAAGGTATTTTTGACCCTATTTTTGAGTTGGTGCAATAGAGAAATTTTGATTTGTTCCCTCCCCAAATTCAAGTTCAACGATCCAGGAGTGTTCCTCCTACCCATACTAGGTCACCAACACAAGGCAGAGCTTCTTTTTCTACTATTAACAAAGCCTTGCCTATACATACTCCACCCAAATTTGTCATCCCCACTATCCATAATCAAATCATGGTGGCTCAAGGCCCTTAGGGTAACTCTTTTGGTCCACTCAATCTTATTCCACCTCTGCATGAGCTACCACATAGTTTAAGGAAGAATTTTCCCAAATTCTTTGGTGATGAGAGAGTTCATCTTAATGAACATACTACAACCTTCAGCATATCCTGTGGCATGATAGGTGTGGAATTCAAAGATGTAGTTGTCAGGCTATTTATGGAAACACTACAAGGCACTACTGCAGACTGGTTCTACCATCTACAGGCTTGGTCAGTGACCAACTAGGACACTCTTAAAGTGAAATTTGAACTAGGTTCAAGCATGTAGAATATCCACATGCCCTACTAGCCCAGCTCACATAGATGAAGAAAGAATCTCATGAACCTATGAGGGACTTCATTGCCAAGTTTAACAAGCTAAGGAATCAGATTCCTATAATTACTCAGCCAACACCTGAGAACCTTAAATTCTTCTTCATCAACTCACAGCTATCTAAAGTGAGTTTCCTACTGAAATGGGCTGGCCACATAGACCTTGATACTACTCAAGATTTGGATACTAAGGTAGAAGATGACCTTATCTTGGTAGGAAAGATAAGGAGAGATCCTAATAGAGGTAAATCATCTTCATCTTATGAATACTCACCTATAGTCACCACTGATCTGATGGTGCAAAAGTTGGCAAATGAATTGCTAGATCTTAGAAAGCAAATGGCACAAGGGATGTCATCCACTCCTTCATATAGAGATATACCAAGGAGGACATTCCCTAATTAGTCATACCAAGGCCATGCTACCAGGAATCAAGGGCAGCCAAATCATCTTCCTCCTCCTTAGGGGAAATTGGCCATTAAAGCACCTCCAACCAATTTAGTAGTCAGATATCTTGAAGCAGAATTAGATTTCTCCTTCCAGCCTGAGTTGAACCCAAAAGATGATGCTAATCTCTTCACAGAGGGAGAAGAAGAATTAGCTAGCGACTCCAACATCAATTTCCTAAATTACCAGGATGAACCTAAAAGTGAAGGTAAAATAGTTGATAGAACATACATTGTATTCACCTGGTCCTAGAACCAGTCAGCCTAGAAAGCTAATAAATAAAAAATAGAGGAGCGACCTCAACCAGCAATTTCAATTGCTAAGCGGGGAACCACTCTACCTTTCTAGCCAAAGGACACGGTGATTGCAAAAAAGTTAAGTACATCAAACATCTCTATACCTTCTACTTTAAAGTGTTAGACCAATCCTCCCCCTCTCAAAAACCAAAAGGATAATCTCCCATCCTCTGTTCCTAGTTCATTTCAAACATTTGATATAATTGACCATATAAAGAAAACCAAAATTCAAATGTCTAAATTTGAATTCCTACAATCCAACCCTCAGCAATTAGATAAGTTGGTTTAATGTGTAAAGAACCAAGCCATCCCTGTAGGACAAGCAATTCCAAAGGTAACTTGTGATCCCCCTAAGAACACATCCACCAGGAATAACCTTGTCATTACTCTTCCTACTGCTCCCAGAAGGACTGAACCATTTTATGTTTCCCTGCTGATAAATGAGCACCAACTAAATAATTACATCATAGATTTTGGTGCATCTGACAATGTCATGCCCACCAAAGTGGTAGAATCCCTTGGTCTCACATTGACCAAAACATTTGGGAGATGATTCTCTATGGAGAACAAACAAGTGCCACTATTGGGACAAATCAAGGATGCCTAATTTGCATTTGCAACATTCTCAGACAAGAGAATCAAGATGACTGTCCTAGTGGCTGACATCCTAGCATCATATGGCATCTTTTTTGGGTGAAATTTCTGCAAAGATGTTGGTGGTGAATTAAGCATGGACCTATCCGAGGCAAGGATCCCAGTCAGAGGCGTTATGCAGAGATTGTTCCATGAGAAGGAAGCAAAATATGTGGTCACTCAAACATCAACGCCTAAAGCTCAAATTCCATTTGAGTCTTCAGGCATAGGTAATTAATTCTTATCCATAGAATAATTTCATGAGGAATCTGATGAAGCTCCTAAATGTGTCAACCTAAAAATTAGTTCAAATGGAATAGCAAAAGGATTGGTGGAGCACAGTGCAAATGTAGAAGAATCTCCCCTTCCAAACAAAAAAGAATCTAAGGAAAAATCAATGTCTAATGAGGAATGGATTCTAGAATTTGATGGTAGCTACTCCTCTATCGATTCAAGAGCTGGGATTATGTTGATATCTCCCTAAGGAGATATTTTTCCTTCTTCATACAAGTTGCAGTTCAGCAAAACCAAAAACATAGTTGAGTATGAATCTCTATTTCTTGGATTAAAGGCTGCTCGAGACAAAGGCATCAAAATCCTTCATGCCAAAGGAGATGTTGAATTGGTGGTTTGTTAAGTAAGAAACTTGTATCAAACCAAAAATTAGATATTACACCACTACTGCAATATAGTCTGGGATCAAATTGAAAGCTTTGATGCTTTCAGTATCTCTGCCATACCCAGGGAATTCAATGACGGAGCTAATGCACTAGCTATTTCAGCAACTCTCTTAGTTTTTCACCCTAATTTTAAAGGAGACATGTACACTATTAAATTGGTCTTTCAACCAAGTGTGCCTAACAATGCCAATCATTGGCAAATATTCAATGGTGACAACTAAACAATTTCCTTCTTAGAGTAAAAAGATAGCTTTGAACAGATTCATTTCAAAGGTAGTGAGCCTCAGAAGCTTGAACCAGCCCCTGAACCAAGTGTAGACATAGGTGAAGAATTCTTGCAACTTAAAGGAAATAAAATTCCCAAAGGATTGGTTTCTCTTGAGAAGCTATTTGACAAACACGATAGATCTATCAAATAGCAGCAAACAGATTCGAGCTCGTCCCAAGAGTTTGATCAAATAAATCTGGGTACCAAAGAAAATCCCAAGATGGTGAACATTGGGAAGTGTTGCACTCAGAAAGAGAAGTTCAAGTTCACTGCTCTACTTCACTAGTACATAGATGTTTTGGCATACACCTATGATGATCTGAAGTCACTCAGGCCTAAAGAAATCTACCATGAGATTCCTCTCAAGAGTGATTTAGTACTTTACAAGCAAAAATCTAGGTAGTACAATCTAAAGATATTAGGTATTATTTTGTCTGAAATATAGAAAATGTTGAATGCTAAGATAATTTTCTCAATCCATCATTCCACATGGATTGCCAACATACTACCTATGAGGAAGAAGAATGGCAAAATTTGCCTCTGTGTGGACTTCAAAAATTTAAATCAATCATCCTTAAAGGATAACTATCCTCTGCCCATCATGGATCAAGTCCTTCAGATAGTGACTGGTTCAAAGATGTTATCAATGCTAGAAGGCTTCTTAGGATACAATCAATTTGAAGTTGGTGAAGCAGACCAACACAAGAATGCCTTCACAACACTTTGGGGCACTTTTTCCTATCAAAGAATGCCATTTAGTCTGATAAATGCTGGCACCACTTTTTAGAGAGCAATGGACCTTACTTTCAAAGACAAAATGAGTAAGTTCATTATAGTATACCTGGATGATTTAACAATGTTTTCTAAGCATCGTCCTGATCATGTGCACCATTTACAACAAGTGTTGGAATGATGCCACCAGAATGGCATTTCTCTAAATCAAAAAGTTTATTTTTGGAGTAACAGAAAGGAAACTTCTCAGGCACATTATATCCTGAGAAGGCATAAAGATTGACTCAGATAGAGTCAATTCCATCTAGGAACTTACTCTAGCCACAAGTAAGACTAGAATTCACTCTTTCTTTGGAAAGGTGAATTTTTTATGAAGGTTCATCTCCGAGTTCACTGAGAAGACTCACCACATTGTGGACATGATGAAGGGCAAAGCTACATTCCAGTGGACTGTAGAAGGCAATTCAGCATTTGAGGATAAAAAAAAAGTGATTGCCCACACCCCAATTTTGGTTTGTCCAGATTATACCAAGGATTTCACAATATATAGTTATGCTTCTGAACACACACTTTCAACAATTCTAGTTCAACAAAACCAAGAAGGTGTGGAATCTCCCATATCATTCATGAGTTGTCCTCTCAAAGCTCACGAATTGAAGTATTTCAATATGGAGAAGCATGCTTACATAGTGGTAAAGGTAGTGAAGCTCTTCCATTTTTACATCCTAAATTCACAAGTTACTACCCTAGTTCTTGATACCACCGTTAAGTCTATATTAACTCAGTAGGAGTTTGGGACAAAAAGAGGCAATTAAATTGCTAAAATCTAGGAGTTTGGGACAAAAAGAGGGCAATTGGTATGTCACCTTTCCAACTTCTTTATGGTCTTAATGTTGAGATACCAATCACCTTGGAATTGCTAGCATTGAAATTTGCTAAGGCAGTCGAAGATCAGACATATGAAAGCTCCATCGATAAGAAGATCATGTGCTTGACTGAACTGGATGAGCAGTGAACTATGGTGGTGGACCAAATTGTTGCACATCAAAGTCTGGTGAATAAGCTCTTTGACTAGAAGGCAAAAAACCATGATTTTTAGATTGGAGATCAAGTCATGTTGTGGTATAAGAGAAGAGAATCAAAGGGAATGCATGAGAAATTTGACTTCCTTGGAGGGTCCCTTTTACTATCCATCAGCTCAATGGTGAAAATAGTTTCTTGTTAAATTATCAAGATGGCATGCCCTTTTCCCTGCCTCACAATGGGCAGCATCTAAAGCACTTCAATTCTTGAAGTATCAGATAAGATCATCTATATATTTGTATATTTGTATAGTCTTTAGTTCTATTTTGTACTTTTCATTTTCAATTTTTTTTGCCTTTCTTTTTGGGTAGCATGAATCCATAGCACAATGGCATACTTGAAGGCACTGGAGATTCTGGTTTCTACTCCCCTCAGCTGTTCCAAGTTTTCAACTGAAGGAAGTTCCCCAACTGGAGCCAACTATTGTTTCTAAAATTTATCACTCATTTTTTGGGACTAACATATGAACTATTTCGGTCCTTTAGGCCAAAATTATCTCTTCCCTTCTCAAAAATTGTTTTAAGCATTCAAATTCTTCATTTTTTAAGATTTTTCAGTTAAGAGACTAGCAGGTTCAATGGCTTCAACAGGTGAGTTCTCACAAAAGAACAAGTTCCCAACGCTTAGGCAATTTCAAACTTGGTTCAACACCTAGGTTCAACCAAAAATGCTCATCGGCAAGCTTCAAACAAAGGATTGAACCATTGAACCTCGCTTCTAAAAAGGTTCAATGGGTTCAAAGGTTAAATGATGTCAGCAAGCTTAAAGAGTTTTCAACAAGTTCAACAGCTTCAAAAAACTTAGCGAAAAGAAGGAAGATTGAACCGTTGAACCTTGAACCAAAAAGGTTCAAAGGTTCAAACGTTCAACGCAGTTGGTTCAAAAAAATTGGTTCAAGTGGTCAATTGAATGAGTGAAACAAAAAATTAAACTGTTGAACCATTGAACCAAAGTTAGTTCAATTGGTTGGTTCAATTGGTCAGTTCAAAGGAGTGCCCCAAAACACAAAGGACAAGTGCCTTTTTGGAGGGCAGTGAACAAAAGGCAAGTACCCTTTGGAGGGTGGGGAACATTTATTCAGAGATCAAAGAGAAGGCCGAAATTGTAAGGTTTCCTTCAGACTTTTGGTCCGAAGAAATTACCAAGTAAAGGAACCAAAATAATTCCTTCAAAAATATTTTCCATAGAAGAATTTCTCAAAGGCAAAATCCTTCAAACAAATTGTCTGAAGGAATTCCTTTAGACATTTTGCCCGAAGGAAGGATCAAAAGCTCGATAGAAAAATGGTTAAGGCAAGGAATTCCTTCAGACATTTTGTCTGAAAGATTTGAAGGAAAAAGCCGCCCGAAGAATCCCAAAGGGCAGGTACCCTTACAGGGGGCTCTCGGCACCTAAAAAATGGACCTTTCTCAACGACCCAAAGGGACACCTGCCCTTCAGGGTGTTCCAAAGATGTAAAGCTAAAGGAATTTCTTGGCTTTAAAAGACTTAGCCAAAAACAAGGATTTTGAGAAAGAGATTGAATCATTGAACTTTGAACCAAAAAGGTTCAAAGGTTCAAATAAATCACCAAGCAAAGAAAGGAAGTGAAAGATTCCAGAGACCAGTTCAAAGGGATGGTTCAACCAAAGAGCAAGAAAGCAATTGAACTAGGGAAGCGATGGAACTAAGGAACCGATAAAGACTGCCTAAACCATTGAACTATTGAACTAATAAATCTTCAAAGGTTCAGAGGTTCATGGTATAATATGGTTTGAACAACCAGTAACCATTGACGTCCCCGTAGACTTCAAATTTAAGGTAATGGAATATCCATTAATTTTCAAATATAGCACAGAAATTAAAGGATGAATCAAGCGACCAGCTGAAGAAGATAGCCTGAGAGCTCCAATTGTAGCAGGAAAGAAGAGAAGGCTATAGGAGATATTGAAATATCTATGAGAGAGTTATTTTCAGTAGGTGAAATAGTTCACCAAGTAGTCATTTGAGCACACCAAATCAAGGACCCAGCCTATTTTTCTTCCATGAAGTAAAGGCAAAGTGGATAGCTACATAAATAAGAAGGAAAATACTAGGAGGTCTATACTTTGGAGGAGACATATGAGATGAATTGACATGCCACAATTAAGACTGATGCACTGTTCCAAGTATGGCCCCTTAACAGAACTAAAAATGCATTCAAGGCATTGAATACAGCATGGACCATTCCATTGAAAAAAGTGTCAAGCCTTTCTTGGTTGCTACATATTGTAATCTCTTATTTTATGCAAAGGGGATCTTTCCATTATAGAATCAAAACTCTACCCAAATTGAAAGGCAATTACTGAGACTTTGAGCTCAGATTGTTGATCATATTTCTTTATCTAAATGAGAAAGCAAGTTACTTTCAGACTTTGCGTTATTATAGCTTGTGTTATTTTAGGAAATTGTTCTTATGTCCATTTCCTAAGAGTATTCTTGTTTATTTAATTTAACAAGCAGAACTAGTGGAAGTAATCAGGAAGGTGTCCTGAAGCCAATTGTGGAAAGACTTCGTGTTGTCACAATTATCTTCAGTGTGTGTTTTTAGTTTCTTTCTATGTAAAGGATCTTGGGATGACTTTGTGCCCCCATTATCCTTCGTATTTCACTCTTTGGGTAGTTGAGGTGGAGACTTTGTGTTACATCTCATTTTGTTGGTTATTGTGCCCTTTGTTACCTATTGGTTACCCACTAGAAAGAACTCTTGTGCTCTGTTACAAGACCACTTTTGAAAGAAGAGAAGTGCCTTCAATATTATCACCAAGATTTCTCCTTTGTCTATGAACATCATCTCTGGAAAAAGAGAGATGGATGGTGTAGTCCTACCCCTGAGTGTTATTTTCTACTTATATATATAGTATATAGCTCCTCATATTTATAGGGAACCTCTCCTTGATGAGAGGAGAGATTTGTCCACCTCTGATGTGGTAAACCTGCACATTTAATCGACCAATCTCCCTATGCTATGCTTGAAGAGACCTATTTTGCTCATCAGATAGCTGGTGACAAAATATTCACCCAACACATTTCATTTTGAGTTCTAAAAACACTTGCTTATTTTTCAAAGCTTTCTCATTTTGTTAAATTATTATTTATTGATTATTATTACTTGAGGTGTTTTGGGGATATTTTTTGTGTATTATCTCCCCTTTGGGTGACTCAAAAACAAAAATATTTTATTTATTTTAAATCCTAAATATTTTCTTATTCTATTTTTTACTCACCCTTATTGGGAGTTACACAAATAAGAATGACAATACCTTCTTTTTTTTGTCTTAGCAAGAAGGATTTCATCACCTCCTCATAAGTTATTTAGGGATGTGTTGACTTAGGATTTCATCTCCCAACATCATAGTAACCCCACTTATCTGGTGGGGTATATAAATTTGTTGTGCCTATCAATTGGATAGTGGTTGATATATTAGCCTAACAAGTCAAAAGGATCCCTAGAGCTTGCATGATCTAGACATCATACTCCACTGAGAAATTGATATATGGAATGGTTATAAAATGAAAAAGACTCTTTAATAATAATTTATATGGTATTTCATCCAATTTATGGATTATTTTAAATCACCCATGTACCATAAGATATATTGAGACCATTTAGTTTTACCAAATGAAAATTTAGACTAGAAACCTTTTTGTCATAGAATTATCACTAATGCAGGGATGAAAAGGTTAAAATATCCTAAATATTACCTTTTATGTATTACCTTTTGAGGTAAGGGAGTGTAAAAAAATCTACCAATAACCTGTAATAATTAATTACTTTTAGAAAAATTTAAATTTTATCCTCTCAAAAGCAAGTATATCGAAAGGATCAACGATTTTCCCATAAACTTGTGTCAATTTATAGCATAAGGCAATATTTTTTGAGTCTTTTTTTGGTTAACCATTGTCAAATTATACTTACACTAAGATTTGTTACTCTATCTATGTCTTTAGTCAAATTTATTTTGTTCTACCTTGTTCAAAATGCATACGTTTCATACCCTTTTCTTGTGTGAAATTATACAATTACTCTATTTGTGTCTTGTTCAAATATGTGTCTTTATACATCCCATATTGGTCAAACATGTACACTTCATACCTTCCTTCTTGTGTGAAATCATGATATTATGTTGTCCACATGAATTTATACCACCTTCATAATTTACAAGTTTACTTTGAGTCAAATTTGTTCAAGTCTTGTCATTTATAAAGAGTTTACTCTTGTTTTTTCCCAAGAGATATATTTCTTATCCAAGTCTATTTCAATATGCTTCATTACACTTGAATTGGTATGGCCTATAATACTGCTTATGAGGATGATTGAATCCAAAATCAAATTGATCCCTTTATGAAAGACCAATACGATCAAAAATTATATGAGGATGATTATCTTAGGGATCAAGAGGGTATGTAAGTTCATCAATTACAATACAAAGAAGATCCACCTCTTTATGGTGTAGTTCAAACCCATTTTGAACACCAGCTATATGCCAATAGAGAAAATGATATGTTGTGTTTACTAGAGATGGGAACCAAAGTCCCTCATGATTTCCCTATAGATAATATGCATAGGGTAGAAATAGCACAACCTCCACCCAACCATGTCATAATTATAGAGTGGACTAATGATACACATTCATCTTACCATAATCCCAAATAGGTTCGACTATCAAAAAATCTATAAATTTCAAGAAAAGGGAAGGAATTACTTGAGTTTATACCCCATATCACACCCATTATTATCACCAAATTATAATAAGTTTATCAAGAAATTAAATCCCTTCATGCATTGATAATCAATTTAGTTGTTGATCCCCTAATTGAACATCAATAAAAAGAGCCCATAGTTGATCCACTTCCTCATGTTGAAATGTCCATGACTCCTAGACATAGGGTACTTATAGATTTTTCACAACCTATTGTAGAATAACTTCAAAACAGTTCCCAATCCCCATCAAGTGCCCTACAATCCCATTCTTGTGAAGTCTTCTGATCAAATTCCTTCAAGACCATTACAAAAGTTGGGTCATCCTTAACAAGTTCCCATTAAACCACAAACCCTACCATCATAAAAGGGGTTCAAATAGAAATAGAATTGATAGATAAAGGATTGATTAAGATATATTCCTAAAATCAATCTCAAGGTCAATCTTACAATCAAAATCAACATTACACTCAGAACCAAACATTAATGTAAAATCCAATACATGTGGTAGACAATCCAAAATCTTTCAACTACAAAAAAAATATAGTTGGAAATGGTGTTATAGAGGCACAAGATGTTCAAACAGTTCAAGCACCACCCATACAGAAGGCACCTCAGTAAAAACCACTTGCATTTCAAAGACATCCTCCTTTAAGAAGGTAGTTTAATTGACATCCATTTTATAAATTGGGGGAACCTATTGAGACTATGTTCTAAAAACTTATGGCTGCAAACTTGATTGGATGGTTAAATAGTAAGCCTTTTGATGAATCTCAACCTAAACTAGATTGGTATAGGGATAATGAAAATTGTGAATATCATAGAATCAAATGGCATGCCATTTATAGGTGTATCCAAAATCAACATATTATAGAAGATTTTCTTGACATAGGAGAAATAGAGTTGAATAATGTAGTATCTATTAACACTAGTTAGGACATGGGAATATACAAAAATCCATTCCCATGGCATAATATTGATCAAAATGAGCAAATGGTGACTAATAGTCATTATCAAAATCAAGGGTCTCAAGACAATAATGTTGACTACCATGCCACTCCCTGTGATTATAACATAGTGGTCCATGTCATGAAACATCATGTTGTAACCATTACCATAAATCCCCATTCCCATTCTAATAATTATCAATAAGTAAATCCCTTCATTCTAAGATCTGGTCCATCTATCCTAGGAGTTCATTTATCTCATAATTATCATCTTCGAGTGGTTATTCTAGGACCTATCTACTCTACTTCACCTTCTGGCATTTTTTATCCCTATTTGAGATTGTGTTGTTACAACTCGACATTCAAAGATTACCATTTAAGGCCCTAGTCAGAATCCACCTTCTAATTCTCCTCCTATTTAAAATCAGTCTAAATCCAAATATGTACCTCTTGTCAAAAATTAATATTATCTTATGGATCAACTAAATAAAATTCTAGTGTAGATTTCCATTTTAGATCTGTTATGTACTTCTAAGTTTCATAAGGATGTCATGCATGAACTTTTGAGCCAATCTTAATTGCCTATAAATATTTCACTGGACAAAACTCAAGCATTAGTGGGACATTTATCTTTTGGTCCATAGTTTAAATTTGATCAAATCGATATATCATCCCTTAGGGCTTCTCGCACTAATTCTTTATACATTTAGGTTATGATTACCCATCACAAGATCAAGAGAGTTTTGAAAGATAATGGATCAGGTCTTAGCATTGTTTCATTAAAGCTAGTTATATGATTGGGATATACTTTAGTAGGTTTAAATAATGATACCATTACCATCAAGGGGTATGATAACATAGATCTACAATCAACAGGAACCATTTCTTTGCCTATTTGTGCTAGATACATTATTCATAGCACCCTTTATCATGTCATTAATCTTGATTTACCATATAATCTTCTTAGTCATTTCTAGATTCACGAGATGCATGCAATTCCTTACATGCTTCATCAATGTATTAAGTTTTTGCATGCCAGTATATAGGTGACTATTCTTAGATATTTTTAACCCTATAAATATTGCAAACATTTGGAAGTAGAAGGGTGTCAGTATACTTATTGTCATAGTATTAATTAGTATATTAAAAGGACAAGGAAGTCATGTTTGATCCACCCAAGTCCAATTATATAGATGATAAGAATCTCATTTCTTATTCATCTAACTCATCATTTTCCTCATTAAATTCATCTCATTCTAATATTAATGAAAAAGGTCTTGGTACATATAGTTTAATTATGCATTTCATATTGCCAAATTACCTATATCACCTAGGTCCTATGGTTAGCCCAATATGGAGTGGAACAAGAAAGATAAAGCATCCTCTCTTACATAGCCTCTCCCATTTTTTCTAGGAAAGGGTTTTGATCAATAATATTTTAAGCTAGAAGACAAGTCATGGTTATACAATGAGAATCTAGCTCCTTGTTTTTAGAGTAAATAATAGCCTATTCCAAATAAAATCATGGCCCATAATACTTAAAAGGGAACAGGACTAGGATCAAAATAGCAAGGTATAATATATCTTATTCTACCTATCAAACATTCTAATAAACAAGGTCTCAAATACAATCTTAAGGTTGTACCCAAGTATCTCCTAAAGGATCTAACATGTGCAGTAAAAGATAATGTTCCCAACAATGACATGGAGTCCTTTTATATTATTTACAATGAGCTCACCAATATTAACATTTTCAATACCCATTATTTTCTCACTATTTATGTTGTTCCTACCGTTCCCCTCACACTCCATTATCCTGACCTTATTGATTGGGACTAGCAAGACCAGGATCTCATTCTTGATACATTTGAAAATGAATAATCTATTTCCAAATTCTTGGGATTAAGATAGGGCATCCCTATATGGGATCATAAGCAAGTATTTGTGGTACACTTTAGACCCTACAACCTACCTTGAGGATCAAGTGAATTCCCTTACTTAAAATAGAAATGAAATATTGAAATCTGTAAGCGAAAACCTTTCTGAGGCACTTTTAGATCAGGGAAAAAGTAAAGAAAAAAATGTGCCCTTTGGTGAAAACCTATCTTGGGCACCATTGGATAGGGAAACTTAATCTCATTCACAAGAATCCCAGGTGTCCTCAAACTCACACCTATCATTTAATATATAAATCAAACCTAAATATTATGATGAATTTGAGCATACAGTTATAGAGAAACCACACTTGGTAGCTCATTAGCCATTATCTAAGGGAAATGATTTTGATTCCTCCTATATGGGTCCATCTAAATTTTCAAATTCTAAGTCTAATGATCAACTACCTTCTTTTCCTCCCATTCTGGATGATGGATCCATACTTCTTGTGGAAGACATCGTAGAATTCAATATTGGCTCTTCTAATGATCCAAAGATAATAAAACTTGGTACATCCCTTACTATAGAGTAACGTGAATTATTCATTATCCTTTTCATGAAATTCATTGACATATTTGTCAGGGCTTATTTAGATATGTCAGGTATAGATCCAACATTAGTTGGACATCACTTGGTCATGCATTCAGATGTAAAGCTAATCAAACAAAAGTTAAGAAAGATGCATCCACATATTGCTCTCTTGGTCAAATTCAAACTAGAAAAATTATTGGTAGCAAGTTTTATCAAGCCTATTCTGTATGCATATTAGATTTCTAATGTGGTATCAGTCAGCAAGAATCTAGTAGGAATTCACATATATTCAAATTTTTGGGACTTGAATAACTCTTGTCCAAAAGATGATTTCTCATTGTTGAATATAGACATGATTGTGGACTCAATATCAAGTTATGAGGTGTTATTTCTTATGGATGTTTTTTTGGGCTATAACTCGATCAAAATTACTCTTGAATATCAACATAAAATGACATTTACTACTCCATGGGGAACATTTTATTACTAAGTCATGCCATTTGGCTTGAAGAATTCTAGTGCCACTTATCAAAGAGTAATTACGGTCATCTTTCATGATCTTATGCATAACATTGGGGAAGATTATGTCAATGACATTATATGAAAATAAAATACTCATGTAGAACACCCAGAAGTATTACAAAAAATATTTGAAAGTATCTGTGAATATAGTGTACATTTGAATCCTAAGAAGTGTGTCTTTTAAGTTACATATAGAAAATTATTAGGCTTCATTGTGTCTCGTAGAGGCACTGGAATTGATCTAGTCAAAGTTTGATCTATTACTAAAATGTTGCCTCTTACTAACTTGAAGCATGTTCATATTCTACAAGGGAATATCTAAGCTATTTGGTGCTTCATTTATCATCTAGTCGATCGGTGTCACCCTTTTACCCATCTTCTAATTAAGGGAAATACTTTTAAATGGAATGAAGAATGTCAAGAAGCCTTTAAAAATCTCAAGAAATATTTGGCTAATTCTCCTATACTTGTTCTTCCCATGCCAAGAAAATCTTTTGTATTATACATTTATGTAACTGATAGTGCCTTAGGGGCACTCTTAGCTCAGCATGATGATCATGGAAATTAAATATTTGTCTATTATCTAGGTTGAACATTTGTTTCTTATGAGAAAAATTATATCTAGATGGAAAAATATTATCTTGCATTAGTCTTTACTACTTAGAAGATTAAAAAATACATGTTAAATAATAAAATAATGTTGATTGCTAATATAGAACCTTTAAAATATCTATCGGCAAAGGCATCTTTAATTGGTCACATGGCTAAGTGGGTAATGTTGCTCAATGATTTTGACATAAATTACACACATCAAAAAGATATTAAAGGACAAGTGTTAGCTGATTAATTAGCTGAAGCTCCACTTTTGGACTTTACTCTAATGACAATGCACTTTCCATATGAATCTATTATGAGCCTAATTGAAGCAAATAAATGGAAGCTTTGTTTTGATGGCTCTTTCACATTGCATGGATTAGGTTCTAGAATACTTTTTATCATATCACAAGGTGATATCATTCCCAAGGATTTTTGCATTAGTTTCCCATGCACAAATAACATTGTTGAATATTAAGCTTTGCTTATTGGACTTTGTCTTGAAGTATAATGGAATATTTAAAATCTACAAGTCTATGGATATTATCAACTTATTATCAACCAAGTCATTGATTAATACCAGACTAAAGATGATAAATTGGTACCTTATAAAAGTTTGGTAGATGAGCTCAAACTCAAATCTCAATTCATCTAGTTTGAATAGGTTCTGAGAGTCAATAATAGATCTATTAATGTTATGGATACTATTAGATCCATGATTAAAATTTATTCAACTCTTAAAGAGTATCAATTTCTTATTGAGAACCTTTTTGTTCTAATGTAAACCAATTCAACTACCAAAATGATTTGTGTCATTGCTAATCCCAATTCCCCTTGGTATTTTGATATCTATTCATACCTTTAAGATCAAATCATTCCCCCTGACTTATCTCAAAACCAAACCAAATATTTCCTTTAAAACATTTTTCGTTATATCATCTTTAGAAACACACTCTATCATAAAGGCTATGAGGTAACTTTGATTCATTGTCTAAATACAAGAGAATTTGAATTAGTGTTTAGGGATGTTCATGAAGGGATTTATGGCACACACACTAGAGGTTTTATCTCAGCTAAAAACTTATTTGTATTGGATAATATTGGCCTACTATGGATGTAGACACATGTGTATATGTTAAGAAATATTTTCCATCTCAACAACATGGAAATATTATCCATGCTTCAACTTAGGCACTTCGACCAATTATGACCCCTTGGTTATTTTCCACATGGGCATTTGATCTTATTGTCAAGACCAACCCCACTTCTTCTGATGGCCATAAATACATTCTTACTGCAATTATGTATTTTACAAAATGGGTAAAGGCAATCCCTCTTAATTATATTACCAAAAAGCAGATTTCAAAGTTTAATTTGAATCATATCATTTGTCTCTATGGCATTCCATCCATCATTATATATAATAATGGTGGATCATTCAAAAATAAAGATGTTGTTTCCCTTTGTTTTCAATTTAACATCAATCATACTTTCTCTATGCCACATTATCCTCAAGGCAATGACCAAGATGAAGCTTACAATAAGACATTGGTCAAAATTATGAAGAAGATTATTACTACTAATGGCCATGATTAACATTTGAAAATTTTCCCAAACTTGTGGGTATATCACACTAATGTCCTCACCCCTATATGTGTAACACCCTATTCTTTGGTCTATGGTTCTGATTTTATTTTACCTATTAAATTAGAGCTACCTTCTTTGCACATTTCCTTACAAGATATTCTGGATGAAAAAGACTATAGAGTGGGTAGATTAGAAAATCGAGATCTTATGGATAAAAAATGGTTAGTGCCCTCCATCACCTAAATTCTTATCAAAATTATATACATCAAGGTTATAAAAAGATAATTATTTGCTCAAAATTTGAGCTTGGTAATCTTGTGCTCAAGAAGAACCAAAAGAATACTAATGTTGAATGGGAAAAGAAAGGTAAGTTTGAAGTAAACTGGTTAGACCCCTTTATTGTTATAATTAAATATGGGTCTAATGCATATATATTTTCTATTTAAGATGGTGATTAATTTGACAAGCCAATGAATATTATGCATCTTAAGTGTTTTCATGCTAAAGGTTATCACACTCTAGTCTCTGAATGTTTCTAATTTGGGGCATCTTTATTCTATTTTATCTATCCACTACTATTCACCCATGATTGGGGCATTCTGGCAGTCTTCTACACCTTCTGTCCTATTACCACCTGTATTAGATTATAAATATAGTTTATCAAATGAATTTAATCAGTATTCAATATTAGTGAAGATCAAAAGTGTAGTATGGTTTTTGTGTTAGACTCTCTTTTGTAAAATAATATTCTAATTATGGAAAGTTCTAATATAGTAGCTTGTAAGGCTTATATTTTTCTTTTGAGTCCTTGGAAATTCTTATTCACATTTCATCATACAACTCATTCACACCTAGGTTCATTGTTGTAAGGAAGAAGTTGCATCCTATTATCCATTAGTATTGAGTTGTTTCCACAAAATTATTTGTGTTTGATCACCCCCTTGTTCATGTCTCATTTCTATATTGATGAATCACTCTCATGATTACCTTTCCCTTTGATAGGTGTTTATGGATTTGTTTTTTCCCATTATTTTACATTCTCTAGTCAAAATACCCTTGTTCATCTCATGTTCTAGAATCCCTAAAAATTTCTCATATCCCCAAAATCCATAAAAATCTCACATAGTCCAAAACCCCTAAAAAATTCACATACTCCAAAATCCATAAAAAGTTCACATATTCCAAAATCTATAAAAATTTCAAATATCCCAAAACTCCTAAACATTTAAAAGTTCTAACAAATCATAACAGTGGTTTTTTTTTTCCCACAAGGTACCCATCTCTAGTATGTCATAATTGATTAGTTATCACCCTATTGTTCAACTTGAGTTTCTAGTTATTAGTATTTATGTGGCACATCTTGATGTATTTCATTGATGATTTTCATCTCCTCATACATAAGATATTTCAAAGTGGGACCAAATTTTCATGCTCTTGCCATTTTATAAGTTAATTCCATGTCCTTGCCATTTTTCAAGTTTATTTTCCACGCTCTTCCCATTTTACAAGTTAATTCCATGCTCTTGTCATTTTTCAAGTTAGTTCCATGCTATTGCCATTTTTCAAGTTAATTTCATGTTGTCATCATTTTGTGAGTTTAACAATTCTATCTCAAATTGTTCATGTTCTTGTGTTTGATCATACATATCATTTGTTTTGCTCAATTTCTAGTCAAACTATAATAGATTGAGGTCCCAATTAGACTATGTAGGTAGCGCTCAATTTTCTAAGGTCATCTTAGCCATCCCTTTATCCCATGTTCTTAGCTTTTTCAAGTATATCTTTTGCCTTCTTGGCAAACCTGTTTAATTATATGCTCTCACCATTTTTCAAGTCCATGTTCCTATTTTCTCTCTATAATCATTTTCTTAACTTTTCATTAATTTTTTCAATCTCAAATCCTTTGGAAAACTAAATTTGGCCTACAGTCCATGTTGGATCAAGTGTCCCTGGGACTATGTAGGCAATGTCCACTTATTTGAGGCATTTGGAGTCAGCTCAGCCACCCCTTATTCTTCTATTTCCCCCTTTAGTCATGATTTCTTTGTCATACCCTTGGTCTCAAAGAGTAACACCTTATTATCACACACACTAATTTTATGAATGGAATATTTACTTGCTTTTGCTTGTATGTAATGTTTACTTGCTTTCACTTGTATGTAATGTTTACTTGCTTTCACTTGTGTGTTTCTAAATGGAATGATTATTGATTTTCTCGAGTGTCTTAGCTTGTTACATTATGCTTCCCGCATGACTCTTGGTTATTTAAATCAAGATGTTTGGATGTGAGTGAATGTATTCAATCTCAATCTTAAATAATAGTATTCTAGTGTGTTGTTTTGTTCCTCAGTTGCCTTAATGTAGTACATTATGTTTTATACTTAAGTATTGATTATTTATATCATGATATTGAGTTGTGAATAGTTGTATCTAAATTATAATTAATTTAAGTGAATTATGTTATACATTTGAAACTTGATTATCCATATCTTATTTTCAGTTGTATACATTTGCATTTTGAATTCAAATTTTTTATACATTTTGACAAATGAATGTTATCATGATCCTTCCTATATTATGATGCATACTATCATGTGCAATATAAAAAATAAATTTTCCAAACGGTTACCATGTCAATGCCATCAATCACATACATATCTATCTGATCAATCTGTTCCTAATCATTCATTCAATCTATTCATTTTATTCAATTTATTCTTAGTCATTCTCATCAACCTGTTCCTAATCTTAGATGCATTTTCATACATGTTCATAATTTTAGATGCATTTTTCATACCTATTCCTAATTTTAGATTAATTTTCATACCTATTCCTAATCTTAGATAAATTTTAATACATGTTCCTAATATTAGATGTAACCCATTATTCTTTCATCATTTTGAGGGTTCACTCAACCAATATTTTTCCAACTCTTCCCTGGAGGAGGAATCTAGGGTTTACCAAGCATCACTTTGGGGAATATTTGAATCCATTTGCTAGTATTTTAAGAAAAAAAATTCAAAACTAACATCCATCAAATTTTCTTTGACAATCATTTTTATGACTTTTTATTTTTTTTAAAGTCATTACTTCATTTACATCTCGTAATGCCTTCTCAAACAGTGAAAAATATAGACACTCCAATTTTATCACTTTCATGTCAAATTGAAAAAAAGAATGACTTCCCATAATTTCACATAATTTGGTCCAAAATCATTTGTTCATCTAGTATACATGTTTGAATTCAGTTTGGGGCATTTCTAGGTGAGCCAATTCACCATATTATATTTGTTCAATTATTATTATTTATTCATTTTCTCTATTTAATTTTCATTCTTTGTTCAATTTAGTTGTTCAATCATCACTCTCTGGTCAAATTATCTATTTAATTACTTTATTTTGGTCAATTTAATAATTCCCTTTTTTTATTAATTAATGCTAATATTTCCCCTTCTCTAAATCATTCTTCTAATTAAATTCTATACATTGTATTAATTAAATTGATCTTTGATTAATTTAATTAATCATTCTTCTAATTAAATTCCCCACATTTATATTAATTAAATTTATCCTTGATTGACTTAATTAGTCATTATTATAATTGTATTTATATTACAAATAGAATTATAATTTCCTTTCAATTAATTAATTTCTCTTTTTCCTTCCAAGTGGGCATCTTCATGCAAAGGAAAGGATCTTGAGATCCTATGGAATATTATTTTGTGAGATAATTAAATTGACAAATGAATTAATGTACAAGACCATTCTCCACCCTTAATCTTGGAAACAAGATGAAGGGTTGAAAAGCACTCTCACAAAGATATGTTGAGGAGTTCCCTCTACCCTTCATCTTAGAAACAAGATGAAGATCTTATATTAATTCTCATTTGATATCTTCAAAGATCATCCTCTACCCTTCATCTTGATTGAGATGAAGGAATCTTATAATTGATCCATGTGATTGATCCATGTGCACTCTTGATGACTCTTTTGTAAACATTCATCTTTATTTCAAGATGAAGGGTCCTCTTTAATCTAGATTTGTCATAAATACATCTCTTTACAATGCAATTCAACATTCTCAATTCAGACAACAAAATGCTATCAAATCATCAAGACTCTTTATACATAAATCTTCTATTCTTTGATCAAATCAAACATGGTCCATAGCTTTAATGGAGGTATATAACTATAATTTATCATTGATAAAGACTGTCTAAAGCTACATCTAAGTCGCATCCCAACAAATATAAGTTACAATGAGGTTTTTATTATGTTTGTTTGAATATTTAATCATTATAGTCTTTTGTATTTATTGATCTCATGAGGTCCTAGGAGTATCTTAATCTTTTTTATATTCTTTATAATGCTACATGTCATAGATATGTTATTTTCCTATGTTGTGAATTTGACATAGATTGATGGTGTAGACTATTTTGACTTTTCCTATGCTTCATTATTGTTATTTATTTTCATATAAGATAATCATTGATTATGTTTTTATTAGCCCTTGCCTTCTTTTATGACTTTTGATTGATTGATTTGTTCATTATATGACTCTATCTTTAAGTGGCCCTTGACTTATTGTGTGATATTTGATTATTCATTTTTACATGGCTTCTCCTTATTATGGATTTGATTATCATTTGTATGTCTCTTACATTTTATGACATTTAGTGCTATTGCATTTATGTTTGTTGTGTGTCATGACTACATAATTTATGTGATTATGAGGGGATAAATCTACGATTGTTTGTTGAGTTTTTGGTGTCCTAATCCATATCATGCACTTTTATAGTTGTGTACGGTGCCATGATCAATATCATGCATCTTCCTCCATAGCTTATTATTTAGTGTTTATATATGTGATGATTACTGTTGCACTCCTAATTTATATATCTATCAAGACATGACACTTGTATGTCTTAGAATACATGTTCCATATATTATTTGATGATCTATTCATACTATGATGGCATATTTTCCACATGTTAGCACATGTTTTAAATGATTACATATTTCCATATAACACGATGCATTTAAATTTTTTATTTTGAGATGAATAATTCATAGGCTATATTCCTCACCTCAAAAGGGGGCAAGATTAGTGGAATTGTCATAGAGATTAAGCTTACAAAAATAATTTAAAATTTTAGGTTAGATGATCAGTTTGATTTAGATTATAAGACAAATATACACAAGTTTAAATAAATTTAGGGACATATTCAAATATTTTTACACATACATGAGTGTAGACACTCATATTTGGTATTAAACACTTGAAAATGTGTAATTTTACCAATCTCTAACATATTTGACATATGTTCAAATACATGACTCTTGTTCATATTCTTCCTTAGCATTTTATCCATGTATGGGCCTAAACCTTCCAAATTTTCATTACTATTACATAATAACTTCCTAATATCTACTTGAATAGATTAATATCATTCTTAGATTATCTTTTGATTTTAAATCATTGTTCATGTTCTTTAGACAGGCCTACACTTCCTAAAAAAAATTGTTACCATAAACCTATCAACTTAGGTTGTATTTGTCCATGCACACTTTAATGACTAATTTCCCAAATTCAAATTTTTTAGGTGGATCATCTCATATGTTTCACAAGTTGGCTTAGAGGAAATTTCACAAGGATTAATCTATACAATCATATCAATCCTAATCCTTTGATCATCTAGCAATAATCTACCTATCACTGTAAGATACACCACACATTGAGATGAACTTCCCTAAAGATCCCAAAAATGAAATCCCTTAAAGGAAAAAACCATGAGGTAAGTCTAAATACCATTTTCAAGTTCAAGTCATAGGTTTTAAAGTGTTGAAATCCATACACATGATTACATGCCATATTGGCATTACATAATATTGCATACACTCAAATAGGTGGGAAAACTATGTTTGATTTGACTTCCCTCTTCAGATTATTAGATACATGATCAATGCTTAGTCATAAGGGGTGGCTAAGGTTAGCTCAAACCTTCCTTTTCACTAGTTTTCATCATGTTACAATGTTTATTTAGTACATAACTAGGGTTTTGAATCAAGGAGAAGGATAACCAAACTATTCACAAGAGATCAAATACATTTGCATACATATGAACCCTTATTAGATATAGTTACAATAGTCATAATTGTCATAGATCAAAAAAAGTATACAAGGTAGTTTTACATTGTAAAAAAATAGTTACACACTACATAGGTATCTAGGAAGTGTGTAGTTGTCTAAGCTCATTCAAACACTTTATTTCTAGATCTAAGCACTCAAAGGACCTTCTCTGATTATATTCTATCCTATCATAGACCTGAAACAAGATAAGTATTCAATTGCTATATTTTTTTCATAAATATCAAGTTCATATAATTGACTAATTACACTCATATTTGTTTGGTTATTGTACATATAAATAAATTTGACTATTAAATTAGTTTACCCTGTGTTCCTTGTCTTGAGTAAATAAAACCATGGATTCCTTATGATTTCCTTCTACTTTTGTAGGGTTTCATATGTCTATATTTATCCCTAATTTTTATCCCTGATTTCAAATTTCTCCTTATCAGATCATGGCTATACTGGATATGCATAGTGTTTATTTTTAATTCAATCTATTATAGTCATAATTACATGTTATATTCCTTTAATTTTTAATATCCTTAACAACTATTTAAGAAAGTGGATAAAACATATGCAAAATAATAACACTGAAATTAATCATGAAGAATATTTCACCCTCCTTAATAGTTTATATTGATTAAACACCAAGTTTTTAATCCCTTCGGTCACCACTAGATGCCAAAGGGAACAAATGACTCCTTTCATTCCTCCTCCCCCTAGACATCAAGGTAATGATAGCTATCATTCTACTTCCATTATTCATCCTAGGATTGTGTTGGGTCTCACAATAAATATTATTGCAACTAGAAGAGGTAGGGTGCCCCATCATGTGCAATAAAATGAAAGAAATAAAATTATTCCTCCTTATCCCCATCCAACACCCATGGTGTCAACCAATCAAACCATTTCTCATGTTATAACTACTCAAGAGTTCAGGTGTCTATAAAGACACTCTATATGTAACTTTATGTGACACAACTTTGTTTAATGATGTATAATTTACTTACTTTACATTTTTTGTTAATATATTTAAAGACACTAAAGATATGATATATTTTGAGAAATATGACTTGCCTACTTAACATGTTATAGATCAACATCTCCCATTATTTATACAGGTGAAAAAATTAAATAAGGGAGTCAAGATAATTTTTAGTAGATAATGGATTAGGATTGAAAATGTGCAAAATAACATTTTTTCAAATGTTATATGTCAATATGGATTTTATTCAAATATCAAATCATAACATCATAGGAGCTGACAATGTGCCTTGCCATGTTATAAGTTTAATTACTTTAGATGTCAAAGTAGGAATTTAGACTCTACCTATTGTATTTCATGTAATACCTAATAATTTTCATTATATCCTACTCCTAGGTAGACCATGGATATATGTAATGGAGGTCATACCATCCAATTTGCATTGATGTGTGAATTTTATACATGAATGACATTTGTACACATATCTTATAGATAATCAACACTTTAAATATTATGGAACAATAGAGTATAATAACGGATGTAATCCATAATTATATGTATATCAATTAATTGTAATACCTCCATCATAAATTATAACACTAAAATGGATACATACATATAAAATTTGTGATTCAAGAAATATTAATAAAAAGAGCAAATTTTATGTGAATCAAGCCAACAATATAATATATAAGACAAACAAGAAGAGGAGATTCCATATATTCCTTTAGTATTCAAATAAGATAGTAATGATGATGAGAATGAAGTTCCAATGAGCCTAGATGATTATTTGTGTGGTTTTAACTATACACATATTGGCCTAGGGGAATACCAAGATGATTCAAATCTGGTAACTAAAACTAATTTGGATAAAGGGGAAACATCTCTTTCATATAAACCCAAAGATAATATAGACAACACTTGTTGCAATAAAAGTCTAACACAACATACTTATATGTTAAGTGCTCCTCTGAGGTATTTTATTCTAAAATCCAACATCACTAGAGAGTAAGAGGCATAACATATTACATAATGAATCATAGATACACATCCAATATTTATTATATATTTAATAAATAATATAAAGCTAGTGAATGCAAAATCAATTATCATAGTACAGTTTACTAGTGCACAATATAAAGCATGTATTATACTATGATTTTTTTTCTTGATAAGTATTTGATTATTTTACCTACTTCTCCCCCTAGAGTGCATGATTGATTATATTATTAAAAAAGAAGACAACATTGTTCTTACCATTAGATAATGGGGCATCATACAAATAAGTGTTAAGCATTATGACATCACATTCAGAGATTTAAAGATTAAGGCATTATCATAATAATACAACTAAAAGATGAGGGGAGGTCACAAATACTAGAGTTTCATGGTCAATTAATAATATTATCTTATTATTTCCTTAAATAATATGGTTCACATACCTACCATAACCTCCTCATAGTATATTTCATAAGTTACTTAAGTGTAACCTTGTATCTCTCCCTCCTTAAAAATAAGTTGATATGAGTAAGCCTCAATCTAAGGGATTCGATAGTAAGGTGTATTGATATTATCATAAATACATAGGATATTCAACTAATAAATGCATCAATTTATGACATAATATACAAGAATTTTATCAATAATAATATTATTGGGATCTATGATGGTAATGCACTCATCCATGACTCAGGGCACAATTTATCCCCTTTAATCCATAGATGGTTCCACAATGAATACAAACACAATTTCTAAGTACACAATATAATTCATAGGGTATTATGACTACTACAATTGAATAACATAAACATGTTCATGATGATTATGATATTGATGGTGGATATTGTACAAAACATGATCAATTTCTAGACTTTAACATTAATATAGATGTTGATCCTCACCCACGATGTATAAATTTCATATTCATAGACTTGATAATTGTATGCATATATCCCAATGATGGGATCATTGTTTATCATTACATAACATTCTAAAAATTAAAAAATTAGGACATATACGTGACATGTATTACTTGTTTACATGATTTGTTTATGCTTTATAATATATAGTACACTATATATAAAATTTTATATCTACATGAGTTTCATGGTATATATGAGTGAGATGTAGGACATATAGGATTCATATGACATGGAGACATAGATGCAAGAAATTCCTATACTTGAGAGATAACTTCTTATATTGAGGGCATCTTCCTAATTTTCACAGGTTTTATTATTCTATGACTATTTCCATTGATCATATTTACTTTAAACTGACTATACATGATTTTCACTAACTTGTACTACTTCAATTTATATTTCACTATCTCTTATATTTTGTTATGTGGTGATGACATAAATTGATTATGTAGATTAGGCTTATTTGTTCTATGCATGATTGATGTTGTTGCATGTTACATTGTGTGATGTGTTACTATTTCTTACATTATGTGACTATTTATTTATTTTTGTTTCAATTTGATTTTGTGTGTGTAACATTTGATTGTCTATTGTGTGTGTAAAATTTGATTGTTCATTATGTGTATGATATTTATTTATCCATTGTGTATATCCCTTAGCCTTGTTTGACATTTGATTGTCCATTAAGTGTAGCTTCTTGATTATGTGACATTGAGTGTTATTGTGTGTGCTTCATTATGTGTGTCATGACCATGACATTTTGTGTGACTATATTTGATATGTGTAGATAAATCTAGCATTTTATATTGATCATGTTGTGTTGTGATCCATATCATGAACTCTTCTTCTTGTTTATGGTGCCATGATATATCATGCACCTTCTGAGTAGTTATGAATCAGTTTATGGATGCCTGTAATTATATTGATTATTAACTACATTTCCTTATATTTGTGTGTGTGTGTGTGTGACACTTAAATGCCTTAAGATACATGTTTTGTATGTACTCAAATGAAATATTCTTACTATGATGACATATTCTCCACATGTTACATATTTTACACATATGATATCTTCTTATTTATAACATGATGTGTTTAATTCCTCTTTTTGAGATGAGTAATTATTAGGCTACATTCTTACCTCAAAATTAGGGCATACACATTGGCTTGTCTTAGATATTAGGCTTCAGAGTCATAGAAAATTTATATTATGGGAAAATTTACTTCACAATGTTACAATTTTATGCAGATTATTATATTTTTTACTCAAATTATGATAGTTTTGACGCATATTGGGTGCACATGCAAGGCACATGTCATTTATTTATAGAATTTTAAGGTGTATTTCAAATATTCTATGAGATTATTACACATGTTACATGATTAAAATTACATGGGTTTTCAAATTGGGTGAATGTTCAAGGTATATCTTATCACTTTCATAGACATACGATACGTTGGACTCATATTAAATAGGTTATGGAATTAGAAACATATGCATAACATTTGTGACATACTCTACAAAATTTTATACTCGGGCATTAGTCAAATTGAATCATTTAATCCATATCTAATAGATGAAAAGATTATCTCAAGAACATTCATCAATGAAAAATTAAAGTGTATAAATAAATAAATCAATAAAAAATATTACCTTTAAACTTGTAATTCATAAATGAGACAAGAAATTTAAAGTGAGAAACTGAATGTATCAAAGAAAAACTCATGTGATCTTATAAGAAGGCTTGTCACCAAAATCTTTATAATTACAATTTAGAAACAAGAGAAAATTGAGAATAAAAGAGAGAGATATGAGTTTTTAGTGAGAAAATGAGGAGAGGAAGGATATTTTATAAATCTATAGGAAAATAATGGGAGTTACAAGTAATCTCATGATTGCCTTATAAGCCTCCTTTGTGTGTGTCACTTGTGTCCTAGTCCCTTACAAAGTATAGGGAAGTGTGTGCTAGGGGGGTAAGAGGTTACTTATGCAAGTAGCTCCCAAATATTAAAGGGGAATAAAGAGGTGAGTGACACCTCATGAAATCCATATTTATGTGAACTTATTATTCATATAAATAAAAATTCTTCACACATAAAGAGAACTCGGGATAAAATAAATTCCCTTAAATAAAGGGTAATCCTAACACTCCCCCTTAAATTTTATTTAGGGGTTTACAAATAAATAAAAAGGGAGGAAACATTACTAACTCTCTCTTTTGATGAGAACTTCCTTCAATATTAACATATTACAAAAGAGTACACACTTTTCTTTACATAATGGATTAGTGAAAATATTAGCGATTTGTTCTTGAGTAGGATAGAAAGAAAGAAGAATTTGATTGTCTTCAATAATTTCATGTTAAAAGTGATGTTGAATTTTAATGTGATTAGACCTTGCATGTATAACCATATTTTTTTCTAAGGCAATGACATTTTGATTTTTATCAAAAATTAGAGTAGTCGAGGACTGAGGGTGGCCCAAATCTGCAAGAATCCTTTTAATCCAAATAGCTTCTTTGGAATATGATTGCAATATTTATACTTAGATTTCATAGAATATAAGGATACAGAAATATAATTTTTACTATTTCATTAAATTATGTCGAAACCCAAAGAAAATAATAACCACTTGTGGATTTGCGACCATTAGGATCACCAACCCAATCAAAATCTGAATAACTTGACAAAGATAAATTATTATTTGAGGTATTATTGATATCAAAATTTAGATTACCTTTAATATAATGAAGAATTATTTTATAAACTTTAAAATGAGTATCTTGAAGTTTAGACATAAAATGAGAAACTAATCCAACAGAAAAAGCAATATCATGATGACTATGAGTAGGATAATTCAAACTAATAACTAATTGTCTATAGAGAGTTGGATCAACAATTTCAGTTTCCATGTCATTAATTAATTTGACACCAAGTTCACAATGGGTAGCAATATGTTTGCAATCTAAAATATTAAACCTAGATAACAAGTCATATGCATATTTATATTGAGAAATAGAAATGCTATATTTTTATTACCAAACTTGAATGCCTAAAAAGTAATGTAATAGACCCAAATTAGTCATTTAAAAGGTATTTTTCAAAGCATTTTTAGTGAAAAAAATCATAGAACGATTACTATTAGTTATGATTAAGTCATCAACATACAAAACAATGATAAATATATCATTTAGAGTGTTTTTGACAAAAATATTAGGATCATTAGAACTACGAGTAAAGCCTTGAACTATAAAAAATTGATAGATTTTAGAGTACCATTCTCTAGGATATTGCTCTCAAACCATAAATAGCTTTGTTTAACTTGTAAACAAGATTTTCATTATCTTTCTTAATAAAACTAGGGAGGTTGAGACATGTGAATTTCTTTATGTAAGTCACCATTTAAGAAAGCACTCTTAACATCTATTTGATAAACAAGCCAACACATGTGAGTTTCTTAATGTAAGTCACCATTTAAGAAAGCACTCTTAATATCCATTTGATAAACAAGCCAATACATGTGAGTAGATAAAGCGAAAATAATTTTAATTGTGGGCATCTTAGCAATAGGTGCAAAATTTTCATTATAGTCAATTCTTTCAATTTGAGAAAAACCTCTAACAACTAATCTAGCTTTATATTTTTTAATTTGATTATTAGAATTAAACTTAGTTTTAAACAACCATTTACAACTTACCAAATGATGTCATTTAGGGAGAGGGACTAAGTCCCAAGTATTATTAAAAATCAAATAGTTATATTCATCATGCATTGTTTTTTCCCAATGAGGGTGGCCTTGATCTTGTTTTAGTATTTTGAGATCATTATTGTTCATAAGTTTAGACATAAAGCATAATTATAAAAAAATTTGCCTAGCTCTATGAGTATAATTAAGCTCTACATTAATTTCAGAAGCTTCTAGAGTAGTCTTGGCCCACTAAGGCATAGTTTTAGGTGGAAAAAGACTAGAAAGAAAAGGAACATTAAGAACAATATCATTATGCAGTACATCATTATGATCATTTCTTAATTCAAAAATAAAAGAAGAAAAAAATATATCAAGAGAATCTAAATTGGAAGCACAATCAAGTACACTAATTTAAACAATTTTAACATCACTTTTAATCTTAATTTTGTTAGTTTTAGGATCATACACCCTATAAGCTTTAGATGATTCATCATAACCAAGAAAGATAAAAGATTTTGCTTTAGAATCTAACTTCTTTCATTTTTTAATGTGAATATGAATAAATGCATCACAACCAAAAACATATAAATGTTTTAAATTAAGTTTTATACCACTCCAAACTTTTTCAGAAGTAATATTTAAAACAAATTTAGTGGGAGTCTTATTAATCAAATAGACATCATAATACATAGCTTCAACCCAAAAGTTATAATGTATATTTTTATCATGCAACATACACCTAGCCATTTCAATGATAGTCCTATGTTTATGTTCAACAACACCATTTTTTTTAGGTGTGTAAAAAATATTTTTCTCATATTTAATACCATGTTGCTTACAATATATAATAAAATCATTGTTAACATATTTTATTCCCTTGTCAGTTCATAATATGTGTAAAGAATAATGAGATTATTTTTCAATAAAGGCATGAAACTCAATAAAAGTGTTTAAAACTTGATCTTTAACTTTTAAGAAGTAAAATCAAACTCACCTAGTGCAATCATCAACAAAAATTAAAGCATAATTTACACCATTAATATAAGGAGTTTTCATAAGGCCTAAGAGATCACTATGACTAAATGAAGTTTTTCATTAGCACATCAAGATTAATTCTTAGGAGAATATTCTCTATGTATTTTACCATCCATAAAACCACTACAAATAGAATCAATAAGAGCAATTTTAGGTAAACCTTGTACCATATTAAGTTTATTCATAAGTGAAATACTTTGGTAATTAATATGTCTTAATATTTCATGTCACATGTTAGCATCATTAGAAACAAGAAAAACATGAGAAGAGGATGAAGATGAGAATCAAGTAAACTTGAACAAATTATCATTGTCTAAAAAAGTAATAGTAACTACTTAAAAATCTTACTTGACAAATTTAACATAACAAGTATCATTAAAGAATTTTACTTTATAGTCATATTTGCATAATTGAAGAATATAAATCAAATTCAATTTTAAACATGGAACAAACAAGACATCATGCAATTTCCCATTAGGGGCTTTAATAGTTCCTATGGATTCAACATTGCAAAAAGTATGATTTATAAGACTTAAATGATTGTTAAAAAGATATGGTTCTAAATAAGTAAACAAATTGGCATTAGATGTCATATATTGAGTATCACCAGAATTAACAATCCATTCAATAAGAGAAGTACGTAAAATATAAATAAAAATAGCTCTAATATTAGACTTTTAATTATATTGAGTCTTAGTGTTACTAGTGCTAGCATTGTCTTTGATCTTAAGTTTTCTATTTTTAATATCATGTTTCTTCTTACAATAATGATCTTTATCATGAGTATTTTTATCACAATAATTACACTCTAACTTTTTTTTTAGGTTTGGAGTTATCTTTTTTGTCATGTGTATTATTGAACTTAGCATGTTCTTTTCCATTCTTAAATTGATGTTTAGAAATAAAAACATGTTCTTTAGTCTTAACTACCAAATTAATTAACTTTTATTTTTTAATGCAAAAAAGTATAAAATAAATCAAACGTCAACTGAACAGATAAAGTAGGAAAAGGTAGTTTTGAATGAATATTAGTGATAAACTATTGAAAGGGTCAAGAAAAATATTTTTTTATGATAATATGAATAAATTCAAATATAAAAGTTTAACACTTAAACCAATGAGTTGAGAATGCAAAGAGTGAACTTTAATCAAGAATCATCCATAGTTTTGAATTAATTGTACTTTAAATCATATAGTTGATCTTGATTTTGAATTTTACAAGATTCAATCACAACATCATAAATATATTTAAGCTTATACCATGCAGTGGATGAAAGAAGACAACCATCAATATGTATATACAATTTGAGTGTCATGGCCATGTCAATCAATCTTAAGGCCTCATCATTTTTTGCTTTCTATTTTTCTTGAACTTCAATAGTGGTAGTCTTTTCATCAGGTTTGGGGTCTATGCCATCTACTACATGCATCAAGTGTTTAAAACTAAATATGTATTACATATATGATTTATATAAATAGTGATTGGTGATGTGAGTTTAAATTCAAGCAATAATTAAGTAATTATGTCGTAAAATCTTATCCAATACCATAAAAGTAAATAGGCAAGAAAAAATCACTTTAAAATGAAGGAGGTGTGGAGGAGAGACAAGAAAGCCAATAAATGAGACTTAGCCAAAGTGCAAAAGAAATATCAAAGAATAAACAAGAGCCAAAAAGGATTAAGAATTGCACAAAAGTATACCAACAACAAGATGGCTATAAGAATTTTCTAAGTTGTAATAGAAAAGATAATAACAACTATTTTAGAAGCTTTTTATGGGAATGAACTTAAGCAAAAAAAATGTTTTAAATGGAAGCCCACAACAAAACGTCAAATTAATATATTTGAATGAATTTTTAAAAAAGGTAAAGAACTGTATTTAGCATACAAAAATGTGAACTTGTTTTTATTTTTTATTTTTTATTTTTAAAATGAGTAAAGTCTCACAAATACCAATGAATTTTTTTTATTGGAAATATTTTTGGAATAAATATATAATGATCACTTTATTTCTTTATTGAGAAGATGCTTTCTTGTGAAATAAAATAAATAAAGTTGTCTTTTAAAATGGATTTTTTTTTTGAAACTGATTATATAAAGATCATTCTAAAAAAATGACCTGATTTTATGATAAAGACAAGACAGTAGTACATCTTGCACAATAAAGAGATCAAAAAAATGAAATGCTTACGATAAACAATGTGTGGCAAAAATAATAAGAGAGAAATTTCTAGATGAGACACTGACCAAAAATGATGGGTTGATGCAGTAGAGAAGGAATAAAAACATTTGAATATAGAGTTGTAAGGACAAAGCATAGAACAGGGCAATGTCAAGGAACAAATAGTCCTAGAATGTAGTCAAGGGTAAATAAGAGAGACCAGAGGTACCACTGATGCCAGAAGATCATGCAAAAATAAAGATAAAGAGCAACTAGACACTAAAATAGAGGATAAGTGACGTCAGTTGAGAAAAACAAGTCTTAAAATAGGTTGTACAATGCAAGTAAGAGGAAAAAAGTATTGCACTAATAGAAGATGCTACAAGAAAGATAGACATTGTAAGATGCAAGATGGATAGGCATCATACCATACACAAAAGAGAAGGCTTTAGAGTAGTAGGATGCAATAAAGAAGCCAAAAATAATAATATAGGACACACTTGTTGGGAAAAAGCTTACAAAGATTTAATTTTTTAAATTGAAAAAAAATAATGCTCAGTTTTTAAAATAAATATGATACAAAGATTTTATTACTGTGAAAGATAATAAAATGTCCAAAATTTAAAAGAGAGGTAGAATATATATATTGTATTTTCCTTAACACAAAATGAGTGATTGTGTGAATTTGTTATTTTTTTAATGTTTTTGGTAAACAAATGTTGATATATATATTCATTGAAAGAGTAGAAAATAAGATGATCAAAATTAAAACAATATAAATATGAAGTTATATATTTCTACAAAAACTTAAATAATAATATTCATAAAAGAAATAATGAGAAAAAACCAAAACATGAATTAAGCTTTGTATTATTTTATTTTTACTTTTAGTAGCTTAAAAAAAAAGAGAGAAACACCTACTGGAGGGCCTTTTAAAACTAGGAGAAAAGTTGAAAATATGTTCAATTGGAGCAACCTACAACCACTAGTTAGAGAATAAACAAAACACAAGCAAAAAATTAAATTAGAGGGAAATAGATTTGAATAAAGAACAAAGGTGGAGCCCTTACAAAAAAATCCAAATATATCTCTCAAAAACTACACACTTCCAAAAAAATATTAATAAGATGAATCTAACTCTAATACCATGAAGGGATTATCCCTAGAACATTCATCAATGACAAATGAAGGTGCATTATAAATTAAAAAATTAATAAACAATATTACCTCTCAAGATGCAAACCACAAATGAGATAAAAATTTTAACTGAACATATTGGAGAAAAACCCACATGATCTGATAAGAAGGCTTGCCACCAAAATCTCAATAATTACAATTTAGAAGAAAGAGCAAATTGAGAAGAAGAGAGAGCCATAAGTTTTAATGAAAAAATGAGGAGAGGAAGTGTCTTTTATAGAGTTAGAGAAAAATAATGGGAGTTACAAAGAATACCATGATTACCTTACAATCCTCTTTTGTGTGTGCCACTTGTGACCTAGTGATCCAGACAACACTTTAGGCAATGATCTGGGTGACACTTCAGGCGACAATTCGGGTGATGATCTGACCCCAATTGGTGGCAAAACTTTCAAGAGACATAACTTTTGCACCATAGCTCCATTTGACTCCCCCTTTGAACCGTTGGAAATTTAAGAATGAGGGGAACATTGTGAGATTGTACGAAGCTCTGCTTGATGAATTTTGACCCCCAACAACTAAATGAAAGTACCCCAAATTTTAATTTTAGTAGTGTAGTCTAAAAATAGTAAGTTTCTAAAAATAGTAATTTCTTGAATTCTATATTATTGTAATTCATAAAATTTAAACCATTTCATCTCCCTTGAGATCAGTGAGCTTCCACATCCTCCTCCTACCTTCAAAAATATGTATAAATAGATATGTAGCCTAAAAAATAAAATAGACATCTCTTCCTAGAGATAGACGTATGTTGTTTGTGTGTTCTTGAAATATTCTTCAACCAAGACTTTTGAGTTTTGGATCACCTAGTCCCTTAGAAAGTTTAGGGAAGTGTGTGCCAAGTGAGATAAGGGATTACTTATGCAAGTAACTCACAAATCCTAAATGAGAATAAAGAGGTGAGTGGCACTTCATAGAATTCACATTTATGTGAATTAATAATTTACAGAAATAAAAATTTCATATACATAAAGAGTACTTAGAATAAAATAAATTATCCTAAATAAAGGGTAATCCTAACAATAAATGATTCAAAAACTTTACATAGATTCTCAAGCATTTCTTAGATTCATTGAAACCCCTAATGGATGTTGTTACTCATATACAGTGAGTTGTGTGGGACTAAATTTTTATGTGACTCAGTTCTAGGCACTTCTCCATTTTGAAATATGCTTGAGGAATATTAAGTTCAACCCATGATTTTACGTTAGCATCTCTATGGGGCATGATAACCCCATTCTCTATTATCTTAAATAGACATATTAGTTCACACGCATACATGTGTATTCATTCCTTGATATCTAATTTTTCATATGTTTAATATTTTCACTTTCATATTTTATGTCATAAGTGAAAATTGTTTAATATTTTCACTTTCATATTTAATTGTAGGTTTGCATGGATCAAAATGCAGCACCTTGTACATACTTGAACACACCCATCGTGAATATTCTGGAGTAACACCTTCTATCCTTTTACTCTAGTAATTCCATTAATGAAATAAAAGAGGGATTTAGACACTCATATTTGGTATTAGACACTTGACAATGTGTAATTTGACCAATCTCCAACATATTTTACTTATGTTCAAATACATGACTCTTGTTCACATTCTTCCTTAGCCATTTATCCATATATGGTTTTGAACCTTCAAAATTTTCATTATTGCTACACATGACCTTTATAGTCTATACTTAAAAATCTTAATATCATTTTAAAACTATCTCCTGATCTCATATCATTTTTCCTATTTCTTAGATAGGTTTGCACTTTCTAGATAGTTGTGTTACCACAAACTTATCCACTTAAGTCGAACCTTCCCCAAATCCAAATTATTCATATGGATTAGCCTATATGTTTCACATCTTAGTTTAAAGAAAATTACCCAAATAATCAACTATATAACCATATCAAGACTAATCTTTTGATAATCTAACAATCATCTACCTATCATTATAAAATACACTATACATTGAGATAAACTTCCCTAAATCTTCCAAATTTGAAACCCCTCAAAGGAGAAATACTTGAGTTAAGTTAGAAGCCCATTTGTAAGATCGATTCATAGGTTGTCAAGTGTTGAAATCCATACATAGAATTTTATAACATGCTAGCATTACACAAGATTATACAAACTCAACTAAGTCAGAGAAATATGTATGGTTTGATTTCCCTCTTCAAAGTATTGTAATGTAAGTAGTATTTAGTCATAAGGAGTGGTTAAGTTTAGTTAAACCCTTCCATTTCATGAACTATCCATGTTTTATAATGGATCTTTAGTTCATATCTAAGATTTTGAATCAAGGAGAAGGCTAACAAAGCTATTCACATGGGATCAAAGACATTTTCATACACATGAACCCTTATTATACATAGGCACAATAGTAAAAAATGTCAAAAATTTACAAGATTACATAAGACATTTTCACACCCTATCAAACAATTCTAAATTGTGCAAGCATCCAAGATGCACGAAAGTGTCTAGGCTCACACAGACACTCTATTCTAGATCTGAGCACTCACTAATCCTTTATAGATTATTATTGATGAATGTACCTACACAGACCTGTATAGACCCAAAATAAGTTAATCATTTAGTTCCTTTAGTGTTTTCCATAAATATGGATAATTACACTATTTTTTTTGTTATCATACATCATAATCAATATAAATATTTAATCAATTTTATCCTATAAGGGTCACATTAATCCCAAAATCGATAAAATAATGAATGACATTTTTCAAATATATTAGATTTGGGGAAAAATGCATTAATGTTTTATGGCATTCTATATTAGACTAGTATAGTTGGATCTCATTATGGGGCATAAACATTATTCATGCACACACTATTATAATTTCCTATTTTTAAGTTGGAATTGATGGTACTAAAGGTAATATTTTGAATATATAAGTTCATCTACAATGGTTGATTCAATTTACATATGATTCCTAGTATGGGGTTCAATCCCTCCAATCTTGGTGCTCACTAATCAGGTAAATTGAGCCTATTATAGGCTCCACCCTCCAATATTAAGGTTTATTAATTAGTTTAATTGGTAGTGTGGTTGAGGTTCAATGACACTCAGTGGCCTAGCACTACTCCTTCATGAGAGTTGAGGCATCTAGCTTCCTAACATGTGGTTTTAAAAACAAAACATGCCTTGGAACATAATCACCTCATTATATCCTCTATTAGGGCATGATCATCCCCATTTTCTAATGATCCAAAAAGAATCACATCTCTTACACTTCAAAGGTTAACATAGTACACCTACTTATAGGTGTATTCCTTCCTTGCTCGTTAATTTTTTAATTTCATTAATCTAATATATTTAAAATTCATTTCACATATGGACATTGATTTCTATATGTTTCATTATAGGTTTTCATAGATAAATTTTTACACTTGTATCCTTATCCCAAATAAAAAGTGTGTTTACACACTAAATTACATCTCTTTATCCTTTTACTCTAGCATTGTTTTTATTTTCAATACTAGCACAAACGGGGAGAATTTTAAACACTAAAGTTTGTATTAAACACTTAAAAATGTCAATTTTGACCTATCCTTACCTTACATGACTTATGTGTACACGTATGGCTCTTGTACACTTTTTTATCCTATATTTTTGCCTTTTATGGGCCTAGCCTTCCCTATTTTCAATCAATTTCTTACATGAATTCCTAGTTTGTATCTGACATGATTATTATCATACTCAAATTATATCATGATCATCATATTATTCTTCATGTCTTTTTAGATACCTTCAACAATACTTAGATGATTTTAGATTTATAAAACCATCCACCTTTGAAGGACTCATCTTCACACCAAGTAATAGTCATATTTCAAATTAAAATCATCTTTATAGGTCAGCTCATATTTTTCACATGTTAGTATGTGAGAAGTTACCCAAAGAGACATTTATTTATACATAATAGGTCCATGTCTATTTCCCTATCTAATAAGTATCTAGCACTCATCAAGAATACAACTTATACATCTCCACATTGAGAGGGACTATCCTAAACTTCCCAAATTAGAAATCATTAATAAACAATAAGCCCTATCTAAGTTTGAAGGACTGAAGAAAAGTCAAATTTATATTTTCAAGTTGGCATCCTAGGTTGTACCTTAGCTGAGAAGGGAATTGTTTAGGTCCTCCTGCTCAAACTTAGTCCAACATAGGACTGACCCTAGGTTATGGGTCACCTAAACTTGAGTCAGGCCTCTGGAGAAGGTCATCTTCCCTTTAGATCTATCACCTAAACTAGCTTCTTGCTAGTAAAATGGAAAGGGATTGACAATAATCTATGATAGCATGTAATAATGAGGTGATGCACCAAATGTTTTCATCCTTATAATTTCACAAGACATACTATAGGACACTTTAAATACTAATAAACATAACTTCATTCACTCTTTGATCAGCTTCCACGTAAGTATTTTACAAAAAATGCATGGATTAGTTATTGACTTGGTATGGGATTGTAGTTGTCCATTTCCAAACTGACCACTAGACTATATATGCACTTATAATGCCCTGTGAGAACTACCAAAACACTTTATGAAGGTGAGTAAACTTAGATAAAGGCAAGGAAAACATAGATTCACTTAACCACATTAATGAACTCATAAAACACACTTTAATTCATCTTAAAAATAAAGGAATTTAGTCTTTTATTACATCAAATAGGTGTTATAGTACAAATCTTGGTATAGTCTAGTCATGCCAAAGAAAGGGATCGTTTTCAAGGCTTAGAAGCTTGCATTTATAGTAGAAAGAATGAGAGAGATGGAGATCATGCATAGAAGGATGGAGAAAGGAGCATAAAGACCAAGATTCTATAATCTTTCTTATAGTTGATGTAGTTAGAAAAGATCATAATGTTTAGGACTACTTCTAAAAAATGGTCATAACAACTGTATCAATCTCTTTCTATATGTTTTTAGCCTACATTGATGCTCCTTATGATTACAATGATGGGATCAAGTCATTTGAAAGCTAAATTTTGATGTTGAAGTAGTTACAATAACTGGATCAAACTATTGTGATCTTGTTTCGGTGTGGATCAATCCCTATGGGTTCATCCTTTGCGTGTAAGAATGGAAAAAAGGTCATAATTATGTTGTTAGCTTTGGTGATGAACCCATCAAAACTATGTCTACCTCCATGGATCCCTTTAAAATATTTGGTCTGATTTGACCTTGACCATATTTAAAGTCTCAAGGCTTCAAATTTTTATATTGGCCCTTGATCTTGATCTAGGTCTCTAAAAATGTGCCACCTGGTAGCTCTTCATTTATTCTTAAGATCTTGTTGACTTTTTGACCCTATACGCACTATTGATCTCCTTGGTCTGATTGAACATGTGTCATCGATCTCCTTAATTTGATTAAACATGCACCATTGACCTACTAAGTCACTATGATCATGACATTTATCAGCCCTTCTCTTGATTTCAAGATCCTCTAACTTTTTGACTTGATGTTCACCATCGATTTGCTTTGGTACAATGGATTACACACCATTGATTTACCTAGACCCACTGAATTTTCAGTCATTACATGATGTTAGATCTTTATTTGAGCTCTCATTATCTTGACACTTATCATATGCACATTAAATCTTAGGATACACTAAGCTTTTGACTATGATCTCATCATTGATCTTTGTTGCATGATCGAATGCACACCATTGGATCTTTGGGACCCACTGACACTGTCCTCACCCATGCATCATTAAATTTGATCTAATTTTATACAATCTTGACACTTTTTAGACCCACATTCAACCTTAGAACATTTGAATTTAAATGGTTATTTTCTATAACTTTAACTTGACATCCCCATGCACATCCCACTCTACGAGTTCATCTTTGAATGCTTATAACTTGAGATAGATAACTCATCAAGTCATGAAATTTGTAGAGAATGTTCAAGGCATGAAGAACCTCATGTTCATGTAATATTTTGGCCTTAGAGGATTTCTAATAATACTTATAAAATACACAATCAAGCTGACCAGTCTATTTCTGCATGATGTGTGATGATGGTTTGGCTCTTCAAAGCTTTCTTTTGCCATATTTTGATCATTATGGGTCAAAAACTTGGCTCAAATTCTCTATCTAGGTAGAATATTAGTATGTGGGCCAAAATGGGATAACACAAGTGTCAAAATCTCAATCACATGATGCAATCATACAAGTGGATCATGATTACACATATTCACTTAATGGTAAGAACTAGGTGTTGTTTGATTTCCCTCCTTGGAGCATTAGATACATATCAATCGATAATCCATTCATTTGGTATGGTTGGGGTTAACTCAACTCATCATTTTTTCCTATTTTTAAAATGTTAACCTATTATCAAAAGTGAAGATAGGGGTTTCAAAGTGAAGGAGATATATCTTTTATATTTTCACATAAAATGAGCACTTAATATTACACAAGAAGTCAATTTTTAAATGAGCATAATTGCATGTGCCAAAAAATTGAGGCACAGTTTATAGGGATGAATCTGGTAGTAATATGCAAATTCATCATGATATAGGTGCCCAGATTCTAATAAACTCATCTAGGAAGATCCAGATACTTAGTTTCCTAATCCAAGTAACTCTCAATCTATTTCAAACCCTTTTTATCACCAACACATAGTCATGGACCTACACATACCCAAAATAAGCTAAGTATATTAATCCTCTTAGTGTTTTCTATAAATAGTAAATTATGATTTTTAAATCTTACTCATTTTTAGTATTCAAATTTTATTTAACTTAGACATATATTAAAATATGAACTATCTTAAGTTTTACACTTGTTAGGCTTCATTAATTCAAAATAAAGTAAAATAGTTTCATATATACTCAATGATTAACTATTTATACAATGACATACCTTATTTTATTTGATACATGATTTACATGATTCAATTTTTTTATATAACACATGATGCACATAACTCTTTCTTTTGAGATGAATGATGCATAGGCTTCATCTTTCATCTAAAAATGGGACATACAATGGGCTTAGAGATTCAATCCTTGATAAATATATAAGCTCTTATTCTGGTTCAAATTATGTGATACAAATAGTAAAAATTAGAAAAAATGAAGCATATGTGGGGAATTATACATGAATGTGAGAGATAGTTGGAAAATTCTATGGCATGATGAGATACTATATGTGGGGTAAATTTTATCAAATTGAGCATATTTATAGATAGACTATAGCATACTATATCACTTTGAGGTGAAGATGGATCATATTTGGGGCATGAATGTTGTCCCTAAAAACACATCTATTTTCTATATTGATGATTGATGGTAATTCATAATCACTTTGAGACTAAATTTCTTTTGTAATGGTTGATTCAAAGTTTAAATTTACAAACAGACATGTTTCGGGCTTCCACCAAAAGAATTATGATGATATTTAGAGTAGTGTGGTTGAAATTTTTGCATTGCTTAAATTCTAGCACTTATCCATTTTTAATGTGTTTGAGGCATTAAAACTCCTCAACACATGATTGTAGGAGTTGCATCTCCTTAAGGCATAATCATACAATGTAATTCTCTAAATGATTTTAAATGGTAGCTTGGTTTAGATAATCTCAAGTGTATTTTCTTCTTAAATTTTCAATTGTAAATAGTTTAATGATCTAATTTATTTTAGATTTTCTATCAAAAGTGAAAATAAATCTCTACATTCTTCCTTACAAGTTTTCAAGGAGAAAATTGGATATTTGGAGCAAACCTGACAACACCAAATGTGGTCAAGCATAGGTACCAAACTTCCCTCTTTTATCTTTTTAATCTTGTATTTTCAATACTAGACTAAAAAGGGGGGCATGTGTACACATCTAAATTTAGTATTAGACACTTGGAAACACTAATTTTGAAATACATGACTTGTGTCTACACATTTGAATTTTCAGGCACACTTTCCCCTATCCATTTACTCATATATTATCTTGACCAACCCAAATTTCTATTAGGCATGATCAAGATATCCCTAGTTTGTGCCATAATGCTCTATAATCTTAAGAAAAATATCACCATATTTTGGATCATACATTTTCCCTATATGGATAATGTCAACAATATTAAAACAATTACAGTTACTACAGGTGTCTACCTTCATTGATAGTATCCCAAACTCCTCAATGGTTGCTTTTAAAATTCAGCCATCTCCCTTGGCTTTGCCTAAGCATGTTTCATATATTAGTTAAGGGGGGAGGGGGGAGGGCAGAATACCAAAGAGATCTATAAATACAAATCAAGCTTAAGGTCATAGTTTATACCTATATGTCACTCATCTTAGAAATTCTTATCAAGATTGAGAAATCCATTAGATCTCTTTTGAGATATTCCACAAAATCAAACACATCCTAAAACCTCTAAAAGGAGTATCCCAGAGCCAATTTTGAACATAAATGCAAGGACAAAGTTTCATGTTGTATAGTGTTAAAATATAAAGCATTATTTTAGTGGATCAAAATTGAGCACACACACTTAGACAATAGAAATACATGTGGTTTGATCCCTCTTCAAATTATTAGAATGTATGCAATTATCAAGCACTTAGTAGGGAGTGATGGGGCCATCTAACCCATATTTATAAACATTTTTTCCAAGTCTATCTAGTTTTAAAATTGAATCTAGGGTTTCAAGGTAAAGATAAATAAAATCAAGACTTATGCATTGCATCGAAGACAAACAAACACATAGAAATCATCCATAAAGACAAGCACAGTGACTTGTGGTAGAACAAACTAACATAGTCAACCTCCATAGTATCATCAAAAAAAGGATAATAGTAGTTTTTGTAGATGTTTGAACTTCATTGGAAGCATCTTGGTAGATTTTTATATCTTATTTCTTGATATGAATATTTATAAAGCTAAATCATAACATTTCAAAAGCTTATGACAAAGTAATGAGCAATACAAATCAAAAAATAAGCTAAGTGCCTTATATGCCCTATTTATTTGGTAATTTCTATATTTAGTACGTGTAATCAATATGCCTTTTAGCATTCAGATTTATATGTTTTATACACTATCTTGTATAATCTAAATTTTAATATTTTTATGTTATTGAGATTACCTAAATCTAAAAACAATTAAAACAATGGGTTTCTTTGACCAACAAATTTGCCAAGTGATTATGTTAGCTTCAAAAATCAAATAAATATGAAATTTTCACCAAAAACTCATATTAATGTGTGAATAAAGTGGATATTTTTTAAAATCAAACAAATCTTTGTCCAATCAGGCATGCCAAAAACTATTTATGATTCGATGTGTCCACTCTTACACCCACACAATAGTCACAACGATGGGATCTCTACTTTGTGTAGGACTACTACTTGTAGAGAACCTTTAAATCTAAATGGTTATGCTTCTTATCTTAGTGGTAAACCAATTTAAACTAAGATCATGAAATTAATATTTTAGGGAAAAAATGAGAGATAATTAAAATTAAAATAGTAGTGATGCACCAAGAAGTAAATTGGATTGATCTTTATCTTAAAAAACACATATTTATTAGTTATGTAAGAATGAGAAGTGAACACAAAATAGATCAAAAAAACTAGAGAAGTGAGAACTATATTCATATATTAGAGGCCATAAGAAAAATATAGAAGTATGATCACTCACAATCGTAACTATATTCATCGATTGCAAGAAATACATATAGGTTGTATTTGATTATAAATAAAGGCTTGCATGAAATTTTGCATAACAATAACAGAGACTTTAAATTTACATTTAAAAATATAGGTAATTAGAGGGCCAAAGAAGCCACACATTTCTCAAAAGAAAAAAATACTTTTATAAAATAAGAGAAGAGGAATAAAAAATCAATTTCACCTACCAATGTACAAAAGTAGAATAAATTCAATACAAATGCATTCAGTTTTTCCCATGTTCTATCTATTTAATGGCTCAAGAAATATTTACTTTGTATTTTCCATGCTTTCCCATGCTTTGTACTTGGCGTGAATACTTCTTTTTTATTTTTTCTTGATTTTGAATATAAAAAATATCTTGTGGGCTCCTTGGATTGTCTTCCTTTTTTTTTAATAGAAAAGCTTCAATTATTTTATGATTATGTAGCTCAATTTCTCTTAAAGATAGCTTTTCACCTTTTAATGTACAAGCCTTTTAAATTATCTATGATGCCCATAACTTTTCACTCCAACCCTTTTAATAATTTAAGCTTCATTTGAAATATATAAAATTTTAAATATAGCTTTAGTTTTTTTAGCAAATTAAATCAAGTTCTTTTAAATCCTTAGAGAATTAAATAGGATTTTTATTTGAAATTGCGCAAGTAAAATTATGCCAAGAATAAATAGAGTATGGTGCAACATTTTTTAATAACAAATCTTTAAATAAAAACTCATATTAAAATTGTACTATAGATTCATAAACATCTCTAAAAATAAAAACATAATGTTGACATAATTACTCGCATTTGATTAATCTACATCGTCCAAACAAAATGTCATGTGTTCTATTAAGTTGAAATTTATGAAATGAAATTAATATAGTCTTAAGACTCATTATGATAGGTAACATAATTCATCCAACTAGTTTCCTTGTAATCCCATCATATCCCATTATAATTATGGTATTACCTATCAAATATCTTTGATGAAAGGCAAGCCTATTGATAATTTTTTACATGCATAAATGTATACTTGAACCATTATAAACCATAATTCCACGTGTTTATTATTAATTTTCACTTTAAAAAGTTAATATGAATAGTTTTCCACTGTTAAGAGTTGTCATTTGGAATCTCATGATCATAAAATATAATTAGAGGACTCTCCTTAATTAAATAACCACACATATGAATATGTCAAGTTGATGAGCTTTGGAAGCATCTGATTAATATATTTGATCTACCATATAAACATTGATATTTATATTAAGGGTCATGATTTGGAAGAGGATTTGTAAATATTTTCAAATGTTTATTTGGTTAAGCTACTAATTTACTCAAATTAATTTTGAGACCCTCTATCTAAATTTAGTTTTTGTCAATGAGATATTAGATCTTATTTCAAATTAAAGCATTTACTATAAGAATTTATTATGACTATAATAATTTCATAATTAATTGACATCAGAGCTCTTAGGTAATGGCATAGAAGGATCCAAATATCTAACATGAGGTAAAATAAGCATATTACATTCAATTAATCATTTGAGCCCATTTTGAGGGCTTTCACTAAATCTTGTAAATTGTATTCATTATATTTGTTGTCATAATACTATCATGTTAGGTGTTTGGTCTACCATAGTCCATATATTATTTGATTCACTTTTAGTTTGAAGAACACAATCATTCACTTTAGACTTGAAAGTTTTTTATGTTGGAAATTGGTTCCGATAGAGTTAGGGGCATTAGTCCCATATTTAAGAATTTTGGCCTCTAAAATCTTGATCTCATAGTTTCTAATTGCATGAAAAATATCATCAAAAGATGGGTAAGTTTTGAATACCACACTGTCTTTAATAGATAAAAATGAAAATTTGAACAAATATATTCCATAGTTTACTACCAAGTGATTGGCAAGTTGTTTTTGTAACCATTATATTAAATTTAAGCATGTACTCACTAACATTATTATTGGTTCCTTTTTTAAATTGATAAATTTTTAGAAATGTAAATTTAATGCTAGTATTTATTAAAAAATGAGCTAAGAAATCTTCAGCTAATGTAGTGAAAGAATGAATATATCCACATGTAAAAACATAGAAACAATCAAGAACACAATGTTTTAAACATAAAGGAAATAACCTAGTCAATAATTTATCATTATGGGCAAAATATCAACAAGAAACATAAAAATATTTGATATGATGGGAAGGGTCTCCTTTTCCATTGAATAATTTAAACTCCACAGCCACAAATCCTATTACCAAAAGGTAAATAAATTTTTTCTAAGCCAATAATTTAAGTAAAATATCATGTGAAATGACCCTAGTACTTCATTTTTAATACCCTTGAGAAATAAATTTAACTTGATTTTAAACATCACTAAAGGCTTGCATCATAGTGGTTAGTTTAGGTGTTTGAAGAGAAGTGGCAGCAGAATAGGTTGGAATAGAAGCATTGTTCAAAGAAGTAAACTTATAAACACTTCAGATAAGAGATGAAAGTTGAGAAGCATGTTGAAGAATTTAAGAATCAATAATTTAAGGATTCAAAGGAACTTGAGAATAATTTAAAATAGTTTTATAATTAAGGGAAACATCAACAAGAATGGAAGAAATGTAAATAGGAAGAGGAATAGTTTCATAAGAAATTTGGGAAGTGATCACATCTTAAGGCATGGAAGGTGATTCTCTAAGAGCTTGATCTATATTATTTTCATTAAAATATCCATTATTCACTCTATGGGGTATAATTTTGTATTGTTATTTCAATTAGAGGCTCTTGACCTAGGGTTTGATGCCAGACATCTTTCAACATATACAATAACTCATATATTTCCTTAACATTACTATGATGCATCCCTTAAACACTGTAAGTTTTTTAGATCTATCATTTTCATTGTAGTTTTAAATTTCAAAATAAATATTAATTTGAGATCCATTCACAAAATTATCATTCAAAGTCATTTCAACAACATTTGTAACAAAAAATGCAATAGCAGAAGGAACATCAATATCATTGAGAAACCCCATTATATTTTTCAAATAGGCTTTAGATTTAATAGAATTAATTTCAACAAAATTAATAGGGTTGTACTTTATTATATCACTTCACCCAACCTTTCTCTTAGATCTAATCACTTTAGGTGGCATAAGATGGAAACATATGTAACATTCAAATACCCAATGGTTTAAATAATAAACAGGCACAAAAAACTAGGGTTTACAAATAATAGACAATAATCAGGGATAATGATTTTAGATAAATAAAATAAAACCTAAAATAATTAGATATACCATAATGAAAGTGAGATCTAACCTCAAGGGGTGTAAAAGAGCACAAGTTCACCAAATGTGTTATGGATAAATAGATCTCGATCAAATAGAAATAAATCTACCCATATACAGTACAAACTTAGGCCTAATCAAATCTATAAAAATAAAACAACACATCAAACATTACATATAAAAAATATTATAGAATCAACAATAAATTACAAGAGAGGATAAAGAAGAAAATTAATTTTATCACATATCAAAGGACAATTGTATGAAATGAACACTAAAAAATAGGTCTAGGTGGTGTGGTGCACAAAATACATAAAACTTGAGACAAAAACTACAATTTTTTGGAGTGCACTCATCCAAAATCATCAAGTAATTAATAGTTATATAAAACTTTGCATAGTAAAATCTAACTTGATGATCTTGTTCATTTTATCTAGGGCTCCAAAGCCTTGCTTGTTTTTCTTAAATTTTACATAGATCTTTTGACCTAATTTTGGAGTGAATTGAAATGATTTTAATCACATCCATGAGACCTAATAGTTTATGTTCCAAAAATTGCTTTGATTGTCTCAACTACTCAAAGATTTGTAAGTCAAGTAGTTTCTTTAAGAAGGTTGTTCATTTTCTTATTAATTTGGGTTAATATCTCCTCAAACCCTTTTATTTTAACCTCTTAAAATAGCTCCACCATAGATTTAATCCTCATTATTTCCTTATATTTGACTCAAATGTCAGTGTAAATTTGGAATTAAAGGTTGAAATGTTTCTCCATTTATACTACCCTTGTGGTGCAAAAAACACATACCCTCTCCTCTCACTCTTCCTTAGGGGTCGTTCATTTTATTGTCTTACATATTAGCCTATAGGAGATCATCCTTTTTTAAGCTATGAGTATATTTTCTCTACATTTGATTTCAACCCCTATATATACCTTTTCATAATGCTCATAATTTGGGTTAAAATTTGTAATATAATGATTTTATTTCCTTTGTGTTTTCTTCCTCCACATCACTATTTATTTTTAGATTATGGTAAACAAATGGTTTTAAAGGATACCATAACCTTAACATAATGACCAAACATAGGTAAAAAGCCACAAAATGATAGATAACCAAAACAAGTTTCCCATAAATAAGACCCAGAAACATACACTTATCCACCAAGATTCAGTGAAGGATCCAACAAGAAATATCCATGAAACAAACAATGAGACACAAGATAAAATCTAAAACTATAAGCCCTATTGAATTTCTTGATTCACCTTATTTATCTTCTTGAGTTTGGTGTTGCCAGCAACTTTCTCCTTCTTGCCTTATTTATGCTCCCTTTGGTCCTCTTACTAGGGCCTTCAGTGATTTCCTACTTTGAATGTTTCCTTATACCTTCCATGTTTTCATCCTTTGAATGCTTCTTGGAGTCCTCTATTTTATCCACCATCTTTGTCTTCTTATTTTCCTTTGTACCCTTCCCACATTACTTTTGGGCCTCCTCTTATTGTTTCCTGAGTACCTCTTATGTTCTAGATTAAGCATGCAAACATGATTATTACACATGTCCCCACCCCTTGTATTGATTCTAGCCTTATAAATGACCCCTTCCTTAACACTTTTGATCTCTACACTAATCCTCCTTAGTTATTTAACTTATTGGTTGATGTTAAGCTCTAGGCCTTCTAGTTTATCCTTTAACAAACCTTTATTTGAAGACTCCTCCCCCAAGACATGCTTCTCAATCCCCTTAGGCTCAACTTATTCCCTTTCTTTGGAATTAATAACTTTTAGGGTCTCCTTTCTCAACTCTAGTAAAGCTACAACTTCACTTTCATCCAAAGCAAGGCTTTCCTCCTTATTAGACAAGATTAGATTGCTTTTACTTTTGCTTGGCCCCTTATACTTTTTATTTTCAAAAATAATCTAGTCCAAGGTCTTCCCTAAGTCATATAACTCCTCATTCATTTCTTCTATAGATTCCTTAGAAAAATACACCTTGACTTCCTTCAGGCTTATCTCCTCAGTCTCGTCTGCCCTCTTATCTACCACTAGTTTGACAACAAATAAATTAGTGCCTGGTGTAGAATGATATATGAGATGTTTTCTTGGTAATCCTCCATTGAAATTTTTAGTTACCTTAGAAATTAAAAAGGTAAACTAACATCACAATAATTCTTGAAGTTATTTAGTAGAAGGAAGTGGTGGGAATGTACCAGCCTATGTTCACCTTCCAGAGTTATGTATTTCATAAATTGCAGGCATATTTTATACTAGAGATAGGGAAGGTTTACCTAAAAGATCATATTTTTCATCTTTTGAGCCATCTCTTCCATCTTGTAGAAGGTTTTGATAAGCTCCAGTCTTCTATGTTTATCCTTATACACCTTGATTCCTTCACATGACATGCCTGTAATCGAAGCAATGGTCTCCTCCATGATGGGGATTAAGACACATCTCATATTAACTATTGTATCCTTTTAGGGCATATCGAAGGCTATGTAAATTCTAGGGTTGTATCCAATAATTTACTCTAAGTATACAACCAACCCACCTATCTCCAACAATATCTAGAATGAGGCATTACTCTGAGAGTCCATGCAGGAGTTAAAAATATCATTACTATTTGGATAACCACCTATTTTACTAGTTCTTAAAGTTTTTTCTTTTACTATTAAAAATTCACTCCTCGTTGTATTAAATGGCTATTAATCTTGGAGTGACATTGATTGATGACCTCACATGCTTGTGAATGATGTTTTTTCACCTAGCATATATTTTTTCATCCTCCCCATAAATCTTAATAATGATCCCATTATGATTATATATGTAGAACTCAATAACTTTAATGTTACACAAATCCCAAAAATCTTATGCCCCTTTCTTTTGATAATGATAGGTTTGTGGTTAGTCATAGGGGATTATAATTTATTTTAGCCCCATATTCTAATTTCTTAGAAAATTGAAGGGGGAGATCTTCAATTTTGACCTATTTTTAAAAATTATTTCCCACTACTCCCATGTTTATGTAGATACTAAAACTAAATATTCATAACATCTCAATCTTATACATTTTTAAAATATCAATTAGGGCTTTACCCTTCAATTTTAGACCTCCCTATTATTGACAAACTCACATTCACCATCTCATTACATTTAAATGCTTATCTTTTAATCTGTCCCATTTCATTTTGATGGAAAAGGTCTCTTTTACTACACAAAAATATTAAAACCTGGTAAACTTCCTTCACTGTTAGTTTTGGATCTATACTTATTTTTTAGTCATCTTGACACTATTAACCATAGAGGGACACTACTGTTGATGGTATTGTTCATATCCTTATCTATTTCTAGTTGCAAAAATTCATCTAAATTTCAAATGATTTGAAACCTATGGGTCAACCTATTTATCTTATTGAACCCTACCATGAGATATTTTCAAAAGGTGTGTTATAAATATAAGTCTAAGGCTTTTCATTCCTTATCTATAAAATACCAAGAAAACACATACTAAAGCAAAATCAATCAAACCCTATTCATCCCTATTTTCATATCAAGTAAAAGAGCAATCATATTACAAATCTAAATAATTCAAAGAGGAGCCCATGATTGATATTTGTCAAATTACAAGCTATATCATTGCATGCATCTTGATATAACATACTACACCCTTGTGCACACAATTTACCATACATAAGGGAGAAATACATAAGTCTTGGTCCCATATTAGAGTATTAGATATGTAGGTAGCACCCATTGACAAAGAGATCTTTGGGGTAGCTTGACATCGTGAGTCTAGTAACCCATTTTTAATCAAACTCATTAAAGGGTGAAGTAGAGTGAAGAACTAGGGTTTGATCAAATTAAAAAATATCTCATATATCAATATGTCAACAAAAATGTGACAATAAAAGAATAATAACAATATTATTCACATCCATATTCACTCATTATTCTTTACTAGACACCTAATTCACAGTGAGACACTAGCATCGATGGTAGTATACATGGCCACAAAAGTACAATTTCCATAATCTGATGAATGCAAAATATTGATCCTACATACTTTACACATGTTTCCAATCTAGATCTATCTGAACATAGTAAACCAACTAAGTATCATTATTTTTTATTTATTTCAATATCTCTTAATAGTTGTACTTTACTATTTTTAGTAATCTCAATTGTATAAATGCAGAATGTTATTCATCTAATTTTTTTATTAATTAGCCTAATATAGATTATCTTATCACTCTTGTGCTTGAAATAATTATATATTATTACCCTATCCATACCCCTTTTTCAATTTATGGTGAAACATTTGGTGAACTCGATGTGATCATATTTTCAAAATACCCAATGAATATTTTAAAATTATTATATCCTTATTGTGAAAAATCTTAGTTTTCATTAAGGTTTTCAAACTTATAGGGTTTCAAATTACATTAATTACTCTATGTTTATTTTTCCTACAATGTTGGAATGATATCATTTATATGTCTCTTCTTTATTATTCTCATATTAGTCTTTAGAATATTTAAAATGGATAAAAATGAACTTCTTCCTCTTTCTAACCCTAAAAAGGGTGATAACTACAATCCCTCTAACTAGGTACATGTTATCACTCTTTGAAGGGGTAAGGTGGCCCATCCTATGGTTTCAAATTAAGGTAATCAATATATCCTTACTCAAACCCCTCCACCTCCCAAATGTATTTTAAATGATTTGTGTATGTGCAGTTAAGGTTTGTTTTTTGAAACCCTCATGGATCAAATCACTACTATGGGCAAGTTAATAGAAGCATTGCAAAATCAAAATCATTATTCTAGTTCAAGCTTCACATCATTGGAAAATTAGATTACATACCTGCATAATCCAAAATATGTCAGTGTTAATCATGTGTTTACATCTTCATATAGCAATGTTATACCCAATAAGTTTTTTGTTGACTTTCTAAGTCAACCCTTAATTGGCACAAGGCCTCCCAAGACCATATAAAAGATTAGCATAGCTATGAAGTCCTAGGTACCTCAAGAAGAAGATGTGAAAATCCTTCTCATCTATGTCTGAGCTCAAAATGGAAGCATAGGTCTACATAGGAAGGCTACAATGATCTGTGCTAGTACAAGGAACACAATGCATGTCCTCATGTAGGATTTTGTCATGTGCAAGTCAAAAGGTGCACAATCTTTAGAGTATGGGTCCTTGAGTTTCAAAATAGCTAAGTAAAAGAGAGAGCATAATAAGTAGTTACATATCATAAAAAAGTGTGCCTAAAACCCTCATCTTCATGCACACTCCACCTTAAGGTCTTCTTCATGCATCTCTAACATAGTTATATACATGCATATAAGATTTTATATTTATTCCCCCGTTATCACACAGGTTGCAGCCTTTCTCCTATAACTACCATATGGTGACCCAATGCTTGTTCAACACAAGGAAGTTCATAATCCTCCCAAAAGTAGCACTAGCCTTACACATGTCACATCCATACCCCTCCTACCTTAAAACCAAGAAGTTCCTCTAAGAGCCCACTAAGATGATGTGTGTCACCATGTAGATCTATACATGACATCAACCAGAGGGTGCCACATGCCAAGTAGCTACCAAACATTAATAGGGTGGTTGGAGATAGTTGGAAGGAAATTGAGACATGGTCAAAGATATTAAGTGTAGAAGCAACTATCAGACTTTGGGACTTGGTTGCACATCATTCTCTGACTCTGTCAGGGAGATCTTCCATTCCTCGATGCACATAGAATCAAAAGTGATCTTGCCACCACCCCCAGATCTAATACTTAAAAACACTTCAAAAAACATGGCCATAGCATCATAGAATAATTTAATGGTATATCCACCACCTCAAGTGGTGCATTTATTGTAAAACTAGTTTATACATAATAAAATCCTAGTTCTTTCACTGTAAAAGGGTTGACACATTTTAGCAACCTTATGCTACTAAAATTGCCCTCCATTAGCACTCGTATTGGCTAGACATTGTAAATTAAAGAGAATTAAGTTTACCTCTTTTCATTATTAAGATGATTTATGTGTTATCTTGTGTTTATTGATTATTTTCTATGGATAATATGCATCCCTCTCATTTGTCAATCATCTCTTGCACCTCCTCATTGAGCTCATAGCTGACTTGTATGTCGTATCCTATACATACCAGGGTGTATGTAGGCTTTATCTATGGATAATCTTTGTCCCTCTCAATGTTGCTTTGTGTTCTTGCACCTCTATGTAAAGCATTCATATAAGTAGAGTGACTTGGTGGAAACTATGTGATATTAGCTTGTTCTCTAGGGTTTGCACTGTGTTTATGGCAGTAAGAGTACTCACTCTATTCTAGGTGCATCACCTTTTCATTTCCAGCACTCTCTTACCTATTCCCTCCCTTTTCCCTCAAATTTATTAGGTTTAGACTAGTGATAGGTTACATTTTTGCTCTTTAGTTTTATGCACAAGTCTTAAACTAGGTGTGTGTAGAATAGAAGGAATTCAGCCTACTCCAGAGACTCATCCCAAGGAAAGTAAGGGTCCCATGCCTTGGGTATGTTTCCATAATTGTAAGGAGATGAATGGTGCTCATACATGTAGTTGAGGGACAATACTTCCATGCTCAGCATCGAATCCTCTTGTACCCCAACATATAACCTTTATTCCTAGCACCCCACAACAAAAACTCCCCTGCACCGTGGAGCATCCACAAGTGCATGTTTCAAAAGATAATATTTTCTAGCATGCCTAGTGGGATACATTAAACAAGATATAAGGAATTGGTGCAATCTTTAGCCAATAAGTGTAGTATACACTTAGCAAGATCATTTGATGACTCTAAACATATCTAGTTTACAAAGATCTACCCCATATTTACATGTTAAGGATAACTAGATCATCTGCAAGGGGCCTTTATTTCCATTTCATTGAGCTTATAGTGCCATCTAGAAGAAAGAGAGTTAGATCATCTTTGTCCCCTATCAGAAGGTGTAGTGCAAGTCAGTCTCCCTCTAGGGCCCAGTCTACACCATCATTCGAAAGGTTCTATTTTAGGAGAGGCCTATTCATGACTATGTCAAGGAATTAGGTGTTTGTGCCCTTTAATGGAGGTAGTCCATTAGTCCTAGTGTAGTATGATAACATCTAGTGTCCACTCTCAAAATCCTACCATATTTCATGGGTGAGAATTCAATCTCCCCTATGGAACATATCAAAGATATTGTGAATAGCTATGTCACCCAAGATAATGTTGTAGTCATATTACTAGCTTCTTTATTTAATATAAAAGGTCTTCAATGGTATCAGGGCTTGCAATTTAACTCTATTTAAAAATGAGATATCCCATGACTATGAGTACTGCATGAAATGATGGTCAACTTTAACTTCAGATTCCAAAGGGTCTGGGATAGAATCCCAACTTTGTGTAAGACATATCCTAACACCACATTCTTGTACTTATTAAAGGATATTAATAGTGATATATAAGTGATGATTTAATCTATGGGAGGTGTGGTTCTCCCTTATGCCTATGAAGTAGTGGTGTGCATAGAGAATTGTTTGATTCAAGTGGGCAAGATTATGCCTAGACCCCCTATGCCTATCTTTACAGAACCTCTCCATAATAAAGAAATGGCACTACCTGTTAAGGTGTGGAGCCTAAAAGCTTCACCAAGGAGCGGATTACAGAGTTGCAGTAATTACACAGTCACCGGCGTCAATCAGGAGCGACTGACGTCGGTCAGGTGCAGTTCAAGAGACGTCAGAGTTGGCAGGGGATCAATCGACGTCGGTCACAGGCAAGCAGGCAGGAACTGGCGTCAGTTACCTGTGCGTCTAGAAAGCTATTTTTGAGGACAGAACCGAGTGTTTGCATGATGAGATTAAGTCATAGTCTTAAGTTCACATCTCTATTATTAGTAAGACTATTTTTAGAGCCCTTGTTGAAGATTGCTTTCATAAGTATAATCAAATTGTTGGTTGATCCCCAACAAGTGGTATCAGAGCCTTGGTTGTAGGTTCAGAGCTTGATATCCAATAAGTGGTATCAAAGCTCAGGTTCACTAACAGGTGGTTTAGATCTGTGTAGTGTGTATTGATTATAGGTTACTCACAGGGGTTTCTGCAGGGATTTCTGTTTGAGTGGGAGAAGCAATGGCAGAAGAAAGTAAACTGAGAATGGAGAAGTTCAATGGAAAAAATTATCAACATTGGAGAATGCAGATAGAGGATTATCTATATCATAAAGATCTATACTTACCGTTACGTGGGATTGCAAAGAAGCCCATAGACATGGATGATGAAGAATGGGAAGTTCTTGATAGAAAGGCTTTGGGGTCTATAAGACTGAGTCTAGCATCTACTGTGATATCTAATTTATCACAGGCAAAGTCTATGGTAGAGTTAATGACTACTTTAGCAAATTTGTATGAAAAACCCTCAGCTTCTAATAAGGTATATCTTATGAAGCAGTTATTTAATTTGTGTATGCAGGAAGGTGGATCTGTATCTAATCACCTAAATGATTTCCATGGAATTGTAAATCAATTAAGTTCAGTCAATATTATGTTTGATGATGAAATTAAAGATCTTTTAATATTATGTTCTTTGCCTGAAAGCTGGCATAGCTTAGTAATTGCAGTTAGTAATACTGCATCTGCTTCAAATATTTTAAAAGTAGAGGATGTTGTTAGTGTTATCTTGAATGAGGAAATTTGTAGGAAAAGCACAGAGGAAACATTAGGGAACGCTTTTAGTTTTGAGAGCAGGGGAAAGCAAAAAGAGAAGAGCAAGAAAGGGAGATCAAGATCTAAGTCTAAGGTGAGAGGTAGATCCAAATCCAAAAATGGCAGGAAGCCACAATGATGGAATTGTGGAAAGATGGGGCACATAAGCAGAGATTGTTGGTCAAAGCCTAAGGAGGACAATCAGCACAAAGGAAAAGAAGAAGCAAAGGTTGTAGGTATTGCACAAGATGCTTTAATATTCTCTTTGCATAATAATATAGAATCTTGGGTTTTAGATTCTGGTGCATCTTTTCATGCTACCCCCAATAGAGAATATTTTAGTGACTATATCCATGGAGATTTTGGAATAGTGTATTTAGGGGATGATGAGCCTTGTAAAATTATTGGCAAAGGTAAAGTGCAGCTGAAAATGCAGAATGGAAACACATGGGTGTTGAGAGATGTTATACATGTTCCTAGCTTGAAGAGGAATTTGATTTCTGCAGGAAAGTTAGGGGATGAGGGTTGCACAGTAACTCTCATAGCTGAATCTTGGAAGGTGACCAAGGGTGCACTTGTTATGGCCATAGGTAAGAGAGTAGGTACTCTCTATTTATGTAATTGTGTTATTAACAATTCTCCTTTTGTATTATCTACTTCAGATGTGGATGCAAAATTGTGGCACTCAAGGCTTGGCCACATGAGTGAGAAGGGAATGTCAATTCTTAAGTCTAAAGGTAAGCTTTCAGATTTGAAAAGCATAGATCTGAATTTTTGTGAGCACTGTGTTTTTGGAAAATAGAAGAGAGTGAGTTTTCTCAAGACTGGGTCAACAAAGAAGAAGCATAAGTTACAGCTTGTTCACACAGACGTGTGGGGACCGACTCAGGTTGCTTTTATTGGAGGATCACAGTACTATGTTTCGTTCATAGATGATGCTACAAGAAAGGTATGGATCTATTGTATTAAGAAGAAATCTAATGTATTTGAGACTTTTAAGATTTGAAAAGCTATGGTTGAGAATGAAATAGGTAGAAGATTGAAGTGCCTGAGATCTGACAATGGTGGTGAGTTCTACAGCTATAAGTTCAACTAGTATTGTTATATGCATGGAATCCACAGGCAAAGGATGGTTCTAAGGACACCTCAGCAGAATGGAATTGCTGAAAGGATGAACAAAATAATTATGGAGCATGCAAGATGTATGAGACTGCATGCTGGTTTGCCCTTAGAGTTTTGGGCAGAAGTTGTTGACACTGCAGTGTACCTGATTAACAGAGGACCCTCTACAGCTCTGGATGGTGGAATCCCAGAAGAGGCATGGATAGGTAAAAAGGTAGATCTCTCTTTTCTCAAAGTTTTTGGTTGTGAAGCCTTTATGCATGTTGATAAGGAAAATAGAAAGAAGCTGGATGCTAAGTCTATGAGGTGCACATTTATTGGCTATGGCTCAGATGATTTCAGTTTCAGATTTTGGAATCTAGGAACAAACAGGATAATTAGGAGCTGTGATGTTGTTTTCAATGAAAAAGTGATGTATAGTGATCAGCCAAAGAAGCTGAATTAATCTGGGTAGAGCAATGGAGAATTGGATGAGGTGATGGTCCAAAATGAGCTCGTGGGAAAAGGAAATAATCACTTGCAGGAAAACATAGAGACCGATGTCGGTAATGTAGGAACTAATGTCGACAGAACAGAAACCGATGTCGGTCACATAGAGACCGACGTTGGCAGGACAGGCATTGACGTCGATCAGGAAGAACCGACGTCAGCCAGTAACAGGCCTAGAAGTGACTGAGGTCGGTCACTGTCAGATAATTTGGGTAGACAACGTGTTGTGAACGAGTCTCAGACGCCCATTAGGAGGTCAGAAAGGGTAAGTAAACCTCCAATTTGATATTCCCCTTCATTATTCTATTTATTGCTAACTGATGGTGGAGAACCAGAGAGTTTTGAAGAAGCAATACAGGTGGAGTCCAAGAGTTAGTGGGAGCATGGCATGGTTGAGGAGATGGAGTCCTTAAGAGAGAACCAAACATGGGATTTGGTTGAGTTGCCAGCAGGTAAGAAGACACTGAAGAACAGATGGACCTACAGATTGAAAGAAGGTGAGAATGGAAAAATGAGATATAAGGCCAGATTGGTAGTGAAAGGATTTGCACAAAAGCCAAGTATTGATTTCGGTGAGATTTTTTTTCCTGTTGTTAAAATGACTTCTATACGGGTTGTATTGTCTTTGGTTGCTATTGAGGATTTGCATCTTGAGCAGCTTGATGTTAAGATAGCGTTTCTTCATGGAGATTTGGATGAGGAAATTTATATGGAACAACTGGAAGGATTTGAGGTCAAAGGTAAGGAGAAGTTAGTGTGCAAATTGAAGAAAAGCTTGTATGGCCTCAAGCAAGCTCCTAGACAGTGGTATTTGAGATTTGACAGGTTTATGATTGAGCATGGCTACAGTAGGTGTCAATCTGACCATTGTGTGTATTTTAAGAGATTGGATAATGGTAGATATATTATTCTGTTGTTGTATGTAGATGATATGTTGGTTGCAGGATCACACATGTAGGATATCTCTGAGCTTAAGGTGAAATTAGCTCAAATGTTTGCTATGAATGATTTGGGAGCAGCAAAGAAAATCCTTGGCATGAGCATTAAGAGAGACAAGAAAAATCACAGGTTGATTTTGTCTCAAGAGGATTATGTGAACAAGGTGTTGAAACGGTTCAATATGCAGGATGCTAAACCGGTAAGCACACCTTTGGCTGGACATTTTAAGTTGAGTAAAGAACAATGTCCTAATTCACATGATGAGGTAGAGTACATGAGTAGAGTTCCATATTCTTCCACAGTAGGGAGCTTGATGTATGCAATGGTTTGTACTAGATCGGATATTGCCCAAGCAGTGGGAGTTGTAAGTAAGTATATGGCCAATCCAGGAAAGGAACATTGGAAAGCAATTCAGTGGATCCTTAGATATCTGAGAGGAACCAGCAGTAGGCATTTGTGCTATGGAGGTTCAGATACTTCTCTACATGGTTATGTAGATTCAGATATGGTAGGTGATTTGGATGGCAGGAGGAGCACCATAGGATATGTTTTCACTGTTGGTGGAACGGTGGGTAGTTGGATATCAAAGTTGCAGAAGGTTGTTGCCTTGTCAACTACAGAAGCAGAGTATATTGCAGTCATAGAGGCTAGCAAAGAGATGATATGGATGACACAGTTCATGGAAGAGCTAGGAAAGGAGCAAGAGAGTTGCAGATTATACAGTGATAGTCAGAGTGCAATTCATTTGGCTAAGAATTCAACCTTTCATTCAAGAACAAAGCACATATAGCTTAGGTACCACTTCATAAGATAGGTATTGGAGGATGATGAGTTGAAGCTGGAGAAGATCCATACAGATAAGAATCTTGTGGATATGTTAACCAAGCCGGTTACAAAGGAGAAGTTGAATCTTCATTCAACTTCTGTTGGTCTTCATGATTGAGTTGAAGATGGTGGAGCTAGAAGATGTTGTTGTACAGGTACTGGTGCAACTGTTTATCTCCAAGTGGGAGATTGTTAAGGTGTGGAGCCTAAAAGCTTCACCAAGGAATGGATTGCAGAGTTGCAACAGTTACACAGTCACTGGTGTCGGTCAGGAGTGACCAACATCAGTCAAGTTTAGTTCAAGAGACGTCAACATCGATAGGGGATCAGCCGACGTTGGTCACAGGCAAGCAGGCAGGAACCGACATTGGTTACCTGTGTGTCCAAAAAGCTATTTTCGAGGACAGAACCGAGTGTTTGCATGATGAGATTAAGGCATAGTCTTAAGTCTGCATCTCTATTATTAGTAAGACTATTTTTAGAGCCCTTGTTAAAGAGGCATAACTATTGGTTGTAAATGCATGCTCAAGTTTCCTAATTCTATATTAGGATAGATCTTCTTAGCTTATTGTTGTTGTATCGAATGTTGAAAGAACAGTACAGAATTGTATAGGTGAATCATTCTAGGTTGTTGGAGTTGATTGTACTTGAGAGAGAGAGCTCTTGAGGGAAAGAGATCTAGAGAGAGATCTATACATCTGAGAGAGGTGTGGAAGAAAGAAGTTTCTTCAATTGGATTCCTTCTGTAAAGAGTTTAATACAAGTTTTCAAGGTGGTTTCTTGTATCTCTTGTTCTTTGCTATTATCTGATTCTAGTTACTTATCTATCTGATTTAATTCCGTAGTTTATTGCTTTCATAAGTGTAATCAAATTGTTGGTTGATCCCCAACACTACCTAAGTTAGCACCTATTTTTACTACTACAATCCCACCTACTCCATTTGTCACCCCTCCTAATGAATTGCATGAAGGAAAAGCAGTATTGCAAAGTTTTGGGAATGAGCTAGTTGCCCTCAAAAGATAATAAGCATAGTATCCTAGACACCATTAACCCTTCACTTAGCAATATTAGTCAAACAGACCTCCCTATCAAGGTAGTGTGTAGCACCAAAATCATCTCACCTATAACATAATGCCTTATACATAGAAAAATAATGTTATTAGTACTTCTAAAACCCTTGTCCTAGTTTAGAATAACCTAGAACAAGATTACAAGTGGTGCTTTCCATATAACCAACCACATAATCAAGATACCTACACAAATGGGATCCTAAATCAAATGTTCATGGTGCAAAACATGCCTCAATTATAAGAGCAAGTGAGCAACATATCTCCACAAATGGGAGAGGTCCAAGCACTAGTTCAACCATAGGATGAGTCTATTTTCATCAATTACCAAGAGGAGGACTATAGCTATGTAAATCAAGGTAACACACCTAGTAGAGGTATCACTCCTGTTAATTTCAATATAAGATTCTAAAGGAGATCCATAGAGGAAGCCATATCAACTTTAGCACCCACATCATCAGCACCACAAGTCAATTGAGCAGGTGTGCAAGCTAAAGTACCCACACAACCTTTGTACCTAGAAAATATAGCACAGAAGGAGGGACCACCTCAAATTAGTGCACCAATGCTAGGAGAAGCTACTATTCCAAATCCATAACCAAAGGGATCCTAAGTTTCCTTCAACATAGTGGAGCAGATGAAGAAGATGAGCCTCAATGTCATAATGTGGGATGCACTCAGTATTCCATCCCAATGGAATTTGCTTCAAGATGTGCTGAAAGGATTACATGAATGTCAGGTACCTCAACCAACACCTACCACCTCTACAAGTCTATGCCAGCCAAAAGCAAAAGAAGTATAGGTGCAAAATAGTAATAAGCTACTTCTATTCGATGTCTCTATAATCATTATCCAACATATGATGCATAATTTCATGATTGACTCCAACGTAAGAAGCTCAGTAATGCCAAATAAGATACACTTGGAATTGCATACACCCCTATTTTGAAAGGAGTAGTCCAACTCAATGGCATGATAGTTAAAGTTGTAGGTATAATCAAGGATTTAAATCTAACACTCCATGCTTTCCCAATCTTTTCCATTGCATAGGATATCACAGTCATCAACTTGTCACCCTACTTCATTATTTGTCTCTCCCAAGATTTCATGATAAAGTAGGGTGGATATTTGTCTTCAGATTGGTCACATATACTATTGAGAACTAGGTACGGGACCAAAGTGACCATCAAGGTAGAGCCAATATTTAAAATCCATGTTGATTCATACACTCCCATCCTAATTGAGCAAAACTACACAATGTTCAATCAAGAGGAGAATTCAATTCTCCACTAAGCTATGATATCGCTTGAAGAAACCCCAAAAAACCTATTGGATGAATGGGCATGTGAAATTTTTGAATATGACCCTTATGGTAATATAGAGATAGGACTTGGTACATATTGCATCATAGAAGAAGATGTTGCACTGTTAAAATTATTAGAAGCATAGGAGAGCCTTGAAGGAGTGTGGCAATTATACTTTGATGGTTCCCAAAGTAGGAATGACACAAGAGCTAATGTCATGATAGTCTCCCCTAAAAGGAAAAAAACTTTCATGTCTTCAGACTATAATTTTTTTGCATGAACAATACTGCTGAGTATGCAGCACTAATTCAAGTCTTTCAACTCATGTAGAAGAAGGGGATCAAAGTGTTACAAGTGCTCGGTGATAATGAGCTAGTTGTCAACCAAGTTAGAGTGTGGAGCATGACCAAGAATGGCTTGATGAAAGCATATAAACATAGAGCATGGGATATGATATAAGGATTTGATGCATTCAATATCATTTCCATACCAAGAGCACAAAATGTTGGTACATATAGGTTTGCTACTTTCAATGTGTAGTATGACATCCCACAAAACCTTATGAAAGAGTTTGAACAACTTGTTAATCGTATGGCCAGACCAATAGTCCCTAACAATGTAGATAATTATTAGGTATTCAAAAGTGATGAGCAAATCATCAATTTCCTTCAAGAAGAGGTAGAGTTATGTGTTATGAGCCAGGTGCAGCTGTGAGCCCAATATGAAGATCAAGTCATCTAGTTAAAGGGAAAGAATATGCTAAAGGTTCTAGTCACCATAGAAATTATCTTTGATTATGATGATTAATTCAAAGGAGAAAGGTGCAGTATGATGGCCAAAGAGGACATATCTATGCCTGTAATCATTTTGGAAGGTAAAGCTCTTAAAATAGGTACGGTTTGCTCTACACCATTGGTTGAAAGCTTTATCTAACTTGGTAAAATATATGATGATATTTTCATATGGAACTACAAAGATCTAATATTCTTTGATCCAGGCTTAACACAGCATATGATTAAGCTAGATTTTGATGTACAGTCTATGTGTCATAGGTAAAGGTCTATTAATCTAAAGCTAGAGTCATTGATGTGTAAGGAGATATCCAAACTCATTGAGGCTAGTATAATACTTCCAATTAAACATTCCTTATGGGTCACCAATCTGGTACCAGTGCAAAAAAATAATAGGGAGATATGCCTTTTCATGGACTTTAGGGACCTGAACAAGGCTTCCCTCAAAGATCACTATGCTCTCTCATCAATGGAATAGATCTTGCAAAAGATCATAGGTGCATAAATATTTTCATTGTTGGATGGTTATTCAGGTTATAACCAAATCTTTGGATAGGAATGTAATGGTTACAAGACCACGTTCACCACTAGTGGGGAACCTTTGTATACCATTGAATGCCATTTGGTTTGACAAATGTAGGCATGACCTTTCAGAGAGCCATGGATATGGCATTCAAATAAATCATCACTAAGATCATCTTGGTTTACCTTGATGACATAAGCATTTTATCTAAGCATGTAGAGGATCATTTGGATCACTTGGAGTAGGTCATTCAAAAGTGTCGTGAGTTCCAAATTTCTCTGAACCCCAACAAATGCATTTTTTTATTTTATAAAGGCACCCTCTTTGGGCACATTATTTCAAAAGAGGGACTCACAATTGATCTAGAGTGAGTCAAAGTTATCTCATCTCTTCCCCTGTTGAGCCACAAGAAGAATCTCTAGAGTTTCCTGAGGAGAATCAACCAACTTTGTGAGAAGGTTTATGCCTAGTTTTGATATCTTGGTCAAGCCCATCATTGTGATGTTAAATAATAACACTGCATTCAATTGGATACACAAGGGCAAGGAAATTTTTGAGGCCATCAAGTGAACCATCACATAAGATCATACCTTGATCAACCCAAACTACAATAGATATTTTTTCTTATATGCATTTGGTGGAGCTATAGGCATCTTGGCCATCCTAATGTAGAAAAATAAGGAGAAAGTATAGAATCCAGTTTCCTTCTTCAACTAGGCATTAAAGGATTATGAGTTGTGTTATAGCTTCATAGAGAATCATACCCTCACAGTTTTGAGAGTACTGAAGAAATTTAGGCATATGCTCTCTAATAATAAAATTCAACTTATGGCGGTGCATGAAGGTGTTAAGGGGTTCCTACTCAGCAGGGACATCAATAACAAAAGAGTTAGTTGGATTAGAAAGGTGGAGTATGATGTAGAAATCCAAGTCATCAAGCTAGTATAAGGAAAATGATGTTTTGAATAGTTTTTAGAAGTAGCAATGCCAAAGTATGATACAATCTTAGTATCACACGAGGAAGAGTGTACAAGTGAAGGATCCATGACTAACTGGGTGTAGGATATAAAAACCTTCCTTTAGCATAACATATATTCATCTAGCCTCAACAAAGCTAAGTGCAAACATTTTAGACTGCATTCCATTCCCTGTGTGCTTATAGATGATGCATTTTGTTAGAGGGATCTCAATAGAGTTCTCTTAAGATGCATAAAGCTAGAGCAAATAAGCAAAATTCTTTAATAATTCCATGATGACCCTATATGAGGCCATTATTCACCCAAGACCACTGCTATGAAAATCATGTGAGCTGGTTATTATTGGCCAAGTCTATTTAAAGATGCACACACATATGTGAAATCTTGTAAGAAATGTGCCTTCTTCATAGGCAAGCAAAGGATCATAGCCTTACTACTGCACCCAATTCAGGTTGATCAACCCTTTGCATAGTGGGGCTTGGATTTCATAGGCATGATTAATCCACCATTGAGAGATGGACATAAATGGATTCTCATAGCCACCAACTATTTCACAAGGTGGACATAAGTGGTTGCACTTAAGGAGGCTAATGAGACATCTATCCTAAATTTTTATGAGGGCATTATAATAAGATTTGGTGTCAAAGCCACCATTATATTAGATAATGCACTGGCCTTCCTTGGGACCAAGATCAATGAATGGGCCATCAAACATAACATCTATCTGAACACCTCATCAAACTATTACCCTCAGGTTAATGTTCTAGCCAAGTCCATGAACAAGAACCTAATTTGCATCATAAAGAAGACTCTAGAGGATATTAGTGGGCTTGACATACTAAGCTCAGAACTACCATATGGGTTGATTGGTTCATGCCTAAGAGAGTGTTGGGAAACTCACCCTTCATGCTAGTTAATGGAATGGAAGATAGGTTACTAGTATCCCTCGAGTTGCCTTCATTGGAACTCATACATCAGTTAGAGCTACTCGAGAGTAATCCCCTCAAAGTAAGAATGGTAGAGCTAATGGAGCTCAAAGAAACTAGAGTGCAATTTGCATGCACCATGGAACTTCAATAGGTGCAGACCAAGAGGATCTTTAAAAAAGGGGCCAATAAGAGAAGCTTCTAGGTGGTAGACTTAGTGCTCAAATAGGATGTGGATAGAGCAAAATATGGAAGACATACCAAGTTTAATGCAATATGGAGTGGCTCATATAACATCACCAGTTGTAAGCCATGTAATGCCTTCCATCTTGTCAGATGAATGGAAAAGAGTTGCCCATCCCAATCAATGGGATTCATCTCAAGCACTATCTCCATTACGTCTTGTATAAACTATAGATAAGTAGAGTAGATGTTTTTCATTTCCCTAAATGCATGTTTTGTGTACCCTTGTTTTAAGTAGTTTCAATTCTTCCAAGTTCTTGCACAAAGTATTTTCTTAGTTTAGGTCTTTTTATTCTAAGTGCCGCCTAGTTTAATTCTCATCTTATGAGGTGAATCTCAACTCATTTAAAATTGAAAGGCATGCAGCTGGTGCATTCATGAGAGAAAGAACCAGATGTCTCAAAGACTCTATGCCCAATGGATCACTCAGAAGCTATTGGGTTCTCACTTAGTAGGAAAATAGAAGGTTAGTGCAGCTATGAAGTCCCAGACGCCTTAAGAAGAAGATGCACAAACATTTCTTATCTATCCCTAAGCTCAAAATAGAAGTATAGATCTATGCAGCAAGGCCATAATAATTCATGCTAGTATAAAGAACTCAACACATATCCTCGCACAATATTATGTCATGCACAAGTCAAAAGGCACATGAGCTTTAGAGTGCAGGTCCTCAAGTTTCAAAATAGCTAAGTAAAAGAGAGAGCATAATAAGCAACTACATATCACTAAAAATGCACTTAGGACCCTCATCTTCATTTTTGCTCTACCTTAAGGTCTTCTTCATGCCTCTCTAACATATTTATACACCCACACACATGATTCTTTATATGTACCCCCCTTTATCATGTAAGTTGCAACCTTTCTCCCATAGTTATGATGTGGTGACCTAGCACTTTTTCAATGCAAGAAAGTTTGTGATCCTCCAAAAAGTAGGGCCATCTTTACATGTGTCACATCCATACCCCTTGTACCTAACAACCAAGAATCTCCTCTAAGAGCCTACCAAGATGACTCATGTCACCTTGCAAAACTACACCCAAGATCAACCAGAGGGCACCACATGCTAAGCAGCTGCCAAACATTAAAAGGGTGGTTGGAGATGGTTAAAAGGAAATCGAGACATGTTAGAAACATTAAGTATAGATGTAGCTATCTAACTTTGGGACTTAGTTTCACATCACTCTTTGACTTTGTTAGGGAGATCTTATATTCCCTAATGCACATGGACTCATAAGTGATATTCCCATTACCCCCATATCCAATCACTAAGTAGACTTCAAGAAGTATAGCCACAACACTGTAGAAGAATTTAATGATACATCCACCACCCCAAATGGTGCATTTATTTTAAAACTATTTTATACAATATAAAAGCCTAGTTCTTTCATTATAAAAGGGTGAACACATTTTAGCAACCTTACGCTACTAAAATTTCCCTCCATGAGCACTTGTATTAGCTAGACATTGTAAATTAATGAGAATAAGCTCACCTCTTTTCATTCTTTGGATGATTTGTGTGTTGTCTTATGTTTGTTGATTCTTTTCTATGGATAATGTTTGTCCCTCTCATTTGTCAATCATCCCATGCACCTACTCATTGAACTCATATCTCACTTCTAGGTCATATCATCTACACACTAGGGTCTACATAGACTTTTTCTATGAATAATCTTAGTTCCTCTCAATTTTGTGTTGTGTTCTTGTGTCTCTATGTGAAGCATTCATACAAGTAGAGTGACTTGGTGGAAACTATGTGATATTATTTTGTTCTGAAGGGTTTGCACTATGTTTATGGTAGTAAGAGCACTAATTCTATTATAGGCACATCATTTTTTCATTTCTATCACTCTCTTACCTTTTCCCTCCCTTTTCCCTCAAAGTTATTAGGTTTAGACTAGCGATACGTTACCTTTTTGCTTTTTAGGTCTACACATTGATCTTAAACCAGGTACATGTAGAATAGAAGGAATCTAGCCTACTCCAAAGACTCATTTCAAGGAGTGCAAGGGTCCCATGCCTTAGGGATGTTTCCATCATTTTAGTGAGACAATCGATGCTCATGCATGCAACTAAGGGACAATAATTTCATGCTCAACATTGAATCTTCTTGTGCCCCTGCACAAAACCTTCACACCTAGTGCCCTACATCAAAAACTCCCCTGCACCACGGAGCATCCATGGGTGCACATTTTGAACAACAATAATTTCATATCCAAATGAAAAAGTGTAATAGACTACATCTAAAATAAGAGATTCACAAAGTGAATAGAGGATAATAATACCCCAAGTTAAATCTTAAGAGAAATGATTTAATTACCTCTTGTACTTCCTATAAGGATAACAAAATATCAGTGTGCATATCATAGAATGCATGGGCATCACATAAATTATTGTTTTAAATTGAAGAACAAAATACAAAAGATAAATGTGGTGGTGATCATATAATTGATACATCAACCAAGCAATTCGCTCACATTATGAGTACCTATCTTAAACCACAAGTGCCAAAATAACAAGTATGGGTAACAAAGGATAATTCAGAACACAAACAATTACAAATATAAAAAAATTGAGCAAGAAAATATTCAAAAGACATAATTAAAGCAAGAAAATATTGAAAAGGCACAATTAGAGCAAGAAAAGATTCAAAAGGCCAATCTAGAGTAAGATATGTTACAAAAATATCAAGAATTCAAAACACAAATTACATTTTTTCCTAGTGTTCAATCCAAGATACATGACTCTTCTCTAGTCCAGAATGAGATGCAACATTTGAAAATTATGAACATCCTCAAAAAACACAAACTTTCAAGAAGGAAACTTCAATCTATGGTACAATGGGTTTTTCATACATAGATATATCACACTTTCAAGAACAACCTTAGAAGTTACATGTCTCCCATGATAATGTTTATGTTGATGATTATGATCCTAATAATATAAAAGATTGGTATGATCTTTTTGATACTGATTATGAAACATATGAATATGACACACATGATACAGGGCCTTCACAAAGGCATCTCCTTGATGACATCCTTGGCTTCTAGTAACACTTTTCCCTATCTGTTTACTCATATATTGTTTTGGCCAACCCAATTTTCTATCAAACATGATCAAGATATCCCTAGTTTTTGCCATAATGCTCTATAATCCTAAGCAAACTATCACCATATTTTGGATCATACCTTTTCCCTTTATGGATACCATCTATAATATTTAGACAATTATAGTTATTATAGGTGTTTGCCTTCATTGATAGTGTCCCAAATTACTTAATGGTTGCTTTTCAAAGTCAACCATCTCTCTTGGGTTTGCCTAAGCATGTTTCATATGTTAGTTATAGGAGGGAATACCAAAGAGATATATAAATACAAATCAAGCCTAAGGTCATACCTATATGGCACTCATCTTGTAAATTCCTATCAATCTTGAGAAATCCATTGGATCTATTTTGAGATATTCCACAAAACTAAACACATCCTAAAACCTCTAAAAGAAGTATCCCTAGAGATTATTGTAAACATAAATGCAAGGTCAAAGTTTCATGTAATATAGTGTCAAAATATAAATCATTATTTTAGTGAATCAAAATTGAGCACACACATACTTAGTAAAAATAAATACATGTGGTTTGAGCCCTCTTCAAAGTATTAGAATGTAGGCAATGATCAAACACTTAGTAGGGAGTGGTTGGGGCTATCCAACCCATATTTATAAACATTTTTTAAAAGTTTATCTAGTTTCAAAAGTGAATCTAGGGTTTCAAGGTAAAGAGAAATAAAATCAAGACTTTTGCATCAGATCAAAGACAAACAAACACATGTAAATCATATATAAAGGTAGGCACAATGACCTGTGGTAAAACAAACTAGCACAATCAACATACATAGTGTCATCAGAAAAATGATAACAATACTTTTTGTAGATGTTTGAACTTCATTGGAAACAACCTGGTATATTCTACGATTCTATTTATTGATATAAGTAGTTATAAATCTAAATCATAACATTTTATAATATTGTGACACATTAGTCAACAATACAGATAAAAAATAAGCTAAGTGTCTTGTATACCCTATTTGCTTGGTAATTTATATATTTAATAAGTGTAATTAATGTGCCTTTTAGCATTCAAATTTGTATGGTTTACACATTATCTTTTACATTCTAAATTTCAACATTTTTATGCTATTTAGATCACTAAATCTAAAAATAGTTAAAACAATGGGTTTCTTTAACCAACAAAGTTGCCAAGTGATTATGGTGGATTCAAAAAGCAAATAAATAGGAAATTCTCACCAAAATCTTAGATTATTGTGTGAATAAAGTGGATTTTTTTTGAAATCAAACAAATTTTTGTACCGTCAGACATGCCAAAAACTATTTATGGTTTGATGTGTCCACTCTTACACCCATACAATAGTCACAACAATGGGATCTCTACTCGGTGTGGGACAACTACTTGTAGAGAACCTTTAAATATAAATGGTTATGCTTCATATCTTAATGATAAACCAACCTAAACTAAGAGTATGAAATGGATATTTTAGGGTAAAAGGGAGAGATAATTGAAATGAAAATGGTAGTGATGCACCAAGAAGTAAATTAGGTTGATCCTTATCTAAATAAACACATTTATTAGTTATGCAAGAAAGGGAAGTGAACACAAAATAGAGCAAAAAAACCAGAGAAGTAAGAACTAATCTAAATATGGGCAAAGGATTAGAGGCCATAATAAAAAGATAGAAGGATGATCATTCAATATCATAACTATATTCATCAATTACAAGAAATACATGTAAACTATATTTCATTAAAAATAAAGGCTTGCATAAAATCTTGGATAACAATAGAAGAGGCTTTAAATCTACATTAAAAAATACAAGGACTTAAAGGTCCAAAGAAGCCACACATTTCTCAAATAAAAAAAATACATTTATAAAATAAGAAAAGAGGAAGAAAAAATCAATTACACCTACCAATGTACAAAAGTAGAATAAATTCAATGCAAAAGCATTTAATTTTTCCTATGTTCTATCTATTTAATGGATCAAGAAATATTTAATTTGTATTTTACATGCTTGCCCATGATTTGTAATTTTTTTTATTTGATAGGTAAAGATAGGTGGAAGGGATCTGAACCTAGTACAAAAGATAACAAATAGAAAAAGCAAAAGATAACATCAAAGCCCAAAATGAGATAAGGGTGAACACCCTGATGATCAGCATAACATCTACTAAACTTCAACCAATAGGTGGCTGACAGATCAAAAAGGACCCAACCCAAAATGGGAAGCAATAGAATTATTCTAACTTAGAGTAAGCGATCAATTTTTTCGTCATTGTATTAGTTTTTTTGTGACATTTGCCTCTAGTACGACTACCAATAAATTGTTCCTCCTCATTATCCAACTTCTTTCTTTTGAAGTCCACATAAAGGGATTATTTTATGAATTCCTTAGTAACTTAGGTATCTTCCTCCCCATTTTTCTTCTAGAAAGATTCCTCGTTAAAGTTTTGGGTCTTGGGAGTCCTACCATTATGAACCATAAATTTGTTAAAACCAAGAAAATTACTTAACCTCTTGAATTCCTCTAAAATTTCTCCACAAATGAGATTTTGGATTGTGATTTTGGTATGGAGTTTCTAGAGTGAATCTTCAACACCCTTGTTTCCATTAGCCCCTAGAGTGGCTTTTCCTTTAGAAGTGAAATAAGAGCTTCTTAAATCAAATTTATGGTTTTTTTGTGCATAGGCACTAGAAGCCCCCAATTATTTTCTTTGATTCTCCTCTTCAAAAGCTAAGGATTGAGCACCCTCTACCTCCAACTCCTCCTTTTCACTATTAATATCAATTACCTCTAAAAATTTATTGGACCAGACCAATTCCCCCCTTTTGATCAGCAAAAAAATGAGACCCTGATGGATAAGATCTATGGCAAGGTTCATCTTGAAATTTAAAATAGAAACCTCCAAAGATTGGAGTAGAAAGAAAGGGATGTTGATAAGATGGCCCTTGAAATGGTTCAAAATTAGGAAATGATGTGAGTAGAGAATGGTGTGTTTACCTTCCAAAGTTATATAACTCATTATTTGGAGACATACCTCTAGCCATTTCCTTGGCAAATCATTGTGCACGTAACCTTTATTAGACAAAGGTTTTGGCCTATATTTCTCCTTCTCTTTCCTAAATAAAATATGCATGAGTTTCTTTTTATGATGCTTACCTTTGAATGCCTTTACTTGATGGCATCCCATTCTTGTTATCTCCCCAATCAGCTCCTCTATAATTTGAATCTTTAGCCCATGCATTCTCACCTCACAGTTGTTCCAACTACGGTCAAAATCCCTTGAGAGTGATGTGTCATGCCCCACCAGACATTCCATAAATGGGGCCAAGCCCCCTTTAACCATTTTTTTCCAAACATGATCATTTTTGTTAATGTCAAAATAAGAAATTGATTCAAAATGATCTCTATCTCCACCCATATTCACTTTAACTTTGTTGTTTTCTTTGCAGGTGTTCTGAAAAGCACTTGGCAATATTAGAGAATAAAATCATGTGAAGCAATGATCAGTCATGAGATAGGTGTAAGGGCATGATTATTGGCCCTCATTCCACTCTTTGGAAAAGATGGCTTTACACATTTGGAAATCCATATGCTTAACCCACAATCTAAGCTTAAAATAATTTATCATCATGACTTTAAATGGTAAGTCCATTTTCCTTCTCAACTATTCAGATGATGTCATCTAAAAATTCACCATCATGCTAGGTGATGTAATCACTTCTAAGGACCCCTATATTTTCAAGGTAATCATCTCCCCTATTTCCTTCTCTATAAACATGATCAATAATAACTCCTTTGAAATAGTTGAGAAGGGATTTGGCATTGTTAATTATTCCTAAAATGTCCCAAGAAGATGGGGTAGGCCCTTAACACAATTAATGATGTTCATTGAGTCCCCTTCTATATGAATAAATTGAGAACCTAGTATAACCACCTCTTCAATGCCCCATAAAGCTGTCGAAGCCTCCATAATGTGATTAGTTTGAATTCCAAGTGGCCTTGCATAAGATACTTTGATGTCTCTTAAAGAATCCCTGATCAAACCACCCACCCCAACTGGACTAGGATTCCCCTTTGTTGCCCCATCAAAATTTAATTTGGCGCACTGAGGAATGGAGGGATACAATTTGATGAGAGATCTATCCACCCCTTTAGCCTGGGCTTTACCTGGGATGACCAAATTAAGTTGTCTCAAAGTTGAGGAAGAATGTGGGGATCTAGGCTAATCAAAGGTGTGGGCAAAGATTGACCAATTTTTCTACATGAAGGCCTTGATCATTTTGAAGGTAGACTCATGATGAGGTTGAAGACACTCAAATATGCAAGCATTCCTAGCTTTCTAGATACCCCAGAAGATATGGGGTAGGGCCATATTTCACGGGTGAGTTTACAATGGTTCCTCCCAAGGGGGTTTCCATTGGGTAATTAAGTCCAGAATAGATCCTAAAAAAACCCATGAAATATTTGACTTGCTAAAGAATTTTTGAAAAATAGTCAACTCGAATGAGCAAAAAAGAAAGAGATGTTGCACTATTTCTACTGCCTATTTACAAAGAAAACATCTGTTGGGGATAGTTAAACCTCTTTTGATTAGATTGTCCACTGTTAAAATCTTGTTTTGAGCTACCAACCAGTAGATGACATTGATTTTAGGAATGAGGATTTTATCCAAAGAGATTTCTAATTGAAATCCTCCTCATCCAAATTCCATAGAGATAAGAATCCTGATTTCATCAAATAAATCCCGTTGGAATTATGTTTCCAGATATGTTTGTCTTTTCTAGGAACTCAATTGATATGAATGTGTTAAATGGTTGTTTTAGAGTTTAGAGTAGATGGGATTGATGCTGGTCTAGTCCTAGTTTGGCTAAAGTTTTCCACCACTTTCTCCCATTTTTAATTTCCCAATAATCCATTACTTTGAGTCCATAGTTATTCTTGAAGAAAGCTATCAATTCAGGGTCTTAGAAAGTGAATTTTAGAGGGGTCGAGATCCATGCATCACTCCAAAAATCCACCATATTTCCTCTTCCAACATTCCATTTGAGCCCTTTGTTAAGAAGGTTTTTGACCACCTACAGAGCTTTCCAAAAAGCATAGTTGTTAACAGGACCAAGCTCCACTAAAAACTAGAAATCTTCCCCTGAGGAGAGGTATTTAGCCCTGATGATTTTGGTCCATTGTTTTTCCTCCATAACCACTCTCTAGCCTTGTTTCACTAGGAGGGCTTGGTTCATGGTTGAAACCCTTCTTAGCCCCAAGCCTCCTAAGGAAATTGGGTGGCAGGCATGGTCCCAGGAAATGAGTGGAAATCTAAATTTGTCCTCTGAACCTCTCTAAATGAAAGTTTTTTGAATACTTTCCACCTTATCAGCAATGAATTTTAGAATGTTAAAAGTGGACATGAAATAAATTGGTATGCTATGGAGGGAATTCTTAAGAAGTTAAAATTTGTTAGCTTGAGTTAGGAGATTCCCTTTCCAGCTGACCAACTTCTTCTGAATCCTGTCGATGAAGAGGATCCAGAAAGAAGATTTCAGTTGGCCCTCAAATAGAGGGATGCCAAGATAAGAAGATGGTAAATTTCTAATGTTACATCCCAAAATCTTAGTGACTTTAGATTGGAGAGCTGACAGAGTATTGATGAAGAAAATATCCCATGATTTGTACTTGATGTGAACACTTATTTTTTATTTTTTCTTGTTTTTGAATATAAAAAATATCTTGTGGGATCCCTGGATGCTCTTCCATTTTTTAAAAAATATAAAAGCTTTAATTCTTTTATGATTATGTAGCTCAGTTTCTTTTTATTTTAAAGCTACCTTCTCACCTTTTAATAAATGAGCCTCTTAAATTATCCATGATGCCCATAACTTTCCCTCCAACCCTTTTAATACTTTAAGCTTCTTTGAAATATATAAGATTTTAAATATAGCTTTAGTTTTTTAGAAAATTAAATCAAGCTCTTTTACATCCTTAGATAATTAAATGAGGTTTTTATTTGAAATTCCACAAGTAAAATTGTGATGAGAATAAATGGACTATGGTGCAACATTTTTTAAATAATAGATCCTTAAATAAAAACTCATATTAAACTTGTACTTTAAGTTTATAAACATTTCTAGAAATAAAAAACACTTGATCATCATGAAAAAACTTAAACATTGATGTAATGTTGACATAATTACTCGCATTTGATTAATCTATATATGCTAAACAAAATGTCATGTTTTCCATTACCTAGAAAAATATGAAACCAAATTAAAATGGACTTATGACTCATTATGATAGGTAACATAATGCATCCAATTAATTTCCTTGTAATCTTATCATATCCTATAATAATTATGGTAGTACCTGTTGTTCCCAAAATTAGCTACACTCATTTTTGTAACAACCCCCTGTGAAACTTTTCTATTTCACCCTTTGTCTCTCTAAGCCCATTTTCGAGACAGGTTTTTCTCATTCTCATTCTTGCTCAACTGACACCATTTGAAGTTCACAATGTCTTTTTGTTAAGTTTTCCCCAAAACGTGAAAGTTGTTATGGTCTCAATGCAACCAAGGGACTAAAATTTTGGCTTTTTTAGAGTTAGTGTTTTTCTTCTATTTCCATGTACGGATGGCAATTTTTGTCGTCAGTGCATTTTCCCTTCCTACATGCAGGAGCAGCAGATTCTATCGCCCCTGCATCTGGTCATGCAGGAGAGGTAGATTCTGCCACCCCTGCATCTAGTCATGTAGGAGCAGCAAATTCTATTGCCCCTACATCTGGACATGCAAGAGTGGCAAATTCTGCCGCCCCTGTATCTGAGACATGCAAGAGTGGCAAATTATGTTGCCCCTGCATCTAGGACATGCAGGAGCAGCAAATTCTGCCACCCCTGCATTTGAGACATGCAGGAGCAGGAGTGGCAAATTTTGCTACCCCTGCATTTGAGACATGCAGGAGCGGTAAATTTTTCCACCACTGCATCTATTTCTTCAATTTCTTCAACTCCAAAGAAATCTTCATTCCTTTCATTTTCCACACCCACTCCCCTTTTCTTCTACTTTTTGACCCACTCACATCTCATCCCTTTCAAGCGCATTTCCCTAATCATGACCATCAAATGTGCAATTTTCCTAGATTTCTACTTTCTTCCCCCTTGATTGCACAATCATGATTCATACTATAGTTTCTCTAAAGGATCCCTCTTCATCAGCGTCCTTTCAATAGAAGTTCTTCCAAATCACTGAAGTTTCTCTGAAAAAGTCAAAGATAATGAAGTACAAGCATCAAGGTATTTTTCTAATCACCTCAGTTACTTCTAAATGTTGATGACATTAAGGATATAGATATTGGGCATGTGGATATGGCCGAGTTCATAGAAAGAACCAAATCAGGCATCTATCACCATGTATGATGCTCATCTGACGAAGTCTGGCGGCAAGAGCTAAATCTTTTTCCCCTTCTCTCTTCTTCTTCTCTTCTCATGCACTTTTGTCATGTAAAAGTGCATGCAATTTTGTAATGTATAATTACATGTAAAAAATCTGGAAAAATTATCTCAAAAGTCAAAGATGAGTCATCTTTGACTAAGATATTTTTATATTTTAATCTTTTTAATTTTGAAGGTTTCTCCCTATATATAGAGGGGACCTCTTTTGTAAATATATCTTTGATAATTGAGAGCAAAAACTCTACTAAAATTGAGACACTTCTTGAGACTTTGTGCTCAACTTGTAAATCATATTTTGTTGAATGAATGAGAAGCATGTTTATTTCAGACTTTGTGTTGAAGTTATATGTGTTATTTAGGAAATAGTTCTTATGTCCTCTTTCCTGATAATCTCTTATTTGTTTGATTCAATAATCAAAGTGTGTGTGTTGATATTATCTGAGGACATTTCTAAAATATAAAAGAGAGACTTTGAGCTACTTTTATCTTTGTGATCCTTTAATCCTTTGTAGTTTCAGGCAAAGACTTTGTGCTTCGTTTCACTCTATAGTTACGTGTATTTTGAATCGATGAAGGAGACAATGGAAGACTTTGTGCTTACGTAGGTTTCTTTGTTAACTTTGTTACTTACTTTAGGTGATTTTTTGCTCTACGCTAGATACCATTCCTGAAAGAAGAGGAATGTTGTTGGTCGACGACCAGGATTTCTCTCTCTTGTTCTTTGGACATCACCTTTGAAAAAAGAGAGGTGGATGCTATTATACCACTCCAAGTATTATTTTTTGCTTAATTATATATACATATAGCATATAAATATTCATAGGGAACCTCCCCTTGATGAGAGGAGAGATTTACCTCATCCAGATCTAGTAAACCCACACTTTTTATGGCGTAAATCTCCCTGTGATGTGGTTGATATACCCATTTTGTCATCAGTTAGTTGATGACAAAATATTCACCCAACAATTTTTGGTGACTCTGTTGGGGAACGAAGGTGCAGTCTAAAACCTCAAGTTTTAGATTGAAGCAGTCCCTACCCTTATCCATTACATAGTCTAGCGACTCCGTTCCATGTCTTATCCATTATCATTATAGCCTTACCTTCTTCCTCCATCTCCTTTATATTATCTGGTCTGCAAAACTAGAGCCACTGGGAAGAGTGCATAGTTTGAAGTCTCAAGCTTCAAGCTAAAGCAAATCCTACTCTTTTCTATTTTTGTTCTGCAATCTAGCAACTCCATGTTATTTAAGAAGATAGAAATCTCAAGGTGTTGTTGACCCTGCTTTTGAGTTGGTGCGGCAGAGTAATTTTGAGTTGTTTCCTCCACAACCTCACCTTTGACAAACTAAGAGTCTTCCTCCTAGCCCTACCAGGTCACTAGCACAAGGCAGACCTCCTTTTTCTGCTACTAGTAGAGCTTTGCCTATCCATTCTACACCCAGATTTGTGATCCCACTTTTGCATAATCAAATCATGGCTCAAGGCCCCTGGGGTAATTCTTTCGGTCCACTAAACTTGACTCCACCTCTGCATGAGCTTCCACACAGTTCAAGGAAGAATTTTCCCAAATTCTTCAGTGATGGGAAGGTTCATCCTGATGAACACATTGTAGCTTTTAGCATAGCCTGCGGTGTCATAGGTGTGGTATTCATAGAGACACTACAAGGCACTGCTGCAGACTAGTTCTACCACTTGTAGACTAGATCAGTGACTGACTAGGACACCTTGAAAGACAAATTTGAAGCTAGATTCAAGCCTACAAAAGATGCTCATGCCTTGTTGGCCCAGCTCACTCAGATGAAGAAAGAGCCTCATGAGCCTATGAGGGATTTTATTGCCAGGTTTGACAAGCTGAGGCACAGAATTCCCATGGTCACCCAGCTGATGCCTTATAACCTCAAATGCTTCTTCATCAATTCACAACTGCCTAAATTAGGTTTTTTGCTGAGATGGGCCAGACACATAGACCTTACTGTTGCTCAAGACTTGGCTACTGAGGTAGAAGATGACCTTATCTTGGCTAGAAAGATAAGAAGAGATCCAAACAGAGGTAAATCTTCTCCTTCTTTTGAATACTCCCCTTTAGCCACCACCGATCCAATGGTATAGAAGCTAGCAAATGAAATGCTGGTTCTTAGAAGACAAATGGCCCAAGTTATGTCTACTTCTCCTAATCAAGATATGCCAAGGAAGACATTTTAGAATTAGAGATACCAAGGCAATGTTGCGAGGAATCAAGGGTAGCCAAATCGTCTTCTTCCCCCATAGAGGAACCTCACCCTTGAAGCCCCTCCAACTAACTTAGCGGTTGGATATCTAAAAATAGAACACGCTTCCCCTTTCCAACCTGAGTTGGACCAACAAGATGATGCTAATCTCTTCGAAGAGCAAGAAAAAAAATTAGCTGGCGACTCCGTCATTGGTTACCTAAATTATTAGGATGAACCCAAAAGTGAGGGGAATGCAGCTGAGGGATCATATGTTGTATTCACCCAGTCCCAAAATAAGTCAGCCCGACAAGCTAATAAAGAGAAGATGGGGGAGCAACCTCAACCAGTAGTTTTAATTGCAAAGTGGGGAACCACTCTGCCCTTCCAACCAAAGGACCTGGTGACTATTGAAAAGGTACATACCCCAAGCATCTTTGCACCCTCTACTTTAACTTTGCAAACCAGCCCTCCCCCTCCCAAAAACCAAAGGAGTGAACTCCCATCCTCTGTGCCTAGTCCAATTTAGACATTTGGCATAATTGAGCATGTCAAAAAGACTAAAATTCAAATGTCTAAATTTGAATTTCTACAAGCCCATCCTGAACAGTTAGACAGGTTGGTGGAATGTGTGAAAGGTACAACTATCCCTGTAAGACAAGAAATTATGAGGGTAACTCATGATCCCCCAAAGAATGTATCTACCTAGAATAACCTTGTCATTTCTCCCCCTGCTACCTCTGGGAAAGTAGATCCTTTTTATGTTTCCCTGTTAATAAATGGTCGCAAGCTGAGAAACTACATCATTGATTCTGGTGCATCTGACAACGTCATGCCTGCTAAAGTGGAAAAATCTCTTGGTCTCACATTGACTAAAACCTTTGGAAGATGCTTTTCCATGGAGAACAAACAAGTACCACTATTGGGGCAAATCAAAGATGCCCAATTTGCATTTGCAGTGTTCCCTAACAAGAGGATCAAGATGACAATTTTGGTAGCTGATGTCCCAGCCTCATATGGCATTTTGCTTGGATGGAACTTTTGTAAGGATGTCAGAGGGGAATTGAGCATGGACTTATCCTAGGCAAGAATCCCTATGAAAGGCGTGATGCAGAGGTTACTTCTTGAGAGAGGCAAAGTACGTGGTCACCCAAATGTTAGCCCCTGCGGCTCAAATTTTGTTTGAGTCCTCAGGCAGGGGTAATTATTTTTTGACCACAAAAGAGGTTCATGAAGAGCCTGTTAAAGCCCTTGAGAATGCCAACCAAAAAAGTGGTTCAGATGAAACAACGACAAGTGGGCTTGATAGTGCCAATCAATGGTGGGTGTCAAATGAGGACAATCAAATTAGGTGCTGGATGGAACCAGAAGAGCAACCAATTATGGTAGCCAACCATGCTACTATGCGTCATGATCAAGAAAAGGAAATCTTCTCCAAGAAAAAAAAGATTCATGGTTTTCATATCAAAAGACAAGTCTCGCTGTGGGGCAAGAGGAGAAAACTAAAGGGAAGGCACAGGAAATTGGTTTCCTGGTGGAGAGTTCCATTCACACATCATCAATTATGGGAAGAAAATGGCCTCTTGCTGGTTTATCAGGATAGAGCATCATTGTCACTACCTCTAAAGGGGTAGGATCTGAGGTACTTCAATTCTTGAATTACCAAATAAATTCACCTATACATTTATATGTTTGTAAAGTCTTTGTTCTATTTTGTGCTTTTTGTTTTCATTTTTGTCACCTTTCTTTTTGGGTAGCATGACTCTGTAGCCCAATGGCATGCTTCAAGGCATTGGAGATTTTGGATTCTACTCCCTTCAATCACTTTTTGCAACAAAAGGAAGTTCCCCAATAGGATCCAGTTGTTGTTCTCAAAATCAGCTATGCTCATTTTTGTAACAACCCCCTATGAAACTTGTTTGTTTCACCCTTTGTCTCTCTAAGCCCATTTTTGAGACGGGTTTTTCTCATTCTCATTCTTGCTCAACTGACACTGTTTGAAGTTTGCAACATCTTTTCATTAAGTTTTCCCCAAAATGTGAAAGTTGTTACGGTCTCAATGCGACCAAGGGACTAAAATTTTGGTTTTTTTAGAGTTAGTGTTTTTCTTCTATTTCCATGTACAGACGGCAATTTTTTCCATCAGTGCATTTTCCCTTCCTACATGTAGGAGCAGCAGATTCTACTGCCCCTGCATCTAGTCATGCAAGAGTGGCAGATTTTGATGCCCTTGCATCTGGTCATGCAGGAGTGGCAAATTCTACCACCCCTGCATTTGGACATGCAAGAGTGGCAAATTTTGCCACCCCTACATCTAAGACATGCAAGAGCGGCAAATTTTGTCACCCCTACATCTAAGACATGTAGGAGTGGCAAATTTTGCTGCCCTTGCATTTGAGACATGCAGGAGCGGCAAATTTTGCCACCCCTACATTTGAGACATGCAGGAGCCACAAATTTTGCTACCCCTACATCTGAGACATGTAAGAGCCCCAAATTTTGCCACCCCTGCATCTAAGACATGCAAGAGCAGCAAATTTTGCTGCCCCTACATTTGAGACATGCAGGAGCAGCAAATTTTGCCACCCCTGTATCTGAGAATGTAGGAGCAGCAAATTTTGCCACCCCTACATCTGAGACATGCAGGAGCAGCAAATTTTTCCACCACTGCATCTGTTTCTCTGATTTCTCCAACTCTGAAAAAATCTTCATTCCTTTCATTTTTCGCACTCGCGCCCCTTTTTTCTGCTTTCTAACACGCTCACGTCTCATCCCTTTCAAGCGCATTTCCCTGATCGTGACCATCAAATGTGTAGTTTTCCTAGATTGCTACTTTTTTCCCCCTGATTGCATAATCATGATTCATACTGTAGTTTCTCTAAAGGATCCCTCTTCATTGGCATCCTTTTAATAGAAGTTCTTCAAGATCACTGAAGTTTCTTTGAAGAAGTCGAAGACAATGAAGTACAAACATCAAGGTGTTTTTCCAATCACCTCAGTTACTTATAAATGTTGATGACATTAAGGATATAGATATTGGGCACGTGGATATGGCTAAGTTCATAGAAAGAACCAAATCAGGCATCTATCACCATGTACGATGTTCATCTGAAGAAGTCTGGAGGCAAGAGCTGAATCTTTTTCCCCTTCTCTCTTCTTCTTCTCTTCTCATGCACTTTTGTCATGTAAAAGTGCATGCAATTTTGTAATGTGTAATTACATGTAAAAAATATGGAAAAATATCTCAAAAGTCAAAGATGAGTCATCTTTGACTAAGATATTTTTATATTTTAATCTTTTTAATTTTGAAGGTTTCTCCCTATATATAGAGGGGACCTCTTTTGTAAATCTATCTCTGATAATTGAGAGCAAAAACTCTGCTAAAATTGAGACACTTCTTGAGACTTTGTGCTCAACTTGTAAATCATATTTTGTTGAATGAATGAGAAGCAAGTTTATTTCAAACTTTGTGTTGAAGTTATCTGTGTTATTTAGGAAATAGTTCTTATGTCCTCTTTCCTGATAATCTCTTATTTGTTTGATTCAATAAGTAAAGTGTGTGTGTTGATATTATCTGAGGACGTTTCTAAAAGATAAAAGAGAGACTTTGAGCTACTTTTATCTTTGTGGTCCTTTAATCCTTTATAGTTTCAGGCAAAGACTTTGTGCTTCATTTCACTCTACGATTACGCGTATTTTGAATCGGTGAAGGAGACAACGGAAGACTTTGTGTTTACGTAGATTTCTTTGTTAACTTTGTTACTTACTTCAGGTGATTTTTTGCTCTATGATGGATACCATTCCTGAAAGAAGAGGAATGTTGTTGGCCGATGACCAGGATTTCTCTTTCTTGTTCCTTGGACATCACCTCTGAAAAAAGAGAGGTGGATGTTGTTATACCACCCCAATTATTATTTTTTGCTTAATTATATATACATATAGCATATAAATATTCATAGGGAACCTCCCTTTGATGAGAGGAGAGATTTATCTCATCCAGATCTGGTAAACCCACACTTTTTGTGGCATAAATCTCCCTGTGTTGTGGTTGATATACCCATTTTGTCATCAGTTAGTTGACGATAAAATATTCACCCAACAGTACCCATCAAATATATTTGATGAAAGGCAAGGATATTGATATTTTTTTACAAGCATAAATTTATACTTGAACCATTATCAATCATAATTCCATGTGTTTATTATTAATGTTCACCTATGAAATTTCATACAAATAGTTGGCCATTATTAGATTTGTCATTTGGAATCTCATGATCATAAAATATAATTAGAGGAGTCTCCTTCTTAATTAATTAACCACGTGTATGAATATGTCAAGTGGATGGGCTTTGGAAGCATGTGATGATTATATTTGATCTACTATATGAACATTTCATTGATATTTATATTGAGGGTCATGATTTGGAAGAGGATTTTTAAATATTTTCAAATGTTTATTTGGTTAAGTTATGAATTCACTCAAATTACTTTTGAGACCCTCTATCTAAATTTAGTTTTTGTCAATGAGATATTGGACCTTATAAATCAAAGTAAAGCATTTATTTTAAGAATTTATTGTGACTCCATAATAATTTCATAATTCATTGGCATCATATCTCTTAGGCAATGGCCTAGATGGATACAAATATCTAACATGAGGCAAAATAATCATATTGCATTCAAGAAATCATTTGAGCCCATTTTGAGGACTTTCACTAAATCTTGTAAATTGTCTTCATTTTATTTGTTGTGATAATACTATCATGTTAGGTGGTTTGTCCACCATATTCCTTACATTATTTGATTCACTATTAGTTTGAAGAACATTGTCATTAGCTTTAGCCTTCAAACATTTTTACTTTGAAATTTGGCTCCAATAAAGGTAGGGGCATTTCTCCCATATTTAAACATTTTGGCCTCTAAAATATTGATCTCATAGTTTCTAAATACATGAAAATGATCATCAAAATAAGAGTAAGTGTTGAAGACCATACTATCTTTAATAAATAAAAATGAAAATTTGACCAAATATATTTTGTAGTTCATTACTAGGTAATTGGCAAGTTATTTTTGTAACTGTTATATTAAATTTAAGCATGTACTCACTAACATTATTATTGGGTCCTTTTTTAAATTGAATTTTTTTGTAAATGTAAATGTAATGCTAGTATTTATTGAAAAATGAGATAGAAAATATTTGGCTAAAGAATTGAAAGAATGCACCTATCCACATGTAAAAATATAGAATCAATCAAGAATATAATGTTTTAAAATTATAGGAAATAATAACTTAGTCAATAATTTATCATTGTGGGAAAAATATCAACAAAAAACATAAAAATATCTGATATGATGGGACGGTTCTCCTTTTCCATTGAATAATTCAAACTCTATAGCCACAAATCTTATTAGCAAAATCTAAATAAATTTTTCCTAAGCCAAGAGTTTAAGTAAAATATCATGTGAAGTGACCCTCTTAATTCACTATTAAGACCCTTAAGAATAAATTTAACTTGATTTTGAACATCACTCAAGGCTTGCATCATAGTAGTTAGTTAGGGTTTTTGAAGAGAATTGGCAGTACAATAGGTTGGAATAGAAGCATTGTTTAAAGAAGTAAACTTATAAACACTTCAGAGAAGAGATGAAAGTTGAGAAGTATGTTGAGGAATTTGAGAAACAACAATTTATGGATTCAAAGGAACTTGAGAAGCATTTAAAAGAGGTTGAGAATTAAGGGAAGAATCAACAAGAATGGAAGAAATATAAATAGGAAGAGGAATAGTTTCATAAGAAATTTGGGAAATGATCACATCACAAGCATCGAAGGTGATTTTTTGAGAGCTTGATCTATATTATTTGCATTAAAATATCCCTTATTCACTCTATAGGGTATAATTTTGGATTGTTAATTTAATTAGAGGCTCTTCACCTGGGGTTTGATGTCAGACATCTTTCAACATATACAATAATTCATATATTTCCTTAACATTAACTATGATGTCCCCTAAATGTTGCAAGTTTTTTAGATATATAATTTTCATCATAGTTTTAAATGTCAAAAGAATTATTAATTTGAGATCCATTCACAACATTATCATTTAAAGTCATTTCAACATCACATGTAACAAAACATGCAATAGTAGAAGGAACATCAACATCATTGGGAAACACCATTATCTTTTTCAAATAAACTTTAGATTTGACAAAAAGAAATTCAACAAAATCAATAGGTTGTAATTTATTATATCACTTCACCTAACATTTCTCTTAGATCTAATCATTTTAGGTGGCATAAGATGGAAACATATGTAACATTAAAATACACAATGGTTTAAATAATATGCAAGCATAAAAAACTAATGTTTACAAATAATAGATAATAACTAGGGATAATGATTTTAGATAAATAAAAGAAAACCTAAAACAATTAGATCTACCATAATGAAAGTGAGATATAACCTCAAAGGGTGTAAGAGAGCACAAGTTCACCAAAATGTGTTATGGATAAATGGATCTATGTCAAATAGAAATAAATCTACCTATATACAATGCAAACTTAGTTTTATTCAAATTTATAAAAATAAAACACATCAAACATAATTACATATAAAAAATATTATAGAATCAACAATAAATTACAAGAGGGGTTTAAGAAGAAAACTAATTTTGTCACAAATCTAAGGAGAATTATATGAAATGAACACTAGAAAATAGGTTCAGGTGGTGTGGTGAACAAAATACATAAAACTTGAGACAAAAATTGATAATTTTTTGGAGTACACTCGTCCAAAATCATCAAGTAATGAATAGCTTTATAAAAATTTGCATAGTAAAATATAACTTGATGATCTTGTTCAATTTCTCTAGGGATCCAAAGCCTTTCTTGTTTTTCTTGAATTTTACATAGACCTCTAGACCCAATTTTGAAGTGAATTGAAATGATTTTAATCACATCCATGAAACTAATAGTTTATGTTACAAAAAATGCTTCGATTTTCTCAACTACTCATAGATTTGCAAGTTGAGTAGTTTTTTTAAGAAGGTTGTTCATTTTCTTACTAATTTGGGTTAATATCTCCTCAAACCCTTTTATTTTAACCTCTTAAAATAACTCCACCATAGATCCAACTCTTAATCTTTCCTTCTATTTGACTCGAATATTAGTGTAATTTTGGCATTCAAGGTTGAAATGATTCTCTATTTCTACTACCCTTGTGGTGCATACAACACATAAACTCTCCTCCCACTCTTCCTTAGGGGTCATTCATTTTATTGTCTTACATATTATCCTATGGGAGCTCATATTACTTAAGTTATGAGTATCTTTTCTCTACATTTGATTTCAACCCCTATATATGCCTTTTCATAATGCTCATAAGTTGGTTAAAACTTTATAATATAATGTTGTCATTTCCTTCTTATTTTCTTCCTCTACATCACTATTTATTTTTATATTATGGTAAACAAATAGATTTTAAAGGATCCCATAAACTTAACATAATGACCAGATATAGGCAAAAATCCTCAAAATAAGAGATAACTAGAACTAGCTTCCAATAAATAAGACCCAGAAACAAACATAAATCTACCAAGATTCAATAAAGGATCCCACAAGAAATATCCATGAAACAAATAAAGAGACACAATATCAAAACTAAAACTACAAGCCCTATTGCATTTCTTGATTCACCTTAGTTATCTTCTTGAGCTTGGTGCTACCAATAAATTTCTCATTCTTGCCTTCTTTGTTCTTATTTATGCTCCCTCTGGTCCTCTTGTTAGGGCCTTCACTACTTTCCTCCTTTGAATTTTCTTGGGGCCCTCTATGGTTTCATCCTTAAAATGCTTCTTGGAGTCCTCCTTGTTATCTACCATCTTTTCCTTCTTATTTTTATGAGTGCCCTTCCCACACTATTTTTGGGCCTCTTCTTGTTGTTGCCTGAGTGCCTCTTTAAGTTTCATAATAAGCATGCCAACATGATTATTCCACACATCCCCTCTCCTCCTACCGACTCTATCCTTAGCAATGACCCCTTAACACTTTTTATCTCTACACTAATCCTCCTTAGCTCTTCAACTTGTTGGTGGATTATAAGCTCCAAGCCTTCTATTTAATCCTTTAGAAAACCTTTATTTGAAGACTCCTCCCCTGAGACTTTCTTCTCAATCCCCCCAGGCTTAACTTGCTCCCCGAATTTGGACTTAATAGCTTTCAGGGTCCCCTTTCTCAGTTCTAGTAGAGCCACAACTTCACTTTCATCTAGAGCAAGGCTTTCCTCTTCATCAAATAAAATTAGCTTCCTTTTGCCTTTGTTTGGCTCCTTATCCTTTTTATTTTTAGAAATAATTTGAGCCAAGGTCTTCCCTAAGTCCTCTAACTCCTCATTTATTTCTTCTACAGAGTCCTTAGACAAATACTCCTTGACTTACTTTAGGATTGCTTCCTTGGTCCCCTCCACCCTCTTAACTACCACCGACTTGACAATAAATAAATTAGTGCCTAGTGTAGAATGATATTTGAGATGTTTACCTGGTAATCCTCCACTAAAATTTTGAGTGACTTTAACAAGTAAAAAGGTAAACTAACATCACAATAATTCTCAAAGTTATTTAGTAGAAGGAAGTGGTGGCAATGTAATAGCTTATGTTCCCCTTCTAAATTTATGTATTTCATAACTTGCTGATGTATTTTAGACTAGGGATGGGGAAGGTTTACCTGCACATCCCATTTTTCACTTTTTGAGTCATATCTTCCAACTTGTAGAAGGTTTTAATAAGCTCCAATCTTTTATGTTTATCCTTATACACCTTGATTCCTTCACATGACATGCATGCAATAAAATTAATGGTCTACTACATGATTATGATCAAGACACCTCTCATCTTAACTATCATATCCTTCTAGGGCCTATCAAAGTATATGGAAAGTTTGGGGTTGTAGCCAACGATTTGGTCCATGTATACAACCAACCCACCTCTCTCCAAGATTTGCTAGATTAAGACATCACTCTTAATGTCCATGCATGAAATCAAAAGCTCATTCCTATTTGGATCACCACCTATTTTACTAGTTTTGAAAGTTTTTTTCTTTTCCTATTAAAAATTCACTCCTCCTAGTTGTATTAAATGGTTCTTAAGCTTGGAGTGATATTGATTGATGACCTCACATGCTTTTAAATGATGTTTTTTCACCTCACATATGTTTCGTCATCCTCCCCATTAATATTAATAATGATCCCATTCTAATTATTAATGTTGCACTCAATAAATGTAATGCTCCACAAAGCCCAAAAATCTTATGCCCCCTTCTTTTGGCAGTGATAAGTTTATGGTTAGTCATAGGGGATTATAAGTTGTTTTAAACCCATCTTCAAATTTCTTAAAAAATTGAGGAGGTAGATCCTAAATTTTGACCAATTTTTAAAAAATACCACTACTCCCATGTTGGTGTAGATACTAATACTAAATATGTATAGCATCTCAATCTTCTACATTTGACAAATATCAATCAAGGTTATACCTTTTAGTTTTAGACCTCCCTGCTACCAAAAATCTCACATTCACCATCTCATTATGCCTAAATTACCATCTTTTAGTCTGATCCATATCATTTTTATGACCCATGTCTCATGTACTACATAAATTTTTTAAAACTTGATAAACTTCCTTCACTGTTAGTTTTGGATCTATACCTATTTTTTAGCCTTCTTAACATTGCTAGCCATAGAGGCACACTACCATTGATGGTATTTTTCAAACCCTTATCTAGTTCTAGTAGAGAAAAATCATCCAAATTGAAAATGATTTGAACCTTATAAGTCATCCTATTTGTCCTATTGAACCCTACCATGAGATATTTTCAAAAGGTGTGTTATAAATACAGGTCCAAGGCTTCTCATTCCTCATCTAGTAAATACCAATCAAGCACCTACTAAAGATAAATAAATTAGCTAGTCAAGCATTCTATTCTACCCTATTCATCCCTATTTTCATATTAAGTAAAAGAGAAATCATATTACAAGTCTAAAGCATTCAAACAGTAGCCATTAGTGATATTTTTCAAATTATAAGCTAGATCATTGCATACATCTTCATATATCATATTACACCCTTAAGCAAACACTTTCTCACACATAAGGGAGAAATACATAAGTTTTAGCCCCACTTTGGAGTATTGGCTATGTAGTTAGCACCCATTGACAAAGAGATCTTTGGAGTAGCTTGACATTGTGAGCCCACTAACCCATTTTTCATCAAACTCATTCAAGGGTAAAGAAGTGTGAAGAGCCAGGGTTTGATCATATTAGAAAAGAGTGATAACTTTCATCCCATATATGAATATGTCAATAGAAAGGTGACAAAAAAACCATAATAATAAAATTGGTCACATCCAGATCTAGTCATTATTTTGTACTAGACAACTGCATCATAGTGAGACACTAGCATCGATGATAGCATCCATGGCCACAAAAGTACAATTTATATAATTTGACAAATGATTCAAAATACTGGTCCTACATACTTTAGAAATGTTTCTAGTTTAGATCTACCTACACATAGTAAACCAGCTAAGTATCATTGTTTCTTATTTATATCAATATCTTTCAATAGTTATACTTTACAATTTTTAGCAATCTCAGTTGTATAAATGCAGAATATTATTTATCTAAGTTTTCTATTAATTAGCCTGCTATATATTAGCTTATCACTCTTGTGATTAAATTAATTTTATATTCTTAACCCTATCCACACCTCTTTTTCAATTTATGGTGAAACATTTGGTGAACCCCACATGAATGTATTTCCAAAATACCCAACCAATATTTTGAAATTGCTATATCCTTATTGTGTAAAATCATACTAAATTTTAATTGAGGTTTTCAACTTGTTAGGGTTTCAAATTGATGTAATTACTCATTATTGATTTTTTCTATCAAATTGAAATGTTGTCATTTGTATGTCTCTTCGTTCATGTTCTCATATTAGTATTTGAAACATTTAAAATAGATAAAAAGGAACCTCTTCCTCTTCCTAACCCTAATAAGGGTGATAACTAACATCCCTCTAATCAAGTCCATATTATCACTCTTCCAACGGGTAAGGAGGGCCATCCTATGGTTTCAAATTAAGGTAATCAATATGTCCTTCCTCAAACTCCTCCACCTCCCAGATCTCCTTTAAATTATTGTGTATGCATATTCAATATGAAGTAGCTAAGGTTTGTGTTTGTGAAACCCTCAAGGATCAAATCACTACTATGGGAAAGTTAATAAAAGCATTACAACATCAAAATTGGTATTTCATTTAAATCCTCACATCATTAGAAAATTAGATTACATACCTGCATAATCCAAAATATATCAGTGTTGATCATGTGTTTACATCTTCATCTAATAATGTTATACCCAACAAGGTTTAATATCCAAATGATTCAAAAATTAAATAAAGGAAAATAAGACCCCAAGTGAAATCTTAAGAGAAATGATTCAAAATAAAGTGATTCAATTGCCTCCTCTAATTACTATAAGGAGATCAAAATACCATTTTGCATATCATAGAATGCATGGGCATCATGTAAATTATTGTTTTGAATTGAATAACAAAAGATAAAAGATAAATGTAGTGTTAATCATATAATTGATACATCAACCAAGTAACCCACTCACATTATGAGTACCTATCTTAAACCACAAGTGCCAAAACAACATGTATGGGTAGTAAAGGATAATTCAGAACACAAACAATTACAAATACAAAAAATGGAGCAAGAAAATATTCAAAAGACATAATTAAAGAAATAAAATATTGAAAAGGCACAATTAGAGCAAGAAAAGATTTGAAAGGCCAATCTAGAGTAAGATATGTTACAAAAAGATCAAGAAGTAAAAACACAAATTACATTTTTTTCCAGTGTTCAAGCCCAGGTACATGACTCTTTTATAGTCCATAATGAGATGCAAAATTTTACAATTATGAACATCCTCAAGAAACATAAACTTTAAAGAATGAAACTCCAATCTATGATACAATGGGTTTTGTATACACATATATATCGCACATTCACGAACAACCTCATAAGTTGCATGTCTCCTATGATAATGTTTATCTTGATGATCATGATCTTAATAATACAAAATATTGGTATGATCTTTTCAATACCGATTATGCAACATATGAATATGAAACACATGATATAGGGCCTTCATAGAGGCATCTCCTTGATGAGATCCTTGACTGCTAGTAACACTTTTCCTTTGTCCATAGTTTCTATGCTTATCAATTCAAAATTCAAAACTTTTAAAAAATCAAATATTCAAGAAAATATAAAAACAATCAAATAATTTAAAAATACAAAAATATTCAATATTCCCAAATTTTATTAGCTTCTTGGCATCTATGTTTTTTTATGTTAGTAGATAGCATATCATTTCATTCCTATATACACATACGTCTCATGTATCTTTGAGTGTGATACATTCATACCCAAACACATGATCTTGCACTTTCAAATGTTGGACCTTTCCTCTACCCACATCATATAGTATGTTAGGGGCATTTTTTTTCTTTTTCACGATTGATACAGGTTGCCTATCTTTTATGATCATTTATACATTATCATGTTTGAGATTATATATTAATGCTTACACATGTTTATATCTATGTTCATATCTTTCACAGTGTACTTGATATGCTATACTACACAACATTTTTTACTAACACATATATGTAAAGACTAGAATAATATGCTTATGTTAGTTACTTATGCTTCATCTATTGTTTATCACTTTCTTGAGTGTATTTAATTATTTTATATTATCTTTCTTGTGGAACATTTGAATGTGTTCCTTACCTAATGGCCCCTATGCCATTATATATTGTCTAAACATTTGAATATGTCATTCCTTATTGATTGGACATTTAAATATCAATTGTGTTATATTTGAGCATGCCCCTTGTATGAGGTCTCCTTGGATCATTATTTTCTATTAAATTGAGTGCTTTTGTGTGTGTCTTCGATTATTTATCGAGTTTGTATTGTTACTCTTTATACATTGACATGATTTATATCATCCATCTTAGGACTTGATGTGATCACATATTTTGAGCTAAATTGATATATCTAATTCAGCATGTTATCCCTATATGCTACATGATTCACATGCAGATTTTACAGTAACCTTATCTTCTTAAGGTAAGGTACCTTCCAAATTCTATTTCTATCACCTCAAAAGGCAGGGAATGTTAGTGGGGGCATGTCATAGAAACATGACCTCCACATTTTTATAGTTTCTAGATTTTAGTGGGGGCATGTCATAAATACATGATCTCCACACTTATACACCTTCTTAGTATTTATATATTTCAATGGGGCATATCACAAAGACATGACCTCCACACTTATACACTTACTTAGTATTTCCATATTTCAATGGGGTCATGTCATAAAGACATGACCTCCACACTTGCACAATATCCAGTTTAGTTTCATGATTCAAATATACACTTAGGTCATAATCTTATACATTGCATTGATTTTCCATAGATATGAAACATATATTTTCATATTTATCACACATATACTCTAGCTCAAACATGTTAGAGGTGAACATGACATGCTATTGCCCCAATATTTGTAAAAATCACCAATTATACTACTCACCAAGATGCATTGATTATACCATGATGTATTGTTATCAATCCTTTTTTCTATAAAAATTGGCTCATTTGATATGTTGAAGTGACTAAATCATTTAACCTCACTATATCTATAGATTAGAGTGATTAAATCATTCATTCTCACAAGATTTATAGGGTGATTTGATTAAATCACTCACCCTCACTAGATTATATATATTCACACTTGAGTTATGCGATTGAGATTCAATGATCTTAATGGCGATGTCACAACTCATCATTACACTCGATTGGGGGAATAATTACCTTTTAATTTCCCTCTTCAAATCTCCAAGGTTTAGTTTTGAACCTCTCTAAGCTCCAATGCTTCATAAGGAATCATCTTTACCAAGTCAAAGCATTAAGAGGTAACATGGTTGCATCTTGATACACGTGTCTCATTCCTTGCTCTATTTTATTTTTAAACATTTCAATTATTTCAAATTTAAAATTATATACACTATTTTATACTTATAACATGCTCTTGGTTTTAGGTCATACACCAAACAATCACTCAAAGTGGGCTCAAGAAAAGGCAAGGTATGTTATACACACCCAAGAACACATTTCTTTCTTTTAAACTAGTAATTTCAATACTAAAACTAAATATTTATAGCATATTAGTCTTGTACATTTGACAAATATCAATTAGGGCTTTACGCTTCAATTTTATACCTCTTTATTGTTGAAAGGATCACATTCACCATCTCACTATACCTAAATGCTTATCTCTTAGTCTGATCCATATAAATATAATGACCTAGGTCTCTTGTAATGCACAAAAATCCTAAAACTTGATAAACATTCTTCACTATCAATTTTAGATGCATGCTTATTTTCTAGCCTTATGGACAATACCAGTCACAGAGGGACACTACCATCAATGATAGTGTTTAGATCCTTATCTAGCATCTAATAGAAAAAATTCATCCAAATTAAAAATGATTTGAAACCTATGGGTTGATCAATTTATCTTATTGAACCCTATTGTGAGATATTTTCAAAAGGTGTGGTATAAATATAAGTCTAAGCCTTCTCATTCCTCATCTAACAAATACCAAGTAAACACCTACTAAATCTAAATTAATCAGTTGAACAAGCATTATATTCTACCTTATTAATCCCTATTTTCATATCAAGCATATAAGCTATCATATTACAAGTCTAAAGCATTCAAAGAGTAACCCATGAGCGATATTTATCAAATCACAAGCTAGATTACTACATGCATCTCATATAGCACATTGCACACTTATGCACACACTTTCTCATATATAGGGGAGAAATACATAAGTTTGAGGCCCTTCTTGGAGTATTGTCTATGTAGGCAATGCCCATTGACAGAGGGGTCTTTGGGGTAGCTCGATACTAGGAGCACACTAACCCATTTTTCAACAAACTCATTCTAAGGGTGAAGAGCTAGGTTTGATCAAATTAGTAAAGAGTGATATCATGTATCCCAAATATGAATACATCAATAGAAAAGTGCATATAAAACCCAAAATAATGAAGTTAGTTGCATCCAGATCCAATCATTATTTCATACTGGATACATGCATCATATTCACACACTAGCGTTGATAGTAGTGTCTAGATTTGACAAAAATTTCTACAACCACAAAAGTGTAATTTCCAAAATTTGATGATTGATCCAAAATGCTAATCTTGCATACTTTACACTTGTTTCTAGCCTAGATCTTCTTACACTCAGTAAACAAGTTAGGTACCATTGTTTCTAATTTATTATAATATATTTCAATAGTTGTACTTTACTAATTTTTGCAATCTTAGTTGTATAAATTCATAATATTATTTATCTAAGTTTTATATTAATTGGCTTGCTATAGAATATTTTATCACCCTTGTGCTTGAACTAATTCTATATTCTTAACCCTATAAAACACCATTTTTTTATTTAGGGTTAAATAGTTAGCCATATGATCAACACAAGCATTACCTTCACTATAAACATGTTTGATCACATACTCCTTGAATTTGTTAAGTAAGATTATTGCATCATTTATCTTGTTTTGAATGGTCCAACAAGGAGTGGATTGTTCTTTGAGTTAGTTAATGATGTTCATTGAATCTCCTTCAATGACCAAGTTCTGAATCTTAAGCTCAACCACTATCTTGATTCCCCAAAGATCCACTTTAGATTTAGCCATGTTTTTGGTTTAAATGCCCATCACCTCAATATATGCAACAAAAATACCTTTACCATCTATAATAACTCCTTCATCCCCTATTGGCCCCAGATTCCCTTTGGCAGTCCCATCTAAATTTAACTTAATCCAATCCCCATAAGGTTTGGACCACCTAATAAGTCTCCTATCACTCTTACTAGAATTGCTAACTGAGGTCTTAGGTACTTCTAGATTCCAAAAAGAAAGAATCTATTGAGCAACCTCACCTATCATAGACTTGTCATCAGGTAATAAAGCTATCCTCTATTGTATACCTTTCAATCACATCATTATTTATTTATTTATTAAGGTTTGGGAATTCATATAGGATGATATCCCATCTAGTCATCTTTTTGTGGTTTTGTTTCGTCCATGTGTTTTTCCATCTGTGCAACTCTTCTTCTCTTATGGCCCTAGGTTACCTACCGATCTTCACATTTTATGTTTTTTCAAGTAACATAGTACCCTAATCATAATGGTTAAGTGTAATTGGAAAGTGAATGTTTCTATATGGATTATTTCATAAGTAATCATAACCCTAATTCTAAATTTCTTTGTGATTAAATATTTTTGGATCCTTTATATTTTTCTCCATTTCAAACTTGATATGCCACTAGTCCATAATTCCCACTCATACAACACTGTAACAACCTCCAACAACAACCGTCCCATTTCATTCCCACCTCCTCCCCTATCCTATGCTATCGTGTTTTGGGGATGTCTTGGATATTTGGTAGAGATAATCCTTGATCAAAGACAATTTTTTATAGATTGCATGAATGCTAGGAACCCTTATAACAATTGCAAGGAATTTTGTAAAACCTAGCTTCAATCTATTGTTGATCCCCCCTTAGTTTTTTATGCCAATTTTTTTGAACCCTCCTTGGTTGGTTCTCTATAATATGTTACTCCTCTTGATGAGACCACTCATCCTCCGCCTCCCTTTCACCTTGGGGACATCCTGGTTTTATTTTATAAGGATTCCCTTGAGATGGAAATCTCTGATTTGGCCTTCGAGGATATGGATCATTCTTTGGGATGCAAATATCTGTTTGAAAAATGTGAGGGAGCCCATCATTCTAAGTATGAATTATCTAAATGGGCTAAGTTTATTTGGAATTCAATAGCGACTCCCTCCTTTTGCTCAGCTCAAGCTTCTTCTAAGAAATTTTCTAATGCTCCATGGATAGGGATTTAATTTGGTCCTCTAGATCATGGTTCTATGGTAAGTTTGGCATATTCTTTTGCCCTTGGATGCCTCTATTTAACCAACATCAATAAATATTTATGCAACTCCCATTTTGATTTGGTTCTATGAGATGCCTCCTATCATGCAAAATGAAGAGTTTATTATGTTCTTGATTAATAAATTGGTATCCTTTGTGAGAATAGATGAGAACTCAATAGATGACAGATTTATGATAATGTATGCCCTCCTTGACCTTTCCAATCCTCTCTTCCACTCGATATTCTTGTTATCTTCTCAGGGCAAATGGACTTAATTCCTAAATTATGAAGGTCTCCCTTTCTACTATTTTTGGTATAACCTCTTGGGGCAAAAGGTAATGGTGTGCTCATCTACAAACAAATATTATTCTTCCTCCGTCTCTCAGATGGTCTGAAAAAAAGAAGGATCCCCTTGTCAGGTGTTCAAGTGGTGTAATCAGGTGATAGTTTACCAACATGTAGATTCCTCCCCCTCAACCTTCTATGCTTGGGATTACTCCTTTATCTTCTTGAAAGATTCCTCCCTTAAAGGAAACCTCTTCCCTAGTGGTTGTTGATACTCCCTTTCATGTTGAACCTTTTATCTCTCCTCCTAAGATTGTGAATAAGAGATGCAAAACATTTATTGGCACATATGTTAAGAAGAAAGGTCGTAGGTCTATGACCAAAAAGCTAAGAATGGAAGTGTAAGATTTGGTGAGAAATGGCTCCCAATGGACAATGAAGGACATTCTCTCTAGGCATTATTGTAGCATAGAATTTCACCCTTATGGGAGAGTTTTTCAGGCTCTCTCACTTTTAGCTACAAGCATGCGAACAAGCTCAAGCTTTGGGTGTCCTGTACCAAGGTTGAACCCCTGGAGTAGGTTGGTTCCTCTTTGATGCTCACCTAAACTAAAAGCTAAACTAATGCTTCATAGGGAAAAGGGTTAGAAAGGGGATAAGGGCTCCTAAGAAAGCTAACCAGGTGATGCACCAAAGTAAAATGGATACTCATTTATGCTTGAACCCACACTAGATCAGTCATAAGACAACTATGGCTTACACAATCTTGAGATCAAGTTAACACACTGGAAGAGGTTTAGATAGAACACTAATCTAGACCTGCAAGAGCTTGAAAACACATTAAAGAGGCAAGTAGAAAGTTGATAGACTAGGAATAATATCCTTCACAAATCCACTAAGCAAAAGCATACTAAGGCTCTGATCAATGATAAGAGATAGGCAAAGAAATCATCTTATTACATTAAGAGGTATTACTTATAATATACTTAACAAGGTTGAGCCTAATCAAGCAGAGCATACTTTTCAGTATCTCAATGAATGTCCCATCTCTTAGAAAGATAAAAAAAATCTAAAAAACTAAGAACCATTACAATGGCAAATCATGAGATATATAGAGAATGGAAGAGAGAGAAAAAGGGTTGTGTGAAAAAAAAGGGAAGAGGGAAGAAGTCACTGAGTCATTGATGATTGGGACTGTGACTATCATCCTCCTTTGACCATGAGATGCGTCACCCAAGATCACTGCCAAATCTCCACGAGCCATTCCCACATTCAAGTCTCCCTTTAGTGGAACCAAAAGAGTTATGTCATGGGTAACTAGATGTCTCCATTTGCATGACTGAATCGATTCCTACATTTAAAATGGCATGGTGACTTTCTTCCTCATATGTCCTATTTGAAAAGGATGAGATCTTCATGCTCTTAAGCTCAATCTGAACCATGTTTCTTCTATATCAAATGGTTTTTTTGTCAAGAGTGATGGCCATTACTTTCACCTACCAACTTGTACTTTGAAACCTAGACCAGACCCTTCTTATAGATGAAAAACTAATGTAACGACATTAGTTTCTTGTATCTATTTAACTTAGGTCTATTTGAGCTTTAAATTTTGTGAACTATCAATTTTATTTGCAAGTTGAAAATGCTCTTGGATCATCCTCCATCTGTTCCTTTGAAAAGTCAATCTTTGCTCCAACTTATGCCATGTGGTAGCCTTTTATTCATCATTTCTACCCTGATGTCTTCGAGTTCCTCCAAATTGAGTCTTCTCACTTTATTTTCTAAGCCTTAAGACTTCATGCTTTTCTTTCCAAACCTGATTACTTCCAATGGCTAGTCACGTATCCTAATTTTGATGTCCATCAACCTATCATTTCCTTTTGACACTTGATCTTGAGCTTCCTTCTTCTCAGGCCTTTTCTTCGCAGTTCCTACTCGGCTTTTCTTATCAAGGACTTTCCTAAAGGGCCAGACACCCTTCAAGCTTTTACAAATGGTCCTTTCCTTTTGGTGAATTACCCTATTTTTGTCTAGAAAAGTGCCCTTTAGCATTTGAAAAAGGTCCTTACGAAGGGAAATATACCCTTCAAGAAACTTACAATAATCCACTTTTGAGAAGAAAGTGCCCTTCAAAAATTTGTTTCGACACTTTTGCAGAGGGAAAGTACCCTTTGGAAATATTGAATTGGACCGTTTCTCCCAAGAAGTAGCCTTTAGAAAATTGTCTAGGCACTTTTCTTTAAACAACCTGTCATAATTTTTATAAGTGTCCTTCAAAAGAATTGTTTCAAATAAAAGGTCTGAAATAATTCCTGACACTTAGCTTTTGAAGAAAACTTTACCGAAAGTGAAACATTCCTTTGAAAAAGTTATGTGGATAGTTTTTTTGAAGGAAAACCATGAAGTTAAAACAAAGAAAAGCAAACCCAAGGGAAGACACACACTTAGCACCTACAAAGCCCAAATAATGATCAATGACTTAGTCAAATAAAAGAAGCTAAATAAAATGACTTTGCACAAGGCTTAATCCTTTGGCCTGTGGGCTTGCTTTTGAACATTTTTGTTGGCCCCCTGAAGAACTTGCTCAGATTTTAACTAAACCTCTTTCGATCCATTATTTCATCAAACCCTACCAGAGCTTCATATGTGGGCTAAAAATTAGCCGACATCTTTAGTGACTCGCAAGGAAGTATGCCTGTTATGCTTGGGAACTCAATCCGATCGATTGGAGTCTAATCCGTTAGGCATAAAGTCTCCATTTGCCTCTACAACTAACCTGGTTTGAACTAGATATAAGGTTGACCCTTGCTATAACTTCCTCTTGAAGCAATGAGGATAACACAAAAACAACACAAAGTGCCCAAGGCACTTAGGGAAAGGAAAAATAGAACCAGAAAAAATGTGCACAAGGCACTTTAAGGAAAGCATGAAATCTATCCTAATATATACACGGTTATAATTTACAAGTGTCTCCCTCCTAGATCAAATGGGAAAGTATGAGTATCATTCACCTATATCAAATCAAGATGAAAGATACATTGCTTTGGAGGTACCAGAATTGGTGAACCAGGCAGCTTTATGGTTAATCCTTTTGGTGTGCCCTCTAATGGATGGAATGGAACAAACATGTCTCCAATGTAGACATACTAGTTCATGTCCTCCAAACTTGGTTCATGTTGGAGTATAGGGGCTTTTGCAGTCTCCTCATTTGATGGCTCAAATTTTTTCTCTAAATCAAGCATGACATGTGATGGTTCCTTTGAGTTGGTGCTTGGTTTGTTGTCTAGTCTTAAGCAGAAGAGCTCCAAGTCATCCCAAAAGGTAGCTTTTTCTTGGTCATCCAAGACAATGATAACTTCAACTCCATATTTGCTTAGTTTGCTTTGAAGGGAGCCGTATGGTAGTTCGTCAATCCATCCAAGGCCCAATGCATCATATTTTTGTGGATCTAGATCTGACCATTCTCCTTCATTCTTGAAGACATCAGTACTACCTTCAATGGATAATTCATCTTGAGATTGGTCAGCTTCTTTAACCTGATTGGCAAGTTCATCCTCAAACTCTAGAAGAGGCATATGCTGGTTTAGAACCTCTACCTGATCCATGAAGTCATGGTATAGCTACTGCCATACTTCATCTTGATCCTCTTTGCTCTCAGTTGCATCCTGAATACACTCCTCCTTGAGTATGAAGGCATCAGTATTGCCTTCAGGCTCTAATTCCTATATGTCAAAGCCATGCCACAGCTGGTCCAAACCTAATTTTTCCTCCCTTTTCAGAAGTGGACTACCTATCATGATTTATTCATCATAGGCACTTGTGTTATCTACTTCAAGCTCAAACTTGACTATGAGCTCCTCCTCTATTCCTTGTAAAACAGGGTCTTCCTCTAAGAAGGGATGGTGGGAGGGTGAAAAAGTTTGCCTTGCTTGCAGCTTAAGAGAGTGTCTTTCCAGATAGGGACCTTGGGTGGACTTTTTGGTGGCTCTTGAGGGAGGGATAAAGAATCTTAGAACTCTTGTAGGGCAAGCTCATTGAGCTGAGCTAACCCCTCTTTTTTATATTCTTCAACCACTAACTCCTCCTTTTCTTGAACTAGCTCTTGAATCACCATAATTGATACCTCTTCCTTCTTCTCTTGAACTAGTTGAACAAAATTTTAGGATGGAAATGTGCAGGAAACAACTACCTTTTCTTCCTTTTGAATGGGTATAGGAGAGGGTAGTTTCATAAGAGAGGGCACAAAATAGTCAGGGTCAAAGGTGTAGGAAAAGATCCATGGTGGGATGGTTTCACACTCTTGAGTGGGAATGGGCGTAGGGGGTTGATTTGAAACCTTTGGAAACTGAGATTGAGGCTCTTGGAGGGGAGAAGACACTTATGACTAATTACATTGAGTCTATTGATCTTCATAAGATGTCATCACACTTTATGAATTTTGGACCATGCTTCTCAACCAAATCTTGTTTTCCCCCTCACAAACTATTGATTGTTCATCCTCACAAACTACCCACCTGTTCTTGACCAACTGAAGAGAACTCCTTATCTCTTATATAACATGGATAGGGATGACTAGAGAAAGCTCCAAACCCCTACCAATCTCCCTTATCAACTTGTTATAATCTGATAATGCTTGCTTGAATCTTGACAAGGGGAAATGACAGATTGATTTGAATGCATAGGAGGCTGATCTTGGTCATATGCAGGGGTGGGAGGAGGGTAAAGGCCATGATGGGGATGATAAGTTATTTGAGGGCCACTTGGGGGGAACACATAAACATTATTAGCTTGATAAGTGTGATGCTAAGGCAAAGAATGAGTATTTTGATCAAAATATGATTGATTGTACATACCAGATAATGATGATCAGGCACTTGGACTACTTTAAATCAACTGATAGATGCTCGGAGTTTCCATTGATGTTTGTTGAATGCCTCCAAAGGTTGATATGCAAAAGAACAACACCAAAAATCCTTCTACTGCTTTGGACCTTGGTCCCACCGAGTGTACTAGAAACTATTGTAACATAGAATTGCACCCTTGTGGTAGAGTTTTTTAGGCTCTCTCAATTTTAGCTACAAGCATGGGAACAACCTTAGGCTATGGGTATCCTATAGCGAGGTTGAACCTCTAGAGTAGGTCGGTTCCTCTTTGATGCTCAACTAAACTAAAAGCTAAATTAATGCTTAATAGGTAAAAGGATTAGAAAGGGGATAAGGGCTCCTAAGAAAGTTAAACGGGTGATGTACCAAAGTAAAATAGACATTCATTTATGCTTGAACCCATATTAGATCAGTCATAAGACAACTATGGCTTACACAATCTTGAGATCAAGTTAACACACTGGAAGAGGTTTAGGTAGAACACTAATCCAGACCTATAAGAGCTTGAAAATACATTAAAGAGGCAATTAGAAGGATGATAGACTAGGAAGAATCTCCTTCACGAATCCAACAGGCATAATCATCCTAAGGCACTGATCAATGACAAGAGATAGGCAAAGAAATTATCTTATTACATCAAGAGGTAGTTCTTACAATAGATTTGACAGGTTTGAGCCTAATCAAGTGGAGCATACTTTGTAGTATCTCAATGAATGTCCCATCTCCCAGAAAGATAAAACAAAATCTAAAAAACTGAGAACCATTACAATGGCAAATCATGAGATATATATAGAGAATGGAAGAGAGAGAAAAAGGGTTGTGTGAAAAAAAAGGGAAGAGGGAAGAAGTCACAAGTCATTGATGATTGGGACTGCTGCTATCATCCTCCTTTGACCATGAGATGCATCACCCAAGATCACCACCAAATCTGCTCGAGCCATTCTCACATTCATGTCTCCCTTTAGTGGAGCTGAGAGAGCTATGTCGTGGGCAGTTGGATGTCTCCATTTGCATGATTGAATCGATTCCTACATTTAAAATAACATGGCAACTTTCTCCCTCACATGTCCTATCTAAAAAGGATGAGATCTTCATGATCTTAAGCTCAAGCTGAACCATGCTGCTTCTGCTCAAACGGTTGTTTGTCAAGATCGATGGCCATTACTTTCACCTACCAGCTCCTACTTTAAAACCTAGAGCAAACCCTTCTTATAGATGGAAAACCAATCTAAAGACATTGGTTTTCCTATATCCATTTAACTCAGGTCTATTTGAGCTTAACTTCCATGAACCATCGATTCTCTTTGCTAGCTGAAAATGCTCCCAGATCATCCTCTATTTGTTCCTTTAAAAAGTCAATCTCTACTCTAGCTTACACCACATGGCAACCTTTCACTCATCATTTCCAAGCCTGATATCTTTGGGTTCCTCCAAATTGAGTCTTCTCACTTTGTTGTTTAAGCCTTAAGACTTCAGGCTTTTCAAGCCTTAAGTCTTTGGGCTTTCCAAACCCAATTACTTCCAATGGCTAGTCACTTATCCTAATTTTGACATCCATCAGGGCGTCATTTCCTTTGGACACTTGGTCTCCAACTTCCTTCTTCTCGGGCCTTTTCTTCGTGGCTCCTGCTTGGCTTTTCTTGTCAAGGACTTTCCCGAAGGACCAGACACCCTTCGGGCTTTTGTAAATGGTCCTTTCCTTTTTGTGAATTGCCTTATTTTTGTTGAGAAAAGTGCCCTTCAACATTTGAAAAAGTTCCTTCTGAATGGAAAGATATCCTTTGGGAAACTTGCAACGGTCCACTTTTGAGAAGGAAGTGCCCTTCAAAAATTTGTTTCGACACTTTTGCAGAGGGAAAGTACCCTTTGGAAATATTGAATTTGACCATTTCTCCCAAGAAGTACCCTTCAAAAAATTGTCTGGGCACTTTGCTTTGAACAACTGTCAAAATTTTTGAAAGTGTCCTTCGAAAGAATTATTTTAGACAAAAGGTCTGAAATAATTCCCAACGCTTAGCTTTTGAAGAAAACTTTGTCGAAAGCGAAACATTCCTTCGAAAAAGTTGTGTGGACAATTTTTCTGAAGGAAAACCATGAAATTAAAACAAAGAAAAGCAAACCCGAGGGAAGACACACACTTAGCACCTACAAAGCCCAAAGAATGATCAATGACTTAGCTGAATAAAAAAACCTAAATAAAATAACTTTGCACAAGGCTTAGTCCTTTGGCCTACGAGCTTGCTTTTGAACATTGTTGCTGGCCCCCTAAATAACTTGCTCAGATTTTCTCTAAACCTCCTTCGATCCATTGTTTCATCAAACCCTACCAGAGCTTCATATGTGGGCCAAAAATTGGCCAACATGAATGAGAGAATATTGTATTTAGGTTGAGGCTATAGGTAGCTTTGCTCTTGATTATATCTCCCTCTGTTTGTTCCTTCTCTTGTTTGGTTGCTGACACTTCAAAGATGTTTTATAGAAGTCCTACGGACTTTTGATCCATTTGTCTTCCCTTTGCAGGGGTGTCTTTCTCTCATTGGTAGTTTTCCATTGAGGATGAAGTTTTTTGTATTTTAGTCTCTTATATGCTCTTTTTGGTTTCAAGAACTAGGCCCCTAGTTGTGTCCCAATGCCGGTTTATAGCTCCGGTGAAAAGCATTTACACATAATCAAATACAAATTATATATTTAATTATATTTTGATAATAATTACCATAAATTTATAATTCCTTCATATCAATAAATATCTTTCCATCCACTTTGTATTCTATTCTTTTTACATGTATCCCAAATGAATTTGGTATGAAAGTCTAGGCTCAAAAAATATATGTTTTATAACACTTCACGAGACTTTACTTTAAATTAAAATTCAAAATACTTCTTTAGATTAAAAAATTTTAGTCCCTCCCAAGGTAAGGTATTATAGCTTTCACTCAAAGCTCATAATTTTTTGGGTGTAGCCAATCAAAAGGTGTAATTGACATATTATTTTAACAACTATAATGTTTGACATCTAAAAATGTGAAATATTCCTTAGGATGTTATTATGAAATATTTTATTTGTTGCATGGTTTTTTTCTCAAATATTACATTTGTTGCATGATAGATTTAAAAAAAAAAAATGTGATGTAAGTATTCTATACCCAACAACCCAACAACAGTGATCTTCTAGTTCCTTAAATCGCTTAAAGTTTAAAAAATATAATATTTTAATTTTATCTTCATGCCAAATAACACAAACACTTCTTTGCCTCTTTAATGCATCTATTGTAATAATATTACAATTATAATACCCATAATAATAAAAACTCTGTACTACCAATAATAATTATAATAATAAAAAACTTGTTATTACATAGGGATATTCACTTGGCTTGAACCAACATCCATGAGTAGTCATCACCCTAGTGACGTTTTTATTTATACATTAATCAATTGCTAAAATATTATTTAAAAAATAATAACAAAACAAAACATGTGTAACAAGCCCCTATAAATGAATTTAGGCACAATAATCACTTCAATCTCTTAGCTCTTAACAATTGCTATTTTCATAATTTAAATTCAAGAGAAAATAAGATTATTGGGTAACCAGATAAAATAATTATTTACTAGTAAGAAATATAAATGATGTTCTCATATAGGTTTCAAGTGCACAATATAACTTCTTCAATTGAATAGATTTGACAATTGTAATTCATATTAATATTCGTTCCATACAAATTATTTTTACATATAGAATTTTCCTCTAAAGTTTACATACATGTTCTCTTTAATGATTAGAGCCATTTTTGTTATCTCTATATTAATGGTGGCTCTTATATTGCAACTTATTTTATTGTTATTTATTATCTCTTATATTAAATATTTGAAATTGTATACACTTAGATGATGTTGCATTCCTTGGCAAACAATGTTCACTCTTATGAGCTTTATTTTCACTATGATTCTTGTAATATTTCCATTTTTATATTTTTTGTATATTACAATTTAACAATTACAAATTAAAATACGTACAATCTTTTAATTGAACGATACCATTAAAACAAATTAACAATAATAATACATAATACAAATTTTTTTTAAAGAGATTAAATAATTCTAAAAAAAAATTAGATTATTTTATCATATTTATTCCAATTTAATTTGTATTAAATACTATTCACTAAATCCATTAAATTCTTATTCTTGCATTTCCTCTTTCATTTCTTAATACAATTCACATTTTAAAGCCACTCCACTAACCACTACATGCCTTGTTTAAATTTACTTTTATAATAAAATAAGTTAGAATACCTTTCCATCAATAAAATTAACATATAAAAATAAAATAGAAAACCGTTTTCATTTATAAAGTTGAAATATATAAAAAATTTAATTTCATTTATAAAGTTGGAATACACACAACTCTAGGATGTTAGTTTATTTAATAAAATATAAACGTTTCCAAGGCTTTTCAGTCTCTCAATTGTAACAAATCCAGGCAACACCAGATTCAGTGAACTGGGTAGAGGACTCCCAACGTTTTCCCAGGACGACATCATCTTCTGAAATGCATATATGACGAGGAATGAGTAGAGGAGATTTTGTTTTAATTCCAATGGCTATGCTACTTATTCGAAGAAATCTCAAACTAAGGAAGGCTATTAAATCATTTGCAGCTATTCATTCAGAGCCCTCAATTCTCAAGCAAAATGCCGCCAGTGCATCAGGTCTGTGCAGCGAAAATGAATATTTGGGGGCATCCCAGCTTTCCAATAATAATGACAGTCTCGAGGGAGTAAAGATAGAGCTTATGGATACAGACCTTTTTTGGGCTCCAGCTGCATTTTCCCACCTCTCCAATGACCCGTCCGTTTGCCCTACCTCCACTAACAATGATAGAGGACTTCAATTGCACGAAATGAATGAAGACCATGCTATTGATCAACTAGAGGTTTTTCTCTAGACTAGTGCTTCTTTAATTGTTTCTTCCGTTGGCCAAATTATGCTTCTTATAGAGTTCAAAAGGTTATCAGCATCACTTATTTGTTGCTATGCTGTTCCTTAATCCCAGTTAGCAAGAAATGAATCTATTGCACTTATCACCTGCCATAAATTATTTGTAAAGAAAACCCACTTGCTGTTTGTGACCAATGGTACTGAACCTGCACCTATTTACAAATGAAACCCAGTCTTTGCCGAATTGTTTCTTCTTTTTTCCCTTTTGATTTTGCCTGGTGAGACTCAGGGCTTGAAAGCTAACCCACACTTATTACGACACTAGACTTTAAACCTTGGACGCAAAGACATTCTCTAGCAGGGATTACACACCTGTTGTCCAAGGCCAAGCAATACAGGTTACCTAATCTCATGAGGAATCACCTAATCCCCGCAAATGGTAAAATCCCAATAGTCTCACCTGTGCATACTCTGCAAGAGGATTTGCCAACTCAGTCACCCATTGCAGGCTTTCATTATGCTTTGGAAGCAGAGTTTGAATTGCCTATTACGGTAACAAATCATCAAGCATAAAATCTCGAGTATGTTACTGTGGCTTTAAATGAGGTGTGTGAATTATATTGCAACTGCCCCAATTCTGGTGCCGTCTCGCCCCCAACTTCTACCAACGAAAAAACCTACACACGTGGTAACATGTAAACATGAATTGTCTCTCCAATTTCCACCATATTTTTATTAACTAGGATACAAATGGCCCTGTAATTCACATATTGTGAAACTAAAAAAGATTAGTAAGTGGATGGATATCTTCGCTTACCTGTAGCAGCAGAAGTCAATGGTTTGAGAGAATTGCATGATACTTGTCATGAAGCAAATGGTGTTTCACTGTAAAATATGGTTCTAATTTTTCAGATACAAAATGATTTCTCTGTTTATGTTTACAGGAAATTTATCTTCTTGCCGTGAAAGGGTTTTTTATCAGACTGCTGCTAGATACAAATTTCATAAATAACACTGCTGCATGCTCAGAATAAAACGTACAACCCTTCTGCCGTGGAAATAGAACTGCATTAATACCCCATCTCATAATTGGATGGGGGATCAAACAAATAACAAGAATATTATTCATATAAAAAGCTTAGGACTTTCAAAATTAAAGCATAGTTTATAGGTTCAAACTACAAATGAAAATCTGTAATCGCCTCAGCATCTAGACAGTTATAGACTAGAACAAACCATGAGGATCATATGGCACTCCTCCAAGTCGAGAGCACCTAATCATCCTCAAGATCATTAAATCTAGATGTACAAGCAGCTATACTAGTCGCACTATCTCTACTCTTCAGCTCTTCTGTATAAATCACTTGCCTGCCATCATAAAGCAATGAAAGATCGCCAGGCATAGATGCCAAAGAATCTAAGTTAGGCTGCTTTGGTGATTATATTGAATCTTGCTTGACCTTTTTTTATAGTCTGTACTCTTTCGCCTTCTAAAAAAATAGAAGGGATGTCGATTCCGTACGAGACAGAATCTGCAGGTCATCAAATCCAACCCAACAAAATAAAGGGCATAAGCCGAAGAAGGAAGAAACATAGAAAGCCTGCAGACACAACGAAAACCAAGCAAAAAGATAAAATAGGAGAAAGAGAAGAGCACGGGATCACACAAAGAAGAAAAAGAAGGATGAAAACACATGGAAAAATGCCAATAAGGCCCTAATTCGAACCGATGGACCATATGCACAAAACAATAGTACAAACATTTCAATAATAAGTCGTGTACCAAAATTAGGTGTCTACATAATGCCCCTACTTTGACGTGCATATGTGATGTGAACACATTTGTGCATCAGAGTAAAACAATAATTGAAAACAAGCACCTCCATTTACCTAGGGAAGGAAGGACAAAAAGTTTGAATGCTTGGATAAGATTCCACCTACACTTTGATTTTCACAAAACTTTGGTATAGTTGCAAGCAATGGCCAATCGCCAACAGTAGTCAATGTTGTAGAATATCAGTGCGAATATAGTAAATTTGAAATAGAAATTGAAAATATGAGCATAGGAACAAATACACATGATGGTACGCGAACCATGCTGCCATAACTTTGAAAAAAAAATCTTCTCGTGCTCAATTAATGCTTTCTCACGCTTTCCTTAGGTACCAGAACTTTCAAAGTAAGTTATAACAACTCAACTCTGCTTCTTGATCAAGAAAATCATACTTGGCCATTTCTGGTGCCTTCATTTCATTCAATCTCTTGTTCAATCTTTCACTCATTCTTGAAAAATATGAATGTAAAATATTTGGATATATGCCCCCCTTTTGAGGCAAGGGATTGTAAAACCTGCTCTTACAATTACTCATCTCAAAAGAAAGAGCTATGCACACCATTTATCATTAAGTAATATAGCTAAAGCAGTTATAGTTCTTTGAAAATTTGCTAAAAAACCCATGTATGTAACTATCACAAAATATTGTCATGTAAACCCCAATAGTAAGATATAACTCAAGGGATTACGAGGATGAGCGACGGCAAACTATATGTCCCACTATGAATAGAAGGATAGACAGACAAATAAAATGTCCATGTGAAACCATATAGAATAGATAACATTGTGTAGAGCTTGATAGGTATAGGCATCCTCATATGAGGATGAGATAGTGAGGGGCCAAAATATGTTGGGATGTAGTAATGCTATGGGGAATGAAGTCATGCCCCAACGTAAATGGATGCCCTGATATGGCAAGGTATAGCAATAGATGTATCACAAGTGAGAACCATTGTGTGATTAGGTGTATCTAGGATAAATGTCTTGTCTTGATATGTGTGGCTATGATGTCCTCAATGGAAAAGAGTAGAATCCAAAGGACGTGCATGTTTGAGGCCCCTCAATGACACTTGTAGGTATAGATGTAATAAATGAGACTCGTAAGAGAAGTGGGTCTGATGCCTCCAATGGCAAATAATGATATAGATATAATTGGGTAAACTTATGATATGTGTGTGGGTATGATGTCCCCTGAAGGCAATAAGTAGAGTCTTTAGTAAAGAGAGTATGGTGATAGCAAGATGCCCGTGTTGGTTTAAGATATATTAATTAACTCATGAAGGTGTGGGGGTATGAGGCACTCAATGGTAATAAACTCGATAATAATAGGGATGAAAGCTATGTCTTGATGTGTACAAGATATAACCATGTATGTAATAAATATGATAACCATCATATGACATGGTGTAATAAAGATATAGGGCATATGAGCCCATTAGGGTAGGACTGTAAGGGACATGGAAATGAAGCTCCACATAAGTAAGATAATGTCGATTAGGCTCAAGGAGAAGACATGGGAATGATGTCTCCAAAGGCAATGAGAGATGTATAAATAGTAAAGTTGTGTAGTGATGAATCTTGATAGCATCTAGTGATGTAGGAAGGCCATTGTGTTGCCCTAAATGTCAAGATATGGACAATGTGCTTAATAATGAGACAAACAAATAAGGTGCCTAATGTAAGCTTCGTATGCACAAGCTCAAGGAGATAAGGGTGGGTACGATGCCCTAGTGGCAACACAAGATAGGGACATCCCAATGTGGGATTGTGCCCCTAGGAAGGCAAGATATAGTCAATAACACACACAACGAGTACACACAAAGTAGTGGTAGCATGGATGATATGGCACCAAGTCATAGTAACTAAGCAAGGAATTGATCACAAGGTATGCAAGAGAATAGGAAAGGCATCCATGTAAAAATCATATGTAACCATGCAATGTAGATATCCATGTAACATGTGATGTAGGAGCATTCGGTCTCACAAGCTATCTTGCATCATCCAAAAACATGGGTTCAGATTCTTGTGCACACTTGTGTACATTTGTGTGGTGTTGTATGACTTGTCATTCTTGTGACAACTTGCACATGTGGAAGAAGATCAACTTTAAGACAAAGAACATCATCTAGAGTCCTACAGGGCAAGGAAACACAGGAAGGATGGTTTCAGTCATGTTCCATGGGTTAGATTGAACCAATTGGAGAAGATGTTGCAACAAAGGTAGTAAATTTGTTTGACATAGCAATGAGGGCAGCAAGAGAAGAGGATGAAATGAAGACTATATTGGAGTTAACATTAGAGGCTATGGGTGATCATTTGGATGCCCAAAGGTATGTTGAGTTTTTTGACAAGCAAGCGAGGAAGGAAAAACTAAAGCATGAGTTGCATGCTTCTATTGATGCTATATCAAAGATGAGAGAGGGTTTAAGATCAGGTGGATGTGGTTGGTTCAAACCCAATGAAGGCTGGAACAACGAATGTGCTGAAGACATTTGGTGGTGGTGGATGGATAGTGATGAAAGAAGAGAAAGAGAGATAATTGGAGGTGGTGGACGGACTATGCCAAAGAAAAATGGGTAAAGCAAAGAGAAGGGTAATCAAAGCTAGGCGGAGGAGGACATTTTATGCTAACAACAGGTGATTGGAAAAGGAAGAAGAAACAAAATGATAAACTTCAAAGGTACCTAAGAAGGTGGAAAGGGACATCGTGGTCAAGTCAATTGGCCAAGAAAATGGTTCTACCTTTCACCCTATTGTTGTGATCTAGAGATCATAAATTTGAAATCACGGGTGTTTGATTTAGGAGTATTTGGGTTCACAAGCTATCTTGCATCATTTGAAAACATGGGTTCTAGTTCTTGTGCACAATTGTGTACATTTGTGTTTTGTTGTGTGACTTGTCATTCTTGCGACAACTTGCACATGTAGAAGAAGATCAACATCAAGTTGGAGAACATCATATAGAGTTCCACATGGCAAGGAAATACATGAAGGATGGTTTCAGACATGTTCCATGGGTCAAATCGACCTTTTGATGGAGGCATGACGAAACCACCACTTCATGCAGGGAAATGGTTTTGAAACCGCCACTTTGTGCAGGCAACAATTACATAACCACCATGGTGGGTTTGCAATTGCCAGTCTGCATTAACTAGTGGTTTCGCCCACATGAAAAGTATGCCTAGAGTAATTGCCCAAACTGACCAAACATGATGTGTTGACTTTTTGCAAAGCAAAGGGAGCTCAAGGGGTGTCGTAGGAGGTCAGTGTCAACCACCAAGATTCAAAGTCCATTTTGGAAGAGGAAAGGAGAATCACATCAATCCATCCAAGCAATAGAGGCAAACCAAGCAAGTTGGGAGAGAAAAGAGTCCATCTCCATAACATAGCAGCGCTGAGGAAGAGCTTAAAGAAGCTCATAGTGTCTAAAGGTAGAGCTAGAGGCCTGTTGAGAGGGATATGTTCATTGTAATTGTTGACTTTTTAAGTCTCCTTCCAATGACGTTATGAGGCCTGAACTGAGTGTGTAGCGGATGGCTCACAGATGTTTAGTGGCTGCTCACCAAGTGTTTGACCAGATGACCGAATGGGACCTCTTCTCGTGGAATATCATAATTGCATCTTACAGAAGATATGGGCATCCTCACGAAGCATTGACGTTGTTTAACCAAATACAACCAGCAGGTGTCCAACTTGATCGATTCGCCTTTGGTAGCAGACTCCCAGCCTATGCGAGAATAGGAGCTTCGAAATAAGTTGAAGGGCTGCAATTGAATTGGTTTATTGAAGTGGAAGAATTGGGTTATTTGCATTGGGTTAATGCAGGCTTATGATATGAGCTGCGGAACTACCAAGCATCACCTGGGAAAATAACAACACGGGACCTTTGCGAGGACTTAAGTCCCAAGTCACAAGAGAAAGCCAAGCAGCTCATGTTGGAATATGCGGGGCCTAGTCTTCCAGCATCACATGAGAAAGCGACCACAGAAGCTGAATTTGAAAGCGTATCTTCACAACCATCAACACCTTATGAAAGTGATGATTTTGATGATGCATCTATTGACAGTTCATCTAGCAGAAGTAGCAGTTTCAGAAAGTCAAGTTTGATACAACAGCTGAACAAGTGAGGAAGAAGTAAGGATGAGTTGACAATCTCACCTGGTGGTTCATTTAGCGATGGTAGAGGAGATGCAAGTTCTCCTAAAATGTCGAACAAGAGTCTGCAGATCCGTAGGAGAACAAGTCATGTCTGACCGCTATATACCAACACACACCTATTCTCAAGCAAGAAGACCAAGTCAGTTGCAAGAATATGGCACGTTGTCCTCCACTGTGCCCAAGCAACTACTCAGCCCACGCGGAACAGGTCCAAGGCATTCAAAAGGAGTTGAATGCATTCAACTGCTGGTCCCCTTCTTCTACACATGCCTGGATTGTAGGCAGTAATTTTTAATTCAGTTATTCCTCTTCCTCATTGACTGATATTGACTTCTATATATGAATGTAAAACAGACTAAAAAAAAATCCTCGACTTTGGTGTAACAAAACTCTGCTCTTTTGAGGATTGTATACAAGCTTTAGCCTTGACATCAATAAAGAACTGATATTGCCTTTCTTCAAATTTCCTGCATGTTGTGTATAACCTTTGGGTTGTTGATCTTTGCTTGTGGACATCAATTTTTTCCCTTGTAATGCTGTCCAATCCTCCTCACCTTCATGCATAAGTATATCACTTTCTTTTACAGGTTGTAGGTTGTGTATAATCAAGTTAATGCAAAATTAGCTATGGATTCCCACCATTTGAGCCTTTTCAAGGTGAATTGTGGCCCCTCCTAATGTTGTGTTAGACATCTTGCCTTCATGCAAAGCACTTTTGCGAGAGGTGTGTGAGTTGAAGATTGAGTGGATAAGTTATCGGTTCTGAAGATTGTCTTGTGCTGATTGAAGCAAGTTGAGGAGTTCTCTAAACATTGGTGCATCACCACTTTGCATTTTCAATTTACTTCTATCCCTTTTCCATGATGAAATACTTAGTTAAGGCTATAAATAGTCCTTGTTAATTAGTGTTTCAGGCCTGCAAACTGATTATACATTAGGTGCACTCAGTTTAGGTAGGAGTTGGCCTTCTCCAGAGGTTCATCTCAAGGAACGAAGGTCCCACACCTTGGGGATGTTCCCATTGTTGCACTGGATCAACTTACTGATCAAACGGGTGCAAGGTCCATGTGACAACAGTAACCTAGTCATTGGATTGAGGGAGTCTTGTTCATTGTCTAGGGGAAGGGAGAGTTTGAGAAGTGTGTAAGCAAATCTTTGGAACAATGTGTTGAACATCGATAAAGACTGTGTTTGTGTTTCAAGTCTTAGAAGTGTGCTTGTGTGTGTGGCGATAAGAGAGTGAGATTAGAGAAATACCATTGGGGATTAAGGCAACTTTAGAAGACTTGAAATGGAGGGATAAATTACCCACTTGTCTTTGTAAGTCACCTTTGGAATGCATTATAGTTACTATCTCATGTGTAGGGACAATAAAAAAGAGATTCATTCAAAGAAGCCAATTGATTATGCATTTCAAACATGGGCACACTCGAGGAGTTAGGTGTAGAGGTTGAACAACCATTAACAAGCTCATGTGCATCACTATTAATATGAGAAGGAAAACATACCATAGCTACTTCATTTAACATTTGCATGATTCTAGGAAGAAAAAAAGGATCTAATATAATATTTTGGTTTAAGTTGTGCAAGCATATTCTCATTAATCCTATCATCATATGTAATAGATTTTTCATTTGTATTACAAGAATCCATCTTATGATCGTAAGCCATGAAGTAAGTGTTGTCAACCTGGAGTTGCACCCTAAACCGAAGACGTGCTGAAATGGCTAATCCTCTCTCCAGTTGAAACGATGGGATCTTCTCACGAGGGTGGGTGCCTCAATGGTGAGAAGAACCTCCAGAGAAGGCGGGTTCCTGTAAGATGTATCAATGAGGATCTCTACTCTGCGTTGCGGACTACCATGGAAAAGGGAGAAAGAAACTTGAAGGGAAAATCCTACCTAATGATGGTGATACACCAGAATATTGATCCACCCTACTTGGAACCTTGAACACTGAACAAACAAGGGAAAATGAAAACCTTTGATTTCAATTGATCACTATGCATAAGTATTTCATGAGAAGGTTTGATCCAATGACAAAAAAACGTGAGGGAAAACTATGGAGAGAGGTCTGATACAAGACACTTTGCAGCCACCTATCATCCACTTACAGCTTCAGCAAAAGACATACAAAACACTGAACATGACCTGCATAACATGATAAGCTAGCAACTAGGTACGAATCAGAATTTGGAAAGGGAGAGAAATCTACCATGTATGCAAATTGCTGAATGAATGTACACTATGCCAACACTTGAAATCTAAAAGTACAGTTCTTCTATTGATTAAAGAGGTTACACAACTCACCAAAGGCAGAGTTTGGTCTTACCAAGAGAGGGATGGATGATAGGGATAGGCTAAAAAGCCTGCTTAAATAGCATAATTTACAAGAAAAGAGTAGAAAATAGAAGAGAACTAAAATTGGAAATAACTACAGTTGTAGCAAGTCAAAAATGGATTTGTCTCTGCATGTGAAGTGCTGGAAATGGACCATGTCCTCTTTTGGAAGCTCCTTCACGTGCATGAAACTTCTAGCTGTTTGAAACGTTCACCACTTTGCCCGTTCATCATGCAAGACAACTCTATTTTCAGAACTGAAGCATGCTTTTTTTCTTAAACGTGTTCACTTCATTGGAGTCACTCACATTAGTCTGTGCATGATCTTTGTTCATCCTGCCTTTGTCTTTATTCTGCGTTTGTTTTATTCACTGTTCATGCTTATGTCCATGTTCAATTCTACTTTAGTCTTTGCTCATGCCTCTATTTCTGCATTTGTCTTACTTCTTGTTCAATGCTGGTTCAATCCTGTTTGTGCTTACGTCTCTGTTCATGCTATTGATCATGCTCAGTTCACTTCGTGTTTTCTCTGGGTTTTCCCGTGTTCTGCCTTGATTCTCGGGCTTTATTTTGGTCGGGCCTCTGTGTTTATATTTTCCTGTGTTTCTATTTATTTCCGTCGGGTCTTGTCTTGTTTGGTTACTGTCGGGTTTTCGGCTCTCGGGCTTTTGGTTTTCGTCCTTTGGACAAATTGTCCAAAGGACTCTCTGTCTCTTCTCTTTCTAGGGCTTGGCATTTTATTTTCTCTTTTTTTGGCCTTTGCTTATGCTCGTACCCGAGCTTCGGGCTTTTTGTTCCATCCAAATTCCTTCAGACTTTTTGTCTGAAGGAATTCCTTCGGACAAAAAGTCCAAAGGAATTTGTTTCCTTGTGCCTTTGTTTTATTTCTATTGGTCTTTTCCCCCGGTATATCCTCCGTCGGGTCTTTTTTTGAATTCCTTCGGACTTTTTGTCTGAAGGAATTCCTTTGGGCAAAAGTTCGAAGGAATTCGTCTCCTTTGACTATCTTTCCCCGAAGGGCATGTGCCCTTTGGGAATTTTCGAAATGTCCTTGACACTATGAAGATGCCCTCCACAAAGGCTTCTGCTTCCCAAAAATGCCCTTCGGGCTTCTTGATTTGGTCCTTTTAGTCGCCTAGGTGCCTTCCACAAGGGTAAGGTTCTTCCAGAAGTGCCCTTCGAAAGAATGGAAAAGGTCCACTTCACTGCAAAGTGCCCTCCACAAGGGCTATTCGTCCTCAAAAGTGCCTTTCGGAACTTTTGAAAGGGTCCTGCCACCAACCAAGTGCCCTCTGCAAGGGCAAGTGTCCTTCAAAAAAATTGATTTTGTCCTTCGAAACTTCTGCCAAGGTTTTCTTCGTGCTTAAGTGTCCCCCGCAAGGGCACATACCCTTCGGGGAAATTGTAAACGTCCCTACGCAACGCCCAAATGCCCTTTGCAAAGTCACTTCTCCTTAAAACATACCTTTCGAAAGAATTGTAAAGGCCACCTCGCTGCATAAGTGCCCCCCGCAAGGGCACGTACCCTTCGGGGTTTTTGTTAATAACCCTTTGGAACTTTTGAAAAGTCCACCTTGCCAATGAAAAAGCTCTCCAAAAGAAATCACCTGCCCTTCGAAATGCCCAAGACCTTTTCAGGGTTTACAAGTGCCATTACTTATAAAAACTTTATAAGACAAGTTGATGCACAAACCCGCTTCCCTCTGTAGACCAACTCGGGCCCTTGGATTGCTTTTACTTATATAAGTAGAAAAGTAAGACACCCCCGTAAACCCGATATGCACTGTAGACCCATTCGGGTTCTTCGACTGCTTCAGCTTATAAAAGCTAATAAGACATGTACCCTGGTAAGCTCGAATTGCTCCATAAGTGCTAGAAATGATCATTCCCTGATGGGAATACATCTGTACCTGCACAAAAAGTGGATTTTCCTCGATTTCTCAAGGGTTAAGACCTGGTTTTCAAGGCAAATGGTCATGGTGAACGAAGTTTCGAATGGTAATGGTGACAATTTGACCTGTGGGGGCAAATTTGTCAACAGTAAGCTAGAAAAAAGCACAAACTATGGAATAGACAAAGATAAGTTTTTAATAGGAAAGCACTAAGAATCAGAATTGAAACAAACAAGACAAGTAACACTAAAGGGAACGAGGTCATAAAACCCTAGATAGAATGATAGCCAGGCTTAGGTTCACATAAACATGAAAAGTGGATGTAAATCCAAGCAGTAGATGTGAAATGTGAATGAAAGTACTAAGCAGACTAGAGTTGACATTGGCTTGCGGTTGAACATCTAAAATCTCTTCAGAATTTCCAGCAAATACTTTCCTTGACCAAGGAAAACATCTCCATTAACCTGCCAAACTTTCAGTCCCAAAAAATAATGCAGCAGTCCTATATACTTCATATCACACTCAGTAGCCAATTCATTCTTACACCACATTATAAGTTTCAAAGAACTTCCGGTAAGAATAAGATCATCAGCATACACCATTAAAATTCACAGATCAGATTTATCAAGAATGAAATATGTATTTGAATCTGCTGAAGTCTTAAAACATCCTAAATTCTGCAAGCAATCATCACTGCGGGCATACTAATCCTGTGGTGCTTGCTTCAAGCCACGCAATGTCTTCTTTAGTCTGCAGACACGAGTATCATGATCATGAATCTCAAAACTCTTAGATTGATTTAAGATAAATTTCTTCTTCAATGGAACCATTTAAAAATGATGTTTTTACATCCATCTGATTTAAATTCTGACAAAAGCAAGAAGCCATGGACATGATAGTTCTGATAGTGGTATACCTTGCTATAGGGGAAATTTGCCATCGCCATCTACTCACTCTTTCTTAGAGAATCCTTGGGCTACGAGTATTGCTTTTAATTTCTTGATGCTCTCATTTACAACATGTTTTATCTTGAACAATAATTCAGAATCAATCACTGATTTCTTCTCTGGTCTTGGTACAATCTCCTAGACGTTATTCGTGATAATGGAGTTATATTACTCATTCACGGCTTCACGCCATACTTGTTCTTGAGTAACGTCCTCATAACTCGAAAGACTTGCATCAAGAAGAGAAGTCATCAATGCAAGATGTACAGGGAATTTCTTAGGTGGATGGCTTACCTAAAATGAAGTACTTGGCTTGCCAACATGCTCCTCTGCATCCTATAAGACTTGAAAAATCCATCTCAGGCTTTGGGCTGAAGCGGGAGGTGGTAATACTTCTCCTTGGCTGGAATGAATTAGATCAGAATATGATTTCTGATATGAATTTGGTACAATAGCTGGCCTAGCCTCTTCAATCACTGTAGAAGGCTCTTGAGAACTTGAGGACTATCCCTCAATAAATTTTACATCCTACTTACCATTGTCTTCCTTTACCTAGGGATATAGATCCGGTAGGCCTTAGATGTCTCACTATACCCCACAAAGATGCCTTTGATATTGACTATGTTGTTTGGGTACGGGTACAAGTACGCGTACGGGGATGTCTCGGGTATGCGGGTACGTCATTTTTCAAAAACCTTGATTTGGATACGTCGTGGGTACGTATATATATATATATATATATAACTCATTTTTTTAGTAAAACACTTGAAACTACATAGTATGAAAATATTTGTCTATAAATGATAAAACACTTAAAAATATATAATATTCATTCATTCATTACTTCAAAGACAAGATGTACATTCAAATCTAGAGTAAATCATCTCGACTGCCCACAAAATCATGAATGCAACTCCCATTATTTTTCAAATTTATCATTTACTGACACTTTCTCTCACAAGGGCTCATCGGTGCATTGAATCTCACGAGTGCATGCCTTAAGGGGTGCACATGGAATGGGGTGGGATCGGCTTGTGGCACTTTGCGAGAGATATTCTCATACTATTCTATCACGCATACATCCCTTCATGCAGCCTTCATACCTCCTATGATGTCTTTTTGAAATCTTGAAACCCTGAAATATGGCTAAGTCTGAAACCCTGGAATTTGACTAACTCTGAAATATGATAGGATCCTCCAAAACCTAGAATTTGCATTATAGCTCCTAGCAGTCCGAAACCCCTCTCAAACACCCTGAAAGTATATAAATAAAATATAACTTAAAGTATAAGTTTACATAAACTTATACTTAAATGTTTATTTTATTTATATACTGTTGGGTTCGGACTGGATTTACATTTAGGGTTGCTTAGTTTTTAGGGTTTTTTTTTAAGGATTTTCTGAGCTTTTTTTAAAAAAGTTTTTCGTTATTTTTCTGCTGGAATCCCTCGGGCACGCTTGGAGACGTCCCAGGTACTCCCGAAGGCATTCGTGGCCTTGCCAGACGTTTCCGGCACGGCCACGGACGCCTCTGGGAGTACCCGAGACATCCCCATGTCGGAGGCGTCTCTGAACAGGAGGCGCTGGGGGGGAGGGCATACCCCTACAACATAGATAATTGAAGGCTCCATATTTGTATGTAAACATGAGAATAAAATACTCGAAAATCAGATGCCCCTGGCTTCTCACCTGTGAAAACCTCCTCCAACGTTTTGTCCTTTAATACTCTGTGCAAGCCCCTGTTCAAGATTAAGGCAGTGGGATTACATGCCTCAGCCCAAAGACACATCACAAATCCTTATCATGAATCATGGCTTTTGCAGTTTCAATGATGGGCCGATTCTCACTCAGCCACAAAATTTTGTTGGGGATTGTAAGGAGTCGCGAGTTCTCTCTTTATCCTTGGTTCTTTGCAATAAGTTTTAAACTCATTGGAGGGTACTCTCCTCTAGTGTCTGCTCCAAGTTTCTTAACCATCTCACCTTTCTGATTCTCAACCAAGGCCCTAAACTCTTTAAACTTGGTCAAAACTTCATCTTTAATCTTCATAAAGTAAATCCAAAATTTTCATGAAGAATCATCAATAAAAAAAGACATAGTAAAAATTACATGTCAAGGAGAGAGAAGACATATGTTTGCATACATCTAAATGGATGAATTCAATAATCTCACCTGATCTCTACTCACTGGTAGGAAAGGGAGCCTTAGAGTGCTTCTCAAGTGCACATCCCTTGCACACTCCAATATAATCAACTTTAAAATTTGGTAGCCCATTCATCGTATTCTTCAAAAGAGGTAATGGATCATAGTGGAAATCCTCAAACTGTTTGTGCCACAACTCGCACAATATAGCATTATCACGCACCAAGGCTCCATGAGCAGTAGAGGCTACAAGAGGCCTTTACAAGCCACCATCACTGACTCCTTTAGTCAAAACCTGAGAAGGTTCTTGGTTGCAATCTCTAATGACAGACTGATTATGATCAAATTCAACTTGCACTTAAGTAATAGCTGAAACGACAAACAAGTTCTTGCTCAATCTGCAAACATACATAACAATTTTCAAGTGGAAAACATCATTTGAATGCATTCAGACAGGAATGGTGCCAATTCCAGTCACTGGATAAGTGGTGTCATTGCCTACAGCCAGTTAAAGAAATCTAAGACTAACGGTGAGGCCAATGTTGTCCACAAAATGTTTGTGAATTTTTTGTGCATATACAATAATAAGCATCCACACACCTCTACTGACAAATATTTTTGCTAAGTTCGTGACATGCTTGAGCTGACTTTCACCAAGCATGAGTAGTGCCAGAACCAGCATCGCGTCATGGACCAGTTCAACATTGGTAACAAAGTATGGTTTCATATTCATAAGGAGAATTTAAAAGGCCCTCATTATAAGCTCAAAACTCTTCGCTATGGTCCTTATACGTCTGGCAAGCCGGTTTGGTGATAACACTTTTGAGATAGACCTTTTTCTTACTTTGGTTTGCATTTGGTCTTCAATTTTGAATTACTCTGGCCCTAATTTCCACCTCTTCTAGTGATATAGGCGGCAGCTCAGAACATATGGTTTAAGTCAACACCAAAACTATCTCTTGCCTAGTTGAGGCCTAGACAGTCTTGCATCCATTTCTGCACCAAAGTTTCTGTTAGCGCCTGATGATGCAGAGGTTGGATCTCTTCAAAATCAAATTGTGGGGTGGAGTTCCCCCATATGACTTGAGGAGGTTCCCTCCTGTGGTATGGGGCAATGCCCAATCGGCCTGGACCGACAGTTACTTCTTGATGCAGCTCATCTGTAACCAATATAATATGAAGAGTCACGTAGAAGATCAATATTTAATCTTCCATAATGGTTTCTTTGGCTTCTATATCACCAATTACATATATACATAATGAAGTTTCAGTTTGACAGAGAGGAGAGAGAATCATTTATCTTATTTGAGATAAATAGAATATTCAGATTAATAAAACTCTGCTACAGTTTTATATTCTGGTTTTGGATTTATGGATGATTTTTTTTCAGTTTTGGTTTCTTATTTATGATTCGTTTATGTAAATGACACATTTGAATTCTAGCAATTCAGAGTGTTGCTCAATGCCTTTCTTTTGGGTTCCAGATTAATGGTATTTGAGCAATGTATGTCATGTTGAATGAGATAGGTTATTGGAAGCTCCGAGTCCAAACCCTTTTGCAGTGCCAGTTAAGGGAATCCCACCTAGGCATTCCACTTAATAAAAGTAGTAAGGCAAGTTGACCCACTATCACTGTATTTATAGTATTATCAAATCAGACTCGCTAATTGAAGCTCTCTATCATGCAAGAAACAGCAAATAATTACTTGGACTATGCCCAGAAACATCCATCTCTTCTCAAGCTCGCTCACAATTTGCCGATGACACTCTACTGCTTACCCCCATCAAAGAGCAGGAAACAAAGTCTAGTAAGATACAGGGAGGCTGCAGGACAGCTGATTAATTATGGAAAAAGAAAAATAGTGTTCTTCAACACTTGAATATCCAAACACAAAGTAAAATACGAAACACCTGGCACATCAAGGCAGCTAATCTTTGCATCCAGCATATAGGCATTTTTCTAGTGGAGAGAAAACATATAAGAGCTTAATGGGACATGGCGATCGCTGAAGTCAAGACTAAGATACAATAGTGGTGGCTTACTTTGGCAGGTTACATACAATTAATTAAAATTGTTAATCTATGCCATTATATATAGCCTTTCTCCACATGATTCTCAAGAATGTCATAGATACTATCTACAACACCTGAATATAATTCCTATGGCAGGGATGAGAATAGCTTTGAATTTTCTGACATTTGCCCCTGGGTTGAATGTTGTTAACCGAGCAATGGCTGGGAAATTAGTATTGAGAGCACTTAGGAAACATACGGGTCCAATATCATATCCGATAAATACACAAGTCATTAGTTCATACATACATTATTTATTAGCAAGACAAAAGACAAGGAACATCAATTTGGGATCAACTAAAGCAAGGCACCGTAATAATCAAAGATTATTCTTCAATCAGATTAAACATGGAAAAGACACTCCTGAGATGCTCCATGAAACATGCATCCTCCACTTAGAAACAATTCGGCATAGGCAAACACACAGCAGAAACTTCAAAGGCAAGGTCACAAGATGGTCTATGAATGCATGTAACTTTGTCCCTGTATAGGAAAAAGAGGATCCCGTCATTTCACACATGAAATTTTAACCTACTTAAGAAGGACATCAATACCTCAACCTAGGAAGTAACTCAGTGTTTGATAACCAAACCCAAAAATTGTCAAGTTCATCTAATCAAGTGGAGCACCTTCTTCCGGATTATAGGGGGAAGGGGCAATACATAGTCAAGCAAGGATACACCTGTCCCACGTCCACTGAACAATGGTTTGAATCAGATTGGTGTAGAATGCTAGTCTGGGATTCCTATCTTGAAAAGCCACCCTCACCGGGCCAAGCATATGGTAAAATGTCTCATAAATTTCTCCAATATTTGGAGAGAGTGTAAATATACCATACACGTATGATAGGTCCTATGAAGGACACTCTGCATTTGGCATCCACCTGTCAATCATCGTTTAACACTTCTTGCTTCACATTTCTTACTCTCATTTGTCTTGGCCTCCCCCCACCTGGACCAAGAATCTTGCCAGTAGGTTTTCATTTTTCTTTAGATTCAGCTTCCGCTTGCAGCTTGATACATTAAGCCATCACTTCGAGGTTTAATTTTTACGATGTCTCATACCATCTTCTCTTTGGTGTTTGAGGTGATCTCTTATTTTGGTATGGCTTCCTTTAAAGTCAGTATTTCATATAATGACGGCCAAAAGCATGAACCCTCATGTTTTGGTTTGTGTTGGTCTAATGTTGTGACTTATTGAAGGAAGGTCTTTTTAGGTCATAGGGCCCCTTTACATAAACCTTCAAATTTTTTGAGGGGCATGTGCACAGGCTTGTAGTGGTACTTCACCTTCCCACCCCACTTCCTCCACCAACAGGGCTCCCGCTCCTTCTTTCTCCCATTTGGTTGGATGGAGATTGAATTACGCTATTAGAACTTGAAGTGAGTTCATGATTATGCGCTGTGAAAGCTATAAAAAGGAGAAAATTTGAAGGTAAATGAAGTCAATTAACTGTACTCACTCCCAACACACTCCCAACATGTGAAAGAAGGCTGATGTCCCTCCTTCAAACTCAATTTATGGTAAAAATCCTTGCTACGTCCTATAGTACTTGCTTTTCTTGTTTTGCTGCTCCTAAGAGATTTTTTTAATTTATTCTTACCCTCTCTTTATGTTTGTATTAGATGCTCAAAACAACATTCAGAACTTTAGAGTACACCTGGGCATCTCTAGTATCGTCAAAATGTTGGGGGAATTTTCAGGATGCTTGTACTTTGTAGGGGATGGACCCCTTGTGTTTTGAACTTTTGTCCTTGTTTTCTTATCTTCGGTCCTTGAGGGGATGTCAAGATGTGTTTTCAGATACTGGTAACATGTCTTCAGGTAACTATAGGAAAATTTTGACACTCTAGGCATCTACCAGCATTACCCATATCCATTCACAGATGGGAAGAACTGTTTATGCAATGCATCACCAACCTTCCAAAATCAGATGTAAAAGATGCTATTTAGGTATTGGTTGACTGATTAACCAAGTATGCAATTCATCAGGAAGGTGCTAAAGTTGCATTGTGTGTCTAAGGTGATAGTGGGTGATTGTGACCTAAATTTAAAAGTAACTTCCAGGCAGAGGTTTAGGAAAGGTGAAGAACAATGCTGCCCATGAGTTCATATTATCATCCTCAAACTAATAGATCGGCAAAGATTGTCAACCAGTATTTGGAAGGCATAGTTATTTTACAAATAAATAGGGGCATTGGAATAAGTGGATTCCTTGAATAGTCATACAATACTACCTATCAAACAACTTAAAAAATAAATCCTTTCAAGGTTTATACCAATCGCCTCCCAACATCAAAAGCTTTCTTCCTAACAATCTCAAGGTACAAGAAACCATAGATCATATCAATAAACATAGGAGGGCTTTAGACTTCTTAAGGATAATATGCACGCAACATAGAATGGGATGAAGCAAAAGCATGGCAAGGGAGTAAGCACCTCTGCTCTAGACCAATCATTGAATATCTAATCAAATGGAAAAATCAACCTATCAATAATCCCACTTGGGAGTGAAAGTATTTTTTACAGAAATACTCAAACCTGCCAAAGCTTTGAGGGTGATGCTTTTAAGGGGAATGGCAATTGTTAGGAACACTTCCTTTTCTTTTATATTCAATATTTAGATCTCAAATAACTTAGTTGTAATAATGTTATAAAAAGGGAGTGATTTACCTTTCAAAGACAGAGAATTGTATTCTATTATCCATGTAAGGAGATCATCCCTCTCAAAGCAGGTAGTTGCAACACAGTCAGCTCAGCTATTTAATTCCTGAGTTGCGTCTATTGATTTGGCCTCGATTGCTGGATTTGCTCTTGCAGGTTGATAACACATGCATTATCAAAGCTCTACAATTCAAAAACACACTCCAAATAAGAATTCAAGAGGAGCAGATGCTATTAATATTAAATCATATGACTATGTACTAGTATTCATTTTATAAACGTTTTACTGTCAGAAGGATATATTGCATAGCCTTCAATATTCAGGAATTTGTGGACTTGATTTTGTAGTTTAATTTATCTTAAAATAATCTGTACAGTTTTCTATTATCAAAATTTTGTGTATGCATTGCAAGTAGAGAATTTTGTTAGCACGTTTTTCTCCAGGAGATTATTCAGATATCAGCCAAGGTCAGTTTCCTGTGCGAACAAGGCCATTTGCATAAACACAAACTGGTTGCTATGCTTTGACAAGATGATTGTCTGTTTATAAGCTCAAGTTGGAATTATAGACCTATTTAAGCCATCAAAGATGTTTTCTCGTCTTATAAATGGCCTATCATCAGCAATGTGAAATTCACCACAACCACTATATAAGAATTGGTTATTGTTGTAGAAATTGCCTCCCCCTTGAGCCTGATAAAACTTTCCTTTACATGCTACTTTAGTACACTTCATTTAAGATCATATTTTTTCCCATATCATTATCTATTTCTCTGAATGTAGTTCTTTGTTCAAATATATTATCTTGCAGCATCGAATTCTTCGGTTGTCTATGTATGGGAATCTGCACATTTATATAGGAAGTCGATTACGTTGTTCACACCTAAAAGCTCTACTTGATGGTTGAATGCCTTCTCCCTGATTGATCTTAATGCCAAATCGGATCTGACTTCTTCTTTATCAATCCAGGATATGCGTGATCGTGGAAGCTTGTTTTACAAGTTGGATGCCGATTCCCGTGAATCTGAGGAACTTAAATTCAATTTTCACCGAAAGAAACCAAAGAAACAACCCACTGGGGATCAAGTTAACAAAAACTCTGCTGAATATAACAAGAAACATGGAGAACTGAAAGTTGACTTCACAAATATTAAAAGTGAACTTTTAGATTGTAAGCACGAACCAGCTAATGAGGAAAACTCCAATATGCAAAAGGTATCTGAGTCTGCTCCCACTGACTTCTGGTCTTGTGTAGAAGTATCCCTAGAAAGAAAGAAGAAATTGATGTCCTTTAAGGAGATCACTGATGCATACATGCACCCCTTTTGCTTGGATATTTTCATTTCAAAAAGTTCTGTCTGTGCATGTATTGTTCACCGAGTTACTAGCAAGGTGGTTGTAGTGGCACAGTCAATCTCTAAGGACATGAAAAACGAACTGGTATCTACCAAGGACTTGACTGCATGTGCAGCTGTGGGTGGACTTCTTGCTCAGCGTGCACTTGCAGATGATATTTATACTGCAGTATATACACCAAGGAAAGGAGAAAAGCTTGAAGGGAAACTTCTGGTAGTCCTCCAGTCCCTTGTTGACCATGGGGTGGATATTAAGGTGAGACTAAAACAAAGAAGACCTAGAAACTGCACTTATATGGGGTCTAGTGAAATGGTGCTTGACAACTTATAGAATTTTTTGCAATTATAAACAGACATGAGTTTCATGGATGTTTGTACTGGCTCGTTGTTATCCCCCTCACATATGCTAGAGACAATGTTTAATGCATTTTCCTTGTTTCTTGTTTTCATTTATAAAAGAAGTTGATTTCTGATGTTTAATCAAACAAACTACACTAAGAAGTGTTATCTATAGTTTTGATAGCACTACAATCAAATATTCATCTTTGAATAATGGGCCTTCAGCCTCCCGTCCATTGTAATCGGGCTTCGGTCTAGACTGCCCCAGGTGAAAATCTGGAAAAGTAAAGAGTAAATTACCCCTGATAAAATAAATCAATCACCCCAATGCCAATTTAACTCTTCTGGTTGACATGGATTTATTGGATTCCTTGTTTATTGGAAGTCTCTTCTGCCTTCAAAAGGCTCCTTGGCTATATGTGAGAGATTTCCTTTGCGTAATTGAAAGTTCATTATGATATCTGACCATCTAAGCATGCTGGATACTGACTCAATGTGACATAGTTATCTTGTTCCTGCCATAATATTGGATGTTAGAGGTGTATTTTTTTTTCCCTTTATTTTGTTATAGAAAAGATATTGACCTTTGTGACTATTGTGTGTGCATGTGGATGTGGGCACGTGTCTGGCTTCCTATAAAATGTCCTAGGCTAACTTGTCTTGCATCAAGAGGTCTTCAATGCTAGTATGTTGGGAATTGAACCCAAGACCTCAACCTAGTGAGCCCCACTTATTCCCTAGTTGGTCTGGCTTGAGGGACATTTTTTGACAAAACATTCAAGTGTAACATCTAGGGTACGAGTACATATGGATTAACTATTCTTTTTCCCAAGATTCTTACATGCCCGTTTTTATAAAACCCTTACCAAGAAAACTTCACGTGTATGTAGATTGGTCTTCAAATGAAACTTGCTCTGCAACCTTAGTTAACATTCAAAGTCATCAAAATGAATGATGTTTGCCATATTTTTTTTTTTTTAAAATTTTGGTCCATGTGATTACACTAGTGACATTTTTTCTCATGTATGTTAGTAATAATTACAAGGAAAACCACTAAGCACAATAACATCTTCAAGCATTTGTTAGCAAGGGGAAGAAACAACTTGGCACACAATCACCTTCAAGTATCTCTTAGCAAGAGGGACGAAATGGTGCATGCAATCCACCGCTTTGGGTGTTTCACCCTCTAGCCGCTTTCCCCACCTCATTTGCAGAACTTTTGGAGCATGTAATGCCTTATAAGGCACCAATGGCTCATAGTTTATCCACATATGACAGTTCTTACCATGCATGTAACATTGTTTGTCGTTAAATGCTATTTTGTTTTACTTGTAATTCAACTTTGTATGCAACCTTACTACTTTTTTATAAACAATTGTTCGTAAAATCAAGTGAAACATTTTCCTAATAATTTTCATTTAAAACGTTGTGTGGGACTATTAACCATTTGCAATTTAATAAGTATAAAACTCCTAACAATTTGTAGTTTAAAAGGTTGTGTGGAACTCATAAAATCACTTGAAACATTTTTCGAATAATTTGTCATTTAAAAGGTTGTGTGGGACTACTAACCATGTACAATTTAAAAAGTATAAAACTCCCAACAATTTGTAGTTTAGAAGGTTGTATGGAACACATAAAATCACTTGAAGCATTTTTCTAATAATTTGTCATTTAAAAGGTGGTGTGAATCTACCATCCGTTTGTAATGTTACGAAACTCCTAATAATTTTTACTTTAGTAGGTTGTATGGAACTGGTTTATAACAATATACAAATATGCCTACTCCCAAAAGTCTCTCTTTCTTTCAAAATATATAAATCAATCGAATGTCATAAATTCAAGAGAAGCATTTTTACCTTATTTGTCATATTGTAATGCACTTCTACTGTTAAATGTTGATAGCCTTCTTCATTTATTTTACTTATAGCTTTCTTTTATTCCAACAGTTCCTATCTACTTTCTACTCTTCAATACACCACTCTTCCTCTTATCTCCATTTTCTATACACCTAGTTCTCACTCCCTTGTTGTCAATGATCAAACACCAATGCCCCCACTTCTATAATCACCTCATCTTGAACCTATATGCAGCTACAAATTCAGACACCATATTACAAATCTAAGATATTCAAAAAATTACGTTGTTTCATAGCGTGCGTTTAAATATCCGCATAAAAGGGAGAAGCAAAATACCAGATTGCATTGTTGATTTCCAACTCCATACAAGAAAAATGATGCATAAAAAATGTAGTTATGCCTCAAAGAAAATTTGAGACATTGTGATCTTCCCAAAAACATTATATTAGATTGGAATTACCATTTTTTCTCTCAATGTTGTAGGACTCTTTAGAAGAAATTAGGAGTTTTATCTATTACCCACAAACAAACGTATATAACAACCTTGTCAATCAAAACTTCAGAAATTTGTTAAGATGTTTTGTAAGGAGCACGCTTAAACAATGGGGCACTACATTGGCCTAATTTGAATATGGCAAGATTTGTAATAGCGTAACTGATTTAATAATGTTTAGAAAATATTAAAGTTCCCTATATAACTCACATATTGAAACTTCAATAAGAAGAGAGATGTGAGGTACTTCCATACCCAAGAAACAAATCATCCAAACTAATAGAAGATGAAAACATTTATAAAATATAAAAGTTATAAATATTGAAAATTTTATTGATTAATAAACAGATAAGAGAGAACCCCTATTGATAACAAGAGAAGGGTGTCTAGCCCTAACCCCTCCTCAACCATGAAGTAGGCCCCATGTCAATAAATTGTCACTTTTTCATCATAACTTAAGTTCACAACTCAATATTATATAGTGAGTTCAATAACCATATATCTATATTTCAATAAAATTAAGCATCACAATACAACAAAATTTCCTAATTAATAAATGAAACAACTAATAAATTAAATACAAAGGGACGAGTGATATATTTGTGTGTTAAAAATTGTGAAAGATATGTCACATAAAAATGAACTCAAGAGTTGCGCAATCAAAGCTAAGATGTTGGAAACATCCCTCAGGATCGTACAATTCATTCTAGAAATCATTTGGACTAAACTTCACAATCCAAACAATATTTAAAACTAAAGTATGACTTTTGGGTTTTGTTTGCCTAGTTTCGCCGTCACTTCTTTGCCCTTAGGTCTCATAATGTGAATCCTATGTATATGCAATTATGTATATACAATAACTTTTTTTGGCCCTAGATTGCTAAGGAAAACAAAGTGGATTAAGGGCCCTTATTCAATGGGACATTGTTGATTTATCGAGCACCTAGACAGGAATAAAGATGTCAAAAAAATACATTGCCAAAAAAAAACTTCAAACTATGCACTCAAGTGCTCCACGGTAGAATGTAAACAGGTGAATAAGAGTTGCCTTATATAAAAAAAATTGCAACACTTTTCTATTTATGACTCTGAGTTCAAATTTTATAATATTGGCACACATTCTGACTTTCAATGGCTAGAAGCTGGCAAGGAAGAATGGGGGAATTGAAACTGAATGGACAAAGTGGAAGCATGAAATGATTGTCAGCACTGTACTATAGGGTCTAGTCATGTGTTATAACCATACAATTCAGTTCGAATAGTGGAACTAAGGTTGTAACAAATGAACTAGGGTTGTTCGCATTTAAGGGTTTGAGAGTTGAAAAGAATACCAATATTACTTAATTTGGACCAAATTAGCTATACATAGACAAACATGAAAAACTAGCATAAATGAACATAAAATAAAGGCAATGTGTCCATTTTAGGATATTACATTTTTCCCCACTTTGAGGTGTGGCTCTAGTCCAGAAGTAGATGGCATAGGCATGCACTTCAAGGTATAACATAAAAAAGATATTGTTCATCTAGACCTTTAAACTAAAAATGATAAGTCTTGAAACTTGCAAAACCACTTTCTTAGACAAACGTGGTTGAATAGGATATAATTAATGTTATTTATGAAAATTAGATGTAACGATAAACCTCCTTTGTCCCTAATATGTAGCGTAAGTCCATTGGGTTTGTTATTCCATCAAAGGAAATAGCTAGGTTAGGTGGATTCAAAAACCTATATGTTGTCAAGTGATGGGCATCCAAAACCTAAATATGGATCATTGAGCATCTAGGAATTGAATTTGGAACCATGGAGTCACTTGAAAATGGGCTTCCAATACCACAATGTGAATATTGCATAGAAATAATTAGTAGAAAATGTATAATTGGGCCCTTGAGACATGAGTGGAGCAAGTGAAACACAATGATACTCATATCTCAAGAAGATCCTCCCGCCCTCCCTTCCCCCCCACCTCTCCCGCCGCCACCACCCCCTGGTTGCATGAATGCCATCGTTAGTATATGTTTCCCCATGTGGGCTCAAGATATATCAATTATAACACAAAAATAATTGGAATTATTATAATAACGAGTCATTAGTCCATTAAGATAGAACAATGAAGATCATGAGTATGGTCTTGCCCCAAGTATGTGCATGACAAGGATAACAACAACATAGTGGAGGTGCAATCATGATGAAGTCATGATAAGGATCATGGAAACACAATGAAATATAAGCATAAGTATTATGAAACTCTTGTTAGGTATGCAAACAAGGTAAATATGATAAGAAACATGGTAGGAACATCAAGCAACACATTCGACATATGGCAAGGCACATAGAGATCCCTTCATGCACTAGAAGACACATCAAGAATGTGAGAACATGAAATAAGAAACGTACAAGTTTAAGTACATCAGATACTTTAACACACATCACAAACATAAATGAAGTAAAGACATTAGGAAATGGAAGCACATCATGCACAAGAAGAATAAAGACATTCCCAATAGTGGATAACAACATCAAGTATGTGACAAGGCACATAAAAATCTCATCAAGCACTGGAAGACACTTCAAACATGCGACAAAGTGAAATAAGAAATATATAAAACACATAAGACACTATAATGCACATCAAACACATAAGTGAAGTAAAGACATATTAAGAAACAAAGCACACATTAGGGATATAAGAAAATTAAAGACACTTCAAGAAACACTAGGCATGTAAGTAGAAATGGAAGACATACCAAGCAAAGTGGAAACACGATAAAGTAATTGTGACTTATAGTTAACATGAATGAAAGTGATAAGGGTAATAGAAAACATAACAAATACATAGGCATGATAAACAATATAATATGCAAGTAAGCATGATGAACATGACAAAACACATGGCATGCCAATATTTTCCTAATAATGATAATTACAACTTAACTTCAGGAAACAATCAAGTGACCTAACGCTTTGGAAAAATGGAAATCATCATAAAAATGTCATTACATCATAGAAAAAAACTAGTAGTAGTGAAATATGTCAAACATGCATGCCTTATAAAGCAAGCATATAATTCTTGCATCATAGATGATGCTAGAAGTAACCTGATTCAAAGGATAAATTATTCCCTACTGTTGCCCCAAAGATAATCATGGAGTGGTAGGGAAACATGAAATGAAGTGAATGATTCCTACTGGGTATTAAAGGGATTTTCCTGCATGCTTTAATGGACATGGAATTTCCCCTTGTCTCACTCTGAAGTTGAAATATGGAATTTGTGATCTACTAAAAGTTTTACATAAATATTGTCAATCAAATTAGGTGTAATAAAAGTAAGCCATTTATGATTTTACTTGTATACATGTGTATGACATGAATGTGAACGTGTAAGTGCTCTAATATAATCACAAAGCAAAGAATCTTTCAATTAAAGAAGAAAAGAAAAGAAATACAAAGGAAAGGACCCATGACATAACGTGAGATGTGAAACAATATAACGTGCAAAATACATGGACAACATTTCCACCTTTAACACATAAACATGAAAAATGGCAAACATTTAAAAGAAATGATAGACCAATAAAACAAGAGAAAATGAAATAAAAGGGTAAGCAAAAGGAACTTTACTCATCCACTCTTTCTATTAGAATGCAATGACTATGACTATACTAGATTGAATGTGTTCAGCTCATTTAGAAATCATTGCGGATTTTTAATAAGAGGGAAAGGAAGAAATGAAAAAAATTGTAATGAATAAAATTAGAAAAAAATGACATAAACAAAGAATGAGAAGCAAAATAAAAAATGTAAGGAAAATCAACATAGAGACAAAAAGAGGGAGGCTCATAAAGAATGAAAGGTAAAGAGGCATAAATAAATGAAACATCACATAAGGATAGGAAAGAAAATCTAAAATCAAAGAATATCAAACTATATTGAAATAGAATGCACAAGGGTAATTATGACACATAAGATTATGTTGAATTTTGGAAAGTGATATAAGAAGCATTTAATGGCACAATAATTAAAGCGAATTGAGGAAATAAATAGGAAACAATAAATAAGAAGAAGACAAATATGAAACAATTTTTACAAAAAACATAAGAAAATTGTCGATTTAAGCCACAAGCATATGCACGTAATTAGTGAAATATAACCAATAATAGGGTTGGAATCTAGATAATTCAAAGTGATATATCATAGAGGTGTCCATAAATCAAGCCATGATAACTATTTTTGTTCAAAATCATCTTTAGAAAAGTCATTTGTATGTGCGATAGTTCTTGTAGAAGTATCACTTTCATATGCCATTAATTTCCTAGTATCAATTGAGCTTGAAAATATTTTGTTTGGTTTTGAGACCTTGTACACTCTCCTTGGAATGGATTTAAAAAATTTCTCCTTGTTCTTCCTTAATTTGAATATTGTTTTAGGCTTCTCTTTGACGTAACTTCTTTTGTGCAGTAATTTTTTCTCTCTCTTGGAAACTCTTAGTCTCTATGAATTATAACTAATTTTCCTTCATGTCTGAATTTATTGCATTGATGCAAAGTTGATGGATTGCTTTTCCTTCATTTATCCAAGGCCTACCAAACAACACATAATATGGTTCATTGCTAATAATTGTGTGAAACAAGCTTTAAAATTTCTTTGGGCCTACTTGGGAAGGAAAAATGATATACCCTAAGGTTCTTTTTGTATTCCATCATATCTTATGATAATTGTTTCTGCAAAAGTTATATATTATTCATAAAATCCAAAGATATAAAGAAATTATTTGTTGCAAAAATTCAAACTTGATCAATTATCTAGCCATTTTAACTTATTTTGGATTTAATGAATTAAAAAAGATAAAACTACAATAATTTAGATTGCATAAGATAAAACATAAACTACACAGATTTGAATGGCAAAGAAGATGATTTATTGCACTTATTATTTATAGAAATGACAAAGGGATAAGGTACTTAGCTTAATTCTGTTTTGTTATGCTTTATGTCTATGCACAATAAGCAGAAACAATTTGGAATGGATATGTGATCACTTGGCTCATGAAATAGAGTATCAAAATTTGCAAGGACACCACTAGTAAGGCTCAAGACACTTGCGACAACTAGATGTTTCCATTGCTCGTCGAAATTGTCTTTATAGGTTTTGTTGGTTTGTTCTACCATAGATTGATGTACTTTTCCATCAAGATGTTTTATGAGTATTTTCCTACCCTTGGACCTAAGCATCAATTTAGATTTTCTCTTCCTTTGCCTTGAAATCCTAACTCCATTTTCAACACTTACTTGACCTAGAAAAAGGGGTTAGAAAGATAGGTTGGACAAGTTAAAACACACCTCGATGAGTGGTTGAGCATTACCTACGTTCCAATACTCTGAAGAGGGTTCATACCACCTGTAAATATCCCACCTATGCTTATGTGTGCCCAATAGTGTTCTGCTAGAGCTGCTATGCAGGGTTTTGGCTTTCGACACTTGATACTATGCAAATTCAACCTTGTTCTAGGTGTATAGACTTGGATTAGGGACTATTAATTTAAGGGGTATTCGGATTTAGATGTTTTATGATACTTCCTCAAGGATGTACAAATATATGTTTCAATGTGCAAGTAGTTTTGTAGTAGTGATCAAGTGAGAGTTAGATATGAATAACCTGAGGATTGATGTGTCTATATAGATGACTCTATGGGTAATTTACCTGCATAAATAACATGTGAAACATGTGATTTTATCCGAGAGAGGTATTTGGATTTGTAATATATCCCATTCAAGGAACTTGGGACATTGCTAGCAAAGGCGAACACTGCCGATAACTGACAACAATCAACTATTGCTGACATTGTTCAAGAAGAAATTAACAATGGTCTAGAGCATATAGAAGTATTCTTGGGATAATAGGTCATTTAGGCACATACTAGAGAGATCATGTATATGAATGATATCAAATTGGGAATGCCAAGTCTATAAATAGGCAAATTGGTATGGAAAAGGGTGTGGAAATGTCATATGTGTACACAAAAGTCATGCATGGTAAAGATAGGTTAAAATTGATATTCCAAGAGTCTAATACCAAATTTATGTGCCTACACCACCATGATTTCATTAAATTACATTTCCTTTATGAAAGTTATAATGAACAAATGATTATTATATGAACTGTCAGTTGGAATATCAATCTCATTAAACACAATTTGAATTCAAGATTTTTTTTCCTTAGTTTCTTTAGTTCTTCTAATAAACTCATTTAGTGGATGTGAGTTGTAATCAAATAAGACTTTGTTATGGCTCTTAAGTCTAACATCAATTGCATTAACATTTGCACAACTATCCTGGTTTTTGATTTGATTATGAAGAAAATTTTCAAAAAAATTCAAATTTTGTTTTAGGTGAACTGCATATCTATTAAGATTATGCTTTGTCCTTCTATTTGGATTTGGTTGCTCTTAATAAGATCTTAGATATTATGATTCAATGCAAGACATTTATTTGGTGAATGTCTTTTGAATCTGTGACAATCACAAAATGTATTTTACTCATAATTCTTAGGAAAATATCTTGAAGGATCAAATTATTTGACTTTAGGTAAAGTAATCATGTTATTTAGAGGTGAAAACAATAAGGAATCAAGGTATTTAGAAGTTAAAATAATAAGGAATCTATAAAATCACAAAGACATGAAATATGCTTGAGCAAGCACTATATGCTTCCATATTTGAACATAGTAAAATGTTTGAGAATGAACATGAAATTTTTTTCACACAAGACACCTCAAATTTTTGGGACTGCATGAAAGTGAAGCAAAATTAGAAAGTTTAAGGTTATTTCCACAAGCCTTAGTCTACCATAGTAGATTGTGTCTATGTGAAGTTATCAAACTAAGAAAAAATTGGTTGTAATGTCACATTACTTGCTATAAGTAAAGAAATTGAAGTTTGTCAATAAAACTAATAAGCTTTGTGATACAAATTAATCATTTCTCTTTCATCTTTATCACTAAATTTGTCCTTACTTACCCTTTATTAACCTTGTATGTTAATATCTGTATCATAACCATTAAGAGTTCCTAAAGTTAATATATTGTTTCTAATATATTGCCTTCACGTATGTTGTAATAAAAAAATTAATGATAACTAGGCCATTGTGTAAAAGTTGATGCTTGACCTTGTGCATGGGTGATAAATGCCTCCAAGTTACCAAACACTCTTTGTGCCAAGTTACCAAACACTCTTTGTGAGGTTCATTCAATTTATGATTGTTGCCTTTACACGATTTCCTTACTTTTTTGTGGTTTATCTCCCCTTCACTATTCTCTTTAATGTTGAGAGCCTTATTCAAGCTTTTTTACGAAGTTCCTTATAGATTCCTTTCATTCCAATAGTTCCTATCTACCTTTTACTCCTCAATACATATCTCTTCCTCTTATCTCCATTTTCTATACACCTAGCTGTCACTCTCTTGTTGTCAATTGTCAAACACCAATGTCACCTCTTCTATTATAACCTCATCTTGAGCCTATGTATAGCTACAAATCTGGACATCATATTACAAATCTAAGATTTTCAAAAAAATTATGTTATATTATAATGAGAGGTCAAATATTTGTATAAAAGGGAGAAGCCAAATATCAAATTGTGTTGTTGGTTTGTAACTCTCATGCAACAAAATGATGCATAAGAAATGATGTAATTATGCTTCAAAGAAATTTTGAGACATCATGATATTCTAAAAAATAATATATTAGATTGAGGAAATCAAAATTTTACTCAATGTTGAAGGTATATTTAAAAGAGATTAGGCAAAAAATTAAGGTTTGATTCTTTCTATTATCCAAAAATAGATGTATATAACAACCTTGTCAACCAAAACCTAGGAAATTTGTTAAGATGTTTTGTTGGGAGTACGCTTAAACAATTTGGGGCACGAAATTGGTCCAATTTAAACAAGAGAAGACTCGTAATGGAGTAATTGAAAAAATATTAAATCCCCCTATATAACTTATACTAAAGCTTCAATCATAAATGATATATGAGTCACTTCCATGCCCAAAAAAAAATCACTTAAAAAAATCCAAAATAATAATAATTAAAAATATATATATATATATAAATATAAGATATTTTATTAATTAATAAAAAGATTTAAAAAAACTCCTAATAATAACAAGAGAAGGGTATCTAACCCTAATTGCTCCTCAAACACTAAGTGGTCCTCATGTCAATAAATGGTCATTTTTACATCATAATTTAGGATAAAAAATTATTATTACTATTAAAATTTGCATGCTAAGGCTCGTCTTTTAATCAGTCTCTGTTCTTGCAGAGAAATGTCTAGTTTAAGCTTATTTAATTTTAACTGGGCTTCATCTAAAATTACAAAAATTTAAATAATAAACTTATCTCATTATTTAAATAACATAGCCCATGTATTTGAAAGGAATCCCTTTACTTAAAAGCCCAAAAAGATTTCCAAATGTTGATTTCATTGAGATCTAATGGTGTGAGTTTTTCTAAGAAATCTTGTTGATGTCATAGCTAATAATCCTTGTGAACCGTTGGGGTAAAAGGAAAATCTACATGAATTTAAAAGGATATGAAATTGAAAATGAGAAAAGAAAGGAGGAGTTTTTAAAATAAAATAGATATTCTTTTATTTAAAAGAGCGTATGTTTTCAAAAGGAGAATTTACATGAAATTTGAGGGAGCTCACAATGCATTTAAAAATTCAAAAGAATGTTTCTCTTACTTTTGAAATGTATGCAAGTGCACATAAAAATTCAAAGAGAGAAGGCTAAGTACAATAGGATGGATATATGAGAAGGCTAAGGAATATCACATATAGATTTCCTGAACCATTCAAAATCCAAAGAAGCTACAACAGGGAACAGATTATGAAATCTTCACTTTATTCTCCTCCACTTGGATTGTGGGCAGTTGAGAAATAAATAGTTTTTTCTCTCTTTTCTCTTCTGTCTTCTTATAAATTATTTGAATTTGCTCATTTAAAGGGGTGATGATTTTCTGATCTTTTCATGTTCCTTGAATTTCAATAACTCAGATATGAGCCTCTGTTTCTTTGTTGTACATAAATATTCAGAATCATTTTTTGAGATGTAATGAACTGTGCATAATTTTTAAAAAGAGAAATAATTCTATGGCTCTATTTTTCTGCCGTCTAGTTTTAATCTTGCCACGGTAACTTTTTGTCACTGCTTTCATTTTATTTAGTTGTGCTCACTTTGCTTTATGTATGCTGGCAACACCATGTTCTAATAGATAATAAATCTTCCCATTTTCTATTCTGGTTTGCATCACAGCTTTTGTTGTATTGCATTTACTTCTCCATTTATCCCTCAACATTCCCTCTTATACATATTGGAATAGGTCTATTTAACATTAGAATAAGAAGTAGAGCCAACCATCTCTGTGCAGTCTCACATTGGCAGAGCATCCCATGTTATGTTCAAAGATGCGGGTGCCATCAAGCAAACATTTTTCTACATTAACAATTATAAAGGAAAGTTTTATATATGTATTTCAATAAATATATTACAATAAATTAAACATCACAATACAATTTTTTTTAATTAATTAATAGAAAAATTAATAAATTAAATACAAACAGATACAAATGATATATTTGTGTGTACAATATTGCAAAAGATATGTTATAGAAATATAAACTTAGAATTGTGTAATTGAAGTTAAGATGTTGGAGATATCCACGAGGACCATAAAATTCATTTCAGAAAGTGTTTCAACTGAACTTTACAACCTAAAAATTATTTAAAATAAAATTATGACTTCTAGGTTTTGTTCACCTTGTTTCACCCTTCGCTTCCTTGCCCTTAGATCTCACAATATGAATCATATATATGCAATAACTTATTTATTTTCCCCTATATTTCTAACGAAATAAAAGTAGATTCAGGGCCCTATGTTCAATGTGATGATGCTAATTTATTGAACACCCAAACAAGAATAAATTTGTCAAAAAATACATTGCCAAAAACAAAATTTCAAAATATGCGCCAAAGTGCTCCACGACAGAATGTAAACATAAATTAAGAGTTTCCTTATTATCCAAAAAAAATTGCACCACTTTTCTATTTATAGGTGAGTTTGAGTTCAGATTTCATGATAATGGCACACATTCCGACTTTCAAGGGCTAGAAGTAGGCAAAGAAGAATGTGGGAAGAAGGACCAAATGGGAAAAAATGGGAGCATGAAATGATTGTCAAGAATGTAATATATGGTGTAGTTGGGGTGTTAGGATCATATATTTCAATCTAGATAATGGAACCAACACTTGTAACAAAAGAAATGGGAGTTGTTCTAAGGAGATAAATAGGAGGTTTAAGGGTTGAAAATAATACCAATATTGCTTAGTTTGAACCAAATTATCTATAAATAGACAAACATGCCAAACTAGTATAAATTTACATAAAATAAAGGCCATGGGTCCATTTTAAGATACTACATTTTGATCCACTTTGATGTGTGTGTCTAGTCCATAAGTAGATGGCATAGGAATGGACTTTAAAGTATAACATAAAAGGATACAAAAAAGGATATTGTTGATCTAGATCTTTATTAAAAATGATGAGTCTTGAAACCTACAAAACCACTTTCTTGGACTAACCTGGTTGAATAGGAAATAATTAATGTTATTTATGAAAAGTAAGCATACCAAGATGCTTCATTTTTGCCTGACATGTAGCATAAATCCCACGAGTTTATCATACCACAAAATGATATTGCTAGGCTAGGTGCATTCAAATGTCCATATGTTGTCAAGCGATGAGTGTCCAAAACCTAAATATAGATCATTGGGCATCAAGGAATTGAACTATTTGGAACCATGGAGTCATTTGGCAATGGGATTTCAATCCCACAATGTGCATACTACATAGAAATGATTGGTGGAAAATGTATAGTTGGGCCACTTAAGACATGAATGTAGCACAATGAGACCATGTCTTAAGAAGATGATTTTTCCCTTTTGCAAGGCCATGCCATGAATGTAATCATTAGTAAATGTTTCCCCATGTGGGTTAAATATATAGAAATTATAACACAAAAATAATTGGAGTTATTATAATAATGAGTCACTAGTCCATCAAGATAGAGCAATGAATATCACGAGTAAGGTCTTTCGGCAAGTATGTGCATGACATGGATAACAATATCATATTGGAGGCACAATCACGATAAATACATGATAAAGATCATGGAAACACAAAACAATCTAAGCGTTAGTATTATGAAGCACTTGTTAAGCAGGCAAGCAAGGTAATTATGAAAGAAACATGGAATGAATGCCAAGAAACACATTAGGCCTATAAAAAGGCACATATAAATCCCTTCATGCACTAGAGGACACATCAAGAATGTGACAAAGTAAAATAAGAAACATACAAGTTTAAGCACATTAGGGATTGTAACACACATCAATAACATAAGTGAATTAAATACATATCAAGGAATGGAAGCACATCAAACACATAAGAAGAATAAATACATTCTAAGCAGTGGATAACATCATCATGTATGTGACAAGGCACGCAAAAATCTCATTAGGCAATGGAAGACACATCAAGTATGTGACAAATTAAAATAAGAAATATATAAAGAACATCAGACAATGTAACACAAATCAAGCTCATAAGTGAAGTAAAAAAATATTTGGAAACAAATAGTACATTAGGGACATAAGAAAATTAAACACACTTAAAAAAGTGGGTACCACTAGGAAGATAATTAGAAATGAAAGACATGCCAAGCACAATGGAAACATGATAAATTAAGTGTGACTTATAGTCAACACAAATGGAAGTGATAATGGTCATAGACAACATAACAAGCACATAGGCATGATAAATAATATAATACACAGATAAGCACAATAATCATGATAAAACACATGTCATGCACAATATTTTTCTAATAATAATATTGCAACATAACTTGAGGAAACAATTAAGTGACTTAACAACCTAATAAAATGGAAATCATCATAATTTTTTTATTACATCATATAAAGCTTTTAGTATTAGTGAAACATGTCAAGCATGTAATAATTTTAAAGTAAGTGTATAATTCTTGCATCATAGATGATGATAGAAGTAACCTAATCCAAAGAATAAACTATTTCCCATTATTGCCCCAAACTAATCATGGAGTGGTAGGGAAACATGAAATGAAGTGAATGATATATACTGGGAAATTAAAGGGCTTTCCCATGGTTGAGTGGACAAGGAATTTCCCCTTGTCCCACTATGAAGTTGAAATAAGGAATTTATGACTTACTAAGAGTTTTACGTACATATTGTCAATCAAATCATGTGTACAAAAAGAAAGCAAATTTTGTTTTTACTTGCATACATGTGTGTGACATGAATGTGAAAGTGTATGTGTTCTAATACAATCAAAAATTAAATAATATTTTAATTAAAGAAGAGAATTAAAAAATAAAAATGAAAGGACCCATAACATAACGTGAGACGTGAAACAATATAATATACAAAATACATGGAAATCATTTGAAAATTTAGCACATAAGCATGATAAATGACATACATTTGAAAGAAATGATAGACAAGGATAAAACAAGAGAAAATGAAACAAAATGGTAAGCAAAGGAAACTTTACTCATCCACTCTTTCTATTATAATGCAATGATTATGATTGTAGATTTGTAATAAGGGTAAGGAAGAAATGGAAAAAGATGAAAAGAATAAAATCAGAAAAAGATGACATAAATGAAGAATGAGAAGTAGAATAATTTTTTTAAGGAAAATCACCCTAGAGACAAAAAGAGGGAGGCTCATAAAGAATGAAATGTAAATACATAGAAATAAATGAAACATCACTTAAGGATATGAAAGACGATCTAAAATCAAAGAGTATCAAACTATATTGAAAATGAATGTAAAAGGGTAATTATGACACATAAGATTATGATGAATTCTGGAAAGTGATATAAGAGGCATTTACTGGCACAATAATTAAAGAAAATTGGAGAAATAAACAGGGAATAATAAATAAGAGGAATACAAATATGATTTTTTTTAACAAAAAATATAAGAGAATTATGAGATTTAAACCACAAGCATATTAGGTAATTATCAAAATATAACCAATAATAGGACCGGAATATAGTTTAGTCAAAGTGACATATCATAGAGGTGTCCATAAATCAAGCCATGACATCTCTTTTTCTTCAAAATCATCTTTACAAAAGTAATCTCTATGTGTGATAGTTCTGGTAAAAGTATTAATTTCATTTGCCATTAATTTTATAGTATCAATTCAGATTGAAGATATTTCATTTGGTTCTAAAACTTTGTACATTATCCTTGGAATGGATTTATTTTTTTGTACCTTGTTCTTGCCTAATTTAAATACTATTTTTGGCTTTTCTCTTTGACGTAACTTATAGTGTAGAGTAATTTATTTTTATTTTTATCTTAGAAAATCTTGATCTCTATAAATTAAAATTAATTTCCTTCATGTCCAAATTTTACACACTGATGCAAAGTTGAAGGATTAATTTTCTTTGTTTTATCCAAGGCCTTCCAAGTAACACAATATATGACTCATTCTAGGCACTATGTGAAACAAGCTTTGAAATTTATTTGGGCCTAATTGGGAATGAAAATGACATACCCTAAGGGCTATTTTTACTTTCCATCATATATTATGATAATTGTTTTCATATAAGCTAGATATTATTCATAAAATCCTAAGATATAAATAAATTGTTTTGTGCAAAAAATTAAACTTGATCTATTTTCTACTTATTTTAACTCATTTTGGATTTAGTGAACTAAACAAGCTAAAAGTAGAGTAATTCATATTGCATAAAATAAGACATAAACTATGCAGATATAAATGTAAAAACAAATCATTTATTTTAATTAGTATTTATAGAAATGACAAAATGATAAAGTAATTAGCTTATTTTTGATTTGTTATGTTTTATGTCTATGCACAATAGTTAAAAACAATTTGAAATAGATTTGTGATCACTTGGCTCATGAAACAAAGTATAAAAATATTCTAGGGTGTTGTCGATAAGGCTTAGACAACTACAATGCCCAGATGTGTTCATTGTCTACCAAAACTTTATGTAAATTTTTATTATATGTTTAACCACAAATCATTGTTACCCGTTAAGATGTTTTTTGAGTATTTTCATACCCTATTCCCTGTCTTGCCTTGAAACCCTAGCTCCATGTTCAACACTTACTTGACTTATGGGTTGTATAGCTTAAACCACTTCCCATTAAGTGGTTGAGTGTTGCATACATTATAATACTCTGAAGAGGGCTCAAATTGTAGTTCTCCCACCTATATGTATGTTTGCTCAATATTGTTCTACCAGTGCTTCAATGCAACTCTTTAGCTTTCGACACTTGAAAATATGCAAATTTGACCTTAATTTAGGTGTTTAAACTTAGCTTAGGTATTTTCACTTTGAGGATTTTTTAGATTTGTATGTTTTAGGATAGTGGCTCAAGGATGTGTAAATAAATATCTCATCGTGCAAGTAATTTTCTAGTAGTGACCAAGTGAGAGCTAGATAAGAATAGTGTTAGGCTTGATGTGTATATATAGATGAATATTTATGCAATTTACCTACATAAATAACATGAAAAGTGTGTGGGCCAAAAAAAAACAAGGATTTAAATTTGAAATATATCCCATTTGAGAAACCTAGGACAATATTTGTGAAGGCAAAAATTGTTGATAATCGACAACGTTTGACTATTGGGTGAGACTATTTAGGAAGGAAGTAATAGGGATATAGAGCATGACTAATGTCTACTTAGTATAATATATAATTTATGTAAAAACTAGAGATATTTTTTATATGAATGATGACAAATTGGGAAGCTCAAGTCCATAGACAAGCAAATTGATAGGGAAAAGGGTGTGCAAGTGTCATATGTGTATGAACAATTCATGTATGTAAAGATAGGTTAAAAATAATATTTACAAGTGTCTAAAACCATATTAATGTGTCTATAACACCATGATTTCATTTAATTTTATTTCCTTCATGAAATCTCTAATGAATAAATGACCATTATATGAACTATCTATTGGAATACCAATCTCATTAAACACAATTTGAATTCAAGATTTCGTTTCATTAGTTTCTGCAATTCTGCTGATAAACTCAATTAGTGGATATGAGTTGTATTAAAATAAAACTTTGTTATATCTCTTAGGTCACTTATCAATTGTATTAAACATTTGCATTGTTATCTTGATCTTTGATATGATTTTGAAGAGTCTTTTTGAAAATATTCAAATGTTGGTTTAGGGGAACTGTATATCTATTAACATCATTGGTTTCTCTTACTATTTTGATTTGGTTTCTATTAATGATATATATTTGATAAATCTATTTTGAATGTACTACAACAAAAGATGTATTTTGCTCATAATTCTTAGGAAAAGGTCTCAAAAGATCAAGTTATTTGCCTTGACGTAAAGTACTCAATTTTCACTCAAGTAAAGTCTTTGAAAAAATATTTTGGATTCTAAATAAGCCTAGTAAATTGTATTCTTTATCTTGGGGTAATTGAGAAGATCTTCTGAGATGGTTGTTCCATGACCAATCTTATGATCATTATTTTTTGGAAATCCATTAATCTTTCTCATATTTTTAAAGTTTGACTTGTTTGAAAAATTAGAAGCATTGGAAAAAGAAGACACATTAGAAGAGTACTTAAGCATGTTGGCATCTAAGAGATTTATTTTGAATTTTTTGATAACATGAAAAATATCATCAAAGGAAGCATAAGAATTGAACACAAACTTCTCTCTAATAATTGTAAGCAATGTATCAATAAAAAAACTTTGAATCTCACATAACTCATCTTAATAACTATATTCTTAAATCTAAACACATAATAATTAATGTGTTCATTAGATCCTAGTTTAATTTGAGTAGCTTATAAAATGTGGCCATCATGCCAATATTTATTTGAAAGTGAGCCTATAAATCATTAACATGAGTGGAAAAAAAATGAATCAGACCACATGGAAGGGAATAAAACCAATCAAGAACACATCATTTTAAGAGTTTGGTAAAAAAAACAAACCATCATGAACAAAATATAAGCACAAAGTATGAAAGGATTTAATACAATGTGATGGATTTCCTTTTACATTTCATAATTCAAACTTTAGGGAAAGAAATTAGGAAGAGGACGAGAAATAATTTAATAAATCAAAGGATAATTCAAATTAAGACATAATGGCATGCTAGTCGACATCAACAATGGGAAGTAAACCAAAAAATCAGGCCCAAATAAACATAAGAAAAGGGGTAAGGTCAAAGGGGCCATCAAAATTACAAAGGGAAAAACCCATAGATGTATGGGTCTACCCAGGGCATACTTGTATAAACACAGGTTTGTCAAAAAAAAAAGTTAAGTACAAATAGTCTAGAGCATGGAAGAATGATAGCAATTAACATCTGAAAAGGAGATACCCAAAAGCCAATCAATAGAAAAATATAATAAAACATAAGAAATAACATAATATGGAGCCACACATAGAAAAAGGAGGAAGAACAAGATCAATCATTAATCATTTAAATCAAGGAAATTGTTATATATACAAAATGACACAATGACAAAGTATTGAAATAAAGTTATTTTTATCAAATTTAGGTGTTTAATGCCCCCACTTTGGGGTGTGTATGAGGCAATACATGTGTGCATCAAAGTAAGAAAAAACACACAAATTTAACTGTGTATCTTGATTTACCTAGGGATAATAAAATGAAGCTTTTTTCATGTGTTCATGCACACCGTTATTTTGAGATCTTGATGTACATGTGAATAATGGACATAGACACACAAGTACTAAAAGCTATATCATGTTCATACTAATTATTGACATAATTAAAATTTAAAATTTTAATTTCTAAAAATTTAAAAATAAACTACAGGAACAAATGCCCCTATTTTATATTTCCCCTATGTATCATCATAATTGTTCCATATCTATAATTTAGTTATGTGTTGAAAACATATTCCAACACTTTATTGTAAGAGTCACTGACATCCTAGACTTTCAAAAAGTGCTTAAAACATAGCCAAGATACTCTTCTCGTAGTCACTAACACCCAATCTACTTCTTAATGAAGTAGATAACTTAGGTCATCTTCAATCATTTCGTTTCATCATGAAATCGAAATGCTTTATAAATTACCATATTTAAAATGGAGATATGAATACCTTGTTGATGTACTCATTTATCTCAAAAGACACATTTTAAAAACACCATATGCTAGGAAAATAATTTAATAATTGTGTGTTATTATCCAAAACACATGTAATTGAAAATTATCCATCACATGCTAAGAAAAAGTTTTTTACTAGATATGGGTAAAAAGTGAGTGTTTTGTAGAGGTCCCACAACCAAGAAGAGAGTTTTGAAAATAGGTCCCCACAATCTTTACATCAAAACAAAGAGGGTTTTTTTAAGAGTAGGTCCCACAACTACTACAATATAACAAAGTAGTAAACCCAAATGGAATCAAGAAATAGTACCCATCCAACACCACACACTGACCCTATAAGCCAACCAACACATGAAATAAGAGAAACAAATACAAAGTAACAAAAGTACAATAATGAACCAACTAAACTAGACCTAACCTTAGGATCACTTTAGCAAAGTATTAGTAGAGCCTCAACAACAAGAACCTAACAATAGACCCAAACAATCCTTAGAGGATTCAAGTTGATACAAACTTGAGACTGGTCCACCCATTAGTGGACCACAACTTACAACATCACTCGAGCTCACACATAATCTCCATGGGGTGCCTGAATTGAAGTAGGTTCCCCAAATTGAAGACAGATCTAGCTTCATGAAACCTTCAACATAACCTTGGCAAAGTAAATTCAAGCTTTGAGCCTTTCCAAACTTTGAGATATCAATGGTGAGATCAAGGGTTTTAATTAGGGCCCAAACCGTGGGATTGACACCAGCTAAACACAGAATGCAATCCATATGAATATCACGATTTAACAATCAAGAACTTAAAAATCTAACAACTTGTGACAGGGTGGAAGCATTTATCTTAAAATGATTTATCTATGAGATTCTAACCTTGAAGCGGGTCCCCATAATGAAGACCCTGTCTAGCTTCATAGAGCCTTCAACATACCTTTGCAGGGTTTCATGCTTGTTGAAACAAACTCAGGGATTTGCTTTGTTGAGCTTATATTTATGAAGCCAAGAGGTTTTGTGAAGACAACTTCCCTTGACAATATAAAGGTTATTAGTAGGAGAAAACATAGGAGTGGTTGCATCACAAGTTTTAACCAACATGTAATTGACAAGGATATAACAAGTTCCAAACAACTCATGTTTGCTCAGGTAGAAATATGGCTTACCAAACTACAGGGTCCTTACACTGGTGTGATCTTTCCTCCCAGATAACCACTAAATCAATCCAAGGCACAACTCCCCTTAGGGAGAGGTGTGGAACAAAGGGTCACTCCAACCTCGAATCTCCATAGTAAAAGAAAGCAAGTCTAATTTTGTTTTTGAATCATCTTGAGCCGTATGATCTTGCTAGTGGAATGGGTCAATGTGAATCACCATGGGGCATCAAAATAAATATTCATGCCAAATGAGGAGAGTGATAGGGAGGGTGAGCTAATGGTTGGGGTAGAAGAAGAATAAACTAGAACAAACCAAAAGACTGGGTCTCTTCCTGGAAGAGTTCCATGGGGATTTTTCTAAGAACCAAGCAGAACGGAATGAGCTCCAAGGTCAAAATGGGGTGAGATCCAAGGCCATGTAAAACCAAGTAAAGGCTCAAATTTGTTCATGTAACTCCAACTAAAAACCAAGAAGCACTATGGAACATAGAATAAAACAAAGAAACACCCAAAGTGGAATTGCATCTTAGTGGAGGAATGATAGGAGATTCAAAAATGGTGGGTGGGAAATGGAGCGTGTGAAGGAAAATAGAAGGGAGTCGACTTTCATTGTATTATCTAAATATATGGAAATTATAGGGAGTCAAGTCCCATTGCTATACCATTAAAATTTTGCATTATTATCCATTCATGCTACAAAAAATCATGCAAAGTTGAAATGGAAGCAAATATAACATCCTATGTATCAAACATGCCCCTAGATGGCTCAGATAAATAAATGAGAACATATAGAAAGAACATGTTCGTCATGGTTGATAAAAATTGGGAGCAATTAACATGGCCCAAAATATGAATAAGATTACCCTAAGAGAGTGAAATATGGTAAAATGAGAACATACAAAAGTAATATGTCCCTGTGGCTAATAATAATTGGGACCAACTTGTATGGCCCAAAATATGAATAAGATGCCCTAGAGATATATAACATTGCTTATTATTAATTGATGTTTTGGTATACTTATAATTCAAATATGTATGCTGTGAACAAGGAATCTAAGAGGGGAGGTTAGTCTTGTATTAGTCTCATAAAACAAATGAAATGAACACACTAATATCCTAACACCTATAGCCTAAACACCAGGGAGAGCTTAGGTAACAAAAATTAAATGAAAGCACAACAAAAACATAAAAGACAACTCTTTTATCTTCCTTGGGAGCTCCAAATGGCTTGTTAAATGGCTTGCTCGGCTTATGCATCAAGAAGTCTTTGACAATGGAGGTTGCTTGGCTCCTTCTCTCCTTGACACCTTGGATTTGATGTTGCTTGGATTAAGATTTGGGCATGGTAACCTTACTTGCATGGTAACACTACAATGAAGCTCTTTGGAGGTATTTTGGCATAATAATATTTCACTACTAACATTTTTTTTAGAGGTGTCTTGGCACTTCTATTTATAGGTCTAAGAACTAACTCTAACCCTAGGGAGGTCAAGTTTAAAACTAACCTTAGTTGAGTCAGTCTAACCCTGATTTGAGTTAGGCTAACTTTGAGTTGGGTTAAAGATATTCATGAGGGCTATGTGAGAGACATGGGTCAAGAATGATTATATATTTTACCCAATTTTGATATTTTATAAGTGGATTGACAAATCATAGAATATATTTTTGGTTGAATTTATGAATTTTCAAAAAATATAAGTTCATTAATTCTCCATGATCCACTTGGCCACTTGTCATGAGATTTGAGGAATAATTTTAATTAATGAATTTTGAAAATAGGAAATTCTAAAAGCTATGGATTTTAGATATTTGTGTGATGTTATCAAATCCAAATTTATGAATTTCTAAAAATATAAATACAATAATTAGCCATGGACTTTTCAACTATGCATTTAATTGGATTTAATAAATTAAATAATTTTGATCAAATTAATTGTATTTTCTAAATTTATGTAAGCTAATCCCTCACCCTTGGTCAAAAACATGAATTTACTAGGTCATATTTTGATTGAAGATAAAAATGTGAGAGATTATTATTGCATACAGGCTAGTATCCTAAACAGAGTGCCTCAACATGATTCTAAACATTGATGAATGATGCACGACCAAAATTAGGATGTTTAATGATTCCTAAGCTTAATTTATAATATTTGGTAGAAATCAATTTGAAATCTGATCGGAGGTCAGTCGTGACCAATTTTCAATGTCTATATATACAACCTAATTACTTTTTTATAATAAGACAAACCTCTCTCCAAATTTGATCATAAAATCACATGAAACATTTTCATAATAATTTGTCATTTAAAATGGTGTGTGGAGATACTAACCATTTGAAATTTTAGAAGTATAAAACTCCGAAAAAAATAGTTTAAAAGGTTGTATGAAACTCATAAAATCACTTGAAACATTTTCCTAATAATTTGTCATTTAAAGGTTGTGTGAATCTTTTATTCATTTATAATTTATAAAGTACAAAATTACTAACAATTTTTAGTTTAGAAGGTTGTATAGAACACTTTTCTAAAAATATACAAATATACTTATTCCCTTAGTATTTATTTATTTTTAAGATATATAAATCAATTGAATGTCAAAGATATTTTACATGATCTATGTCGAAGTCACCACACAATTAATTGTCTCAATTTTAAGAGAACCATTTTTAGCTTATTTGTCATATTGGGTGTAGTGCACTTACAGTGTTGAATGTGGTTCAATGCAAAATGATTAGTGAACTTTCATAGTGAATAATAATTATTATCTAAGATTTCATTATATTTTTCAAGTTACAACTAAATTAAGGTGGACTTTATCTTATGAAAAAGTGTAAAATCTATTTGTTAATTGAAAATAAAGCTCATAAAAATAAATAGATAAATTATATAATACAAAACAACATATTATATAAAAAATATACTATTTTAAAAAAAAAAAAGTGTAAGAGCTACATAATTATAATTAAAACCAAAGCTTCAGGAGCTTAACAGGTGGATTTCACAGCAATGGAAACCCCTTCTCTCAAGTAAACTCAATATTTACTCCTATGTTAAACGTTATTTTATTATTATTTTCCATAATATCGAGGATAAGGAAGAGATTAGATATCAAGCTTAGATCTTGAATCATCACCCCTTTCTAGTAAAATCTTGGTCTCCCACTTTCAATCCCCTCACTAAACCCACAAATATGAAACCTATCTGGGTTCATCTACCCAATCTTTCGCTTCAGTTTTGGATGGAATCTAGTTTGAAGGCTATTGCTAGTTCTTTAGGTGATTTTATACGTATGCATCTAGATACCGACAAGTTCTTCCTCACTACTTTCACTAAGATTTTAGTAAATATTGATAATTCCAAGAATCTTCCCAAAAAAAACACCCTAAACATTGGAAATCACACCTGGTCTCAAGCCATTGACTATGAAGGCTTACCATTTCATTACCATAGCTATTTTTCCACTAGACACTTAACCAAGAACTACAACCTCCTATAAAAAAAAGAAAGACTCTTCTTTATGGAAATATTTCATCCCCAAAAACCTCTCAGTGCTATTCGTAGATGAAGAATGGGCCATTGACAATGATGATTCTGCCTCTTCTTCTAAAGCTCCTACTTCCCCTACTTTAAATAAAGACCCCAAAGCCTCGGTACACTCTGAAGATGAATTATTGGTTGAACTTATCTCTCCAAGGAAGGTTGTGCCAATCTCAGTTTCCTCCTTGAAGGAAATCCCAGTATCGAATCTCCCATGGTAGATTCTTCTCCAAGAACAACAACAAAAGACAAATCTCAGCCTTGCGCCCTAGTTGTGGATGTCTCCTTAGGCATTTAGTCTGAAAACAAGGAAGGTTGGTTAGTGGTTCAGAAGAAGAAGAAAGGAAGAAAAGCAAAGGTCCAACCTTCCTGCATATTCCTCTATTCAAGGGGACCCCATGAAAAAGGGGTCAGGTCCCCTGGTTAAGTTTGGCAAAAACTTCCCAAAAGTTTCCTGATATGAGTGAGTTCCATGTTGTTTTATTTTGTTTTTGATTGAAGTTTATATTATGTGTGGATCTCGTCGCTTATTTCATTACCGCTGGTAGAGGCATCCCATTAAAGCTTTAATGCTTGATTTTTAGTTTCCTCCACTGTACAAGGCTACAAGACCTTTCAAAACCTATTTTTTAACCTATCAACTAAAAAATAATTAAACAATGTAGGCACTTATATTTTCATTCATTAATATAATAACTAAAAAATAGTATAAAATATTATATATATACTTTAGAATCTTCAAATCCCATATTTAGAATTCTCTTCTAGCCATATCTATATCTACAACCATGTTTTATCAATTTTAATTTTCTTTCTATTAAAATATATGTATTATTATCAAATTCAGTTGCAAAAATATATTGCCTTCAAGTTGAGGAACCTTACTTAACTGTTGTAACTTTGTATTTATATATATATTAAAATTGACATTCAAATATACATGAATTAAAATTGAGCAACAAAACAAAAATACATACAAAAGATGCCATGACAATTAAAATAGTATAGAGGTGAAAACAATAAGGAATCTAGAAAACCATGAAAACATGAAATATGCTTGAGCAAGCACTAAATGCTTCTATCTTCAAACACATTAAACTGTTTGAGAAATGAACATAACAATTTTTTCCATGAAAGAAACCTTAAATGATTAGAACTAGATGAAAGTGAAGCGAAAGCAAAAGTAGAAATATTAAGCTTATTTCCACAAGCCTTAGTCTACTATAAGTCTTTGTGAAGTTATCAAACCAAAAAATTGGTTGAAATGTCACATTACTTGTTAAGAGTAAATAAATTGAAATTTGTGAATGAAAAATATGAAGTATTTTTAAGGAAACATTAATAATATTTGTGATACAAATGAATTATTTATCTTACATCTTTATCACTAATTTTATCCTACTTATCTTTAATTAACTTTGTATGTTAAATTCTCTATCATATTCATTAAGAGTTCTTTAAGTTTTAAATATATTATTTATAATATTTTTCCTTCTTCTATATTGCACTTAAAATAATAATGATGAAGTAGGCTATTATGTAAAGGTTGATGTTTAACCTTTTGCATGGGTGAGAAACACATCCATGTTACCAAGCACTCTTTGTAAGGTTCATTCAATTTACATTTTTTTTTTTAATAAGAAAAAGAGGGTTTTTTGAAAAGGCCTAAGCCTTTGTACAAAGTTAGGAAGAAAAATGAAACACTAAAACCAAAATAACAGGGTCAAACAAAAAACAAGGCAAAAGTCAAGCCCAACTGATAAAATGCTGTCAATAGACAAAAAATATGCATTATACAGTAAACTAACAGGAAAGATTTAGCAAAGATTATATAACTTGAAAAAACTAAATTTACTTAGAGTCTTGGTAATGTCCCATTATTGATATAAGAACTTGATGTGATCCTTTGCCAATTTACGATTGTTGCCTTTACATGATTTCCTTAATTTTTTGTGGTTTATCTCCCTTTCACTATTATCTTAAAATTTGATAGCTTCCTTTCATTCCAATAGTTCCTATCTACTTTCTACTCCTCAATACATCACTCTTCCTTCCTCTTATCTCCTTTTTTTATAAACCTAATATTCACTCCCTTATTTCAATTGATCAAAATTGATCTCCCCTCTTTTTATCACCTAATCTTGAACTTATATGCAAATAAAAATTTATAAATAATACTACAAATCTAAGAATTCCAAAAATTATGTTGTCTTATAATGAGAGGTCAAATATTGGTATAAAAAAGGAAAATCAAAATACCAAATTGTGTTGTTGATTTCTAACTCTCATGCAATAAAAATGATGTATCAAAATGTTATGTAATTATGCTTTACGTAAATTTTGATACATCATGATCTTCTCAATAAAACTATATTAGATTGAGGTAACCAATTTTTTACTCAATGATGGAGGACTCTTTAGAATAAATCAAGCACATAATATTTAGAACAACTTTGTCACCCAAAATATAATAAGTTTGCTAAGATGTTTTGTAGAAAAGTAAGATTAGACAATGGGGCACTACATTGGCCCAATTTGAATATGGTAATACTCACAATGAAATAAGTGACTTATTAGTGTTTGGAAAAAATATTAAAGCCCTCTATATAACTCATAATTGAAACTTCAATCATAAGAGATATGTGAGGCACTTCTATATCCAAAGAAAAAAAAAAAAAAAAACTAAAATAGTAATGGATAAAAATATTTCTATAATATAAGAATTATAAATATTTGAAATTTTATTGATTAATAAAAAGATAAGAGAGAATATTCATTGATAATAAGAGAAGGGTGTTTAATTCTAACCTATCGATAATACTATGTGGGTCGCATGTCAATAAATAATCACTTTTACATCATAATTTAGGATAAAAAATCAATATTAATGTTAAAATTCTCATACGAAGATTTATATTTTTATTGTTGAGAAATATCTAATTAAAAATTATTAAATTTTAAATGAACTTCATTTAAAATTGTAAAAGTTTAAATAATAAACTAATCCCATGATTTAAATAATAGAACCATGTTTTTGATAATACTTGTGACAAGGTTTTTGCCACTCTGTTACTATAGTTTCAATGGATCTTCATTACCATGTGGAGCATATAGAGTGTCCCTCCATTATTTGGATCACTCTTCAGAGTCATTTCAGGGATCTTACTGAGACTTATATCACTCCTCCACTTACTATTATCTCTTTTCAGACTATTTTACTCTCTCCTCATGATTTTATTTCTTGTGATGATACATCCATCATGGATAGTGCTATTCTTTCTATTGAGCCCCCACTATAGAATAAGATTCTACCAGACCTTAGTTATCTCATTGTAGATTCTACACTCATTTTTGTGCATAATGTTGCTCTTCTTGAGCCTTCACAAACTTGCATTTTAGAGGACTTTATTGATTTCAGTGAGATTATACGCATTGAGAGTATCGATGACTCATATGTTCCTATGGACATTCATCTTTTAAAATTGAGTACTTCATTTATAGACCCATATTTAGTTTTTATGATTATTGAGCCTTGCTCTCCTCTTCCCATAGACATTATTTCATTAAATGTTCCATTTCTATCTTCTTCTCTAGTTTTTCTCTTTCCTTCATTGTATGCTTCTTCATTGCCATCTTCTATAATTAGTCTTGTGATACCTAATTATAATTTAACACATTCAAACATTAGCATAGAGAAATTTGAGCATTTTCCAGAGATATACATCTTGATTCCTACATGCATTCCACTTGAGTAGGAATTCATCAGTTTTATAGCTCATGGTTTCTTTATTTCAAAATAAAGAGACAACATTTTTTACAGAGGGACCTACTATAACATTTGCCATGCAAGATTTTGTACATACCTTCTCTCTTTTCTTTGTGGAGACACACATCCTTCATATTTTTTAGGATGCTAGGATCATCACTATGTACTTGAGTACCTTGTCATGCATCATTTCTAGGACCCAATTTTACATCCCACCTAAGTTATTCCTAAGCGGGGCAGGGGGGGGCGCGGTGGGTGTTGGTGTGGGCTTTCTAGTCCTACCTTATTTTCTTTATCTGTCTTTTTGGGGGGAATTTTTCCCACTGGGTGTTCTCTTTTTACTCCACTTATTAAGATTTACATTGTATGTGGGTGCCTCATTAGGCCTTATTGTCATAACTCATATTTTCTTTTCTACCCACCTAATCTATGCTTAATGGGGTGTTGGTGTAGGATATTAATTATTCTATTTACTTATTAAATGAATAATACCTACACATGTAATTTCAGCTTACTTAAGTGTGATAAGAGGTTAAGTAGGTGAGAGAGTGAGTTCTCTTTAAGTTAACTCCCCCTACTCTTTCTTTATATTCCTCTTTATCAGGTTATTTTAATATAGAAGGTAATTGGTAAGCAAGGTATTCTAATACATCAGGCAATTATTGCACATCTTCTTGTTCATTTCTAAATACAAGTAGGGTCATTGATTTGCAAAATTCTTTATGTGCTCACTCTACCAGATGATCACCTACTGGCCTATTTTGACATTTTTATCTGTTGCATGCATTTCTTCATCCATCACTTCACACCAGTTGTTGTCCTTAATTGCTTCCTCAAAATAAATAGGATCAACTAATAAAATAGATCAAAATTCATAGTTTGATCCTCATTTTATTCATACCTTGACTATTGATATATGTATATTTAAAACTCCTTGTTCTACTTAAGTGTTGATTTGAGTTAGAAGATGTTGACATTATTTCATAAGACGCTCCTTGAGCTCCTTATTAATTGTTGTCATTAGAAAAAATTTCCCTTTGTAAAATAGGACTTCAACTTGGTGTATGAGTGGTTGTACCACTTGTCGGTTTAGTTTAAAATGTGGGTGAAATGGCCCTTATTTTTTTATGTTGTTCTTATCTATCATTCCATGTTACATCCTCTATAAACTGATTATCCAAATTGATTATTATCTCCTTGGTGACTAGATTATATAGCTGGTAAGATTTTGATTGTTCACTATATCCAATGAAAATTAATTTTCTCCTTTGTCATCCCATTTTGATCTTATTTTCGTGAGCACATGTGCATATGCCATAAATCCAAAAATTCTTAGGTGTTCAACACTAGGATTTCTGCTACTCCATGCTTCTTGAGAGATCATATCCCTAAAACTATTTTTAGGACATATATTTAAAATATATATTATTGTTGTTACAACTTCAACCCAAAACTCATGGGACAATCCTTTGGCCTTTAACTTGATTCTTTCCATCTCTTGGATGGTTCAATTTTTACTCTCAGTTACACCATTTTTTACATTGTTTATCTCATTGTAAATTACTTCTTGATCCCATTATCCTTTCAAAAATTCATAAACTAATTTGATATGTATTTTCCCCTCTACCAATTCTCAAAATCTTTATGTACTGGTCACTTTGTTTCTCAACCATGGCCTTAAACTAATTGAGGATTTCAAATGTATCTAATTTATGCTTCAAAAAATAGACCCATGTCTTTCTAATGAAGTCATCCATGAATTTAATCAAATAATCATACTTGGATAAGAGTGGGTTTTCTTGGGACCACAAAAATATGAATGAATTAGCTTAATAGGAGATCTTTCTTTCCAAAACTTACTTGAGAAAGACATTTCTATGTTGCTTCCCCAATATGAAACCTTCACACACTTTATTTCATTGTTGCATTAGGGGAAATACTCTTACCATTTTATACTTGTGAATAATATTCAACATATTAAAACTAAAAATTATCATACCTTAGATGCCAAAGGGTAGATTCATCTACCACAACTATTTTAAACCTTGTTGCTAACTCACTTTGCTTCTTCAAGGGAAACATTTTTTTACTTGTCATATTGAATATAGTAATCATCCTATTGATTCCACTTCTCTCCTAAATGATGCACCATCCATCTTCAAATATCACCCTATATCCCTTTTGGACAAGCTTCTCAATGTTAATTAGGTTGTGTTTCAACCCTAGAACATAGTAAGCATCCTAAATTTATCTCATGTCACCTTACTTGGTGTGGATATAAATATTCCTTTTTCCCATAATAAGGACCTTCTCATTGTTTCCCATATTCATTTATGATTTGATTGATTCATAAATGTTATTGAGCATCTCTTTGTTCCCACTGACATGGTTGTTTCAACCACTATCAAGATATCATATTTATCTACTACTTTTTTTGTTAATGATACAAGTTATGAAAAATTTATTCCCTTTTTATTATTATCGGTTTTGACCTCTTTTACCTCATAATTTTTTTCATTTTATTTATACATATCCTATTATTTCTTCCTACATTCTCTTGCATAATCCCCATACTTCTTTCAATAATAGCATTACACATTTGATTTATCATATGTATGTGTAAAACCACCTCTTGAAGCGTTATTGATATTTCCTCTTCCTCTTCCATGTGATTCTTGATTATTGTGTCTTCTACCTTATTGGTTGCTACAAGTTATTCCTCTACCTCTATTTTTTTCTCCTCTACCCCTACCTCTCACATTCACATTTGTCTTGAAGGCTTGTTCATGAGAAGAACTACCTAATATATTTAACTATTGTTCATGGGTTTGTATGGAACCCATTAGCTCATTAATTTTCATTTGTCTCAACTCCTTAGACTCTTATATTTCCACCAAAATATGATCGAACCTAATTGGGAGACTCCTCAAAATATTTTATATGATCCCATGAGCTTCTAATGCATCTCCATTTGTCTTGATTTGATTGAAAATGCTCATAGTCCTTGTAATTAAGTCATTGATAGACTCATTTTATCTCATCTAAATGGTCTAAAAATCCATTCTCAATAATTGGAGCTCAACCAAATTCACCTTGTCACTACCTTGGTATGCATTTTTCAAGATGTTTTATACTTTTTAAAAATGAATAGATACTATTATCCTTATAAAGACTTAATCAATCAATGCCATCTGAATATAGTTTAAAGTCATGGCATCCTTATTTCTATTATCCAACAAATTTATTTATACTTGAGTGAGATCATTGAATTTTTCTTGGTATGTTGCCTATGTATATCTACCTTATACAAGCTCCCATAGCTCTTAAGATCAAAACATAGTCTTCATCTTCATGCACCATACATCATAGTTCTTTCCATCAAACATTAGGGTTTATTACCATGAATTGATACTATTAGATGTCATTATTTAACAATCCCTTAATAACTATGCTCTGATACCAGTTGTTGACAAAATAATAAAACTCAATGAACAAATTTTAAGCCAATTGTGATAAATAGATGAATGAGCATCCTAACTATGTAGCTGTTGACACAGTGGATTGCACCCTTGGTAGGAGGCCGAGCTCCTGCCTTCCACACATCAAAATGGAAACTCCCCTCTCACCTGTGGGACCGACGAAGCTGGAGGGGAGAGTCTCTAGATAAGGGCTAGCTCCCTTTGATGTATCTTTTAGGTCTTGGACTTCCTACTGCTAAAAAAAGAAATTAAAAAAGGGGGGGATGAAAAGGGAGAAGAATGCTAAAGCAGATCCTAAACCTAAACTATAAAAGGTAATACACCAAAAATGATGACCCACTCAGCCCAAACATACACTTTTCACCAAGAAGAAGTGCCCATACACTTCATATGATGTGGGAGACCCTTCTGTATTAGTGAGTCAAGGGTTCATAGAGATATAGAGAGGAATAACTATCAAAGGTGCTCTGAGACACACTTTGGCAGCCTGTTCACATGCGCTTATATTCCTGCTGTAGACACTTCTGGTAGACCTGCAGAAGAAGAAACTCATAATGCACTAGACATGCTAGAGTCATTCTGTGAAAAGAATCAAATACAATGACTTGACACAAAATAAAACATAGACATATACATGAGTGCAAGTCCAAATGGAGGTAAAAATGCTAAGTCTTGATTCAAGGTAAAAAATTAGCAGAGTTATGCCTTACAAGCCCGAGAGATTTTTGGGTAGAGCTTTGCCTTATAGGCTAAGAGAATGGATCTATCCCAAAATGAGAAGTTTACAATATATAGAAAAAGGAGAAGAGAAATTGGCACTTCTTTTGAAAAGAATTTGATGCTCTTGACAAGCTGGCCCATGTGCATTTCGAGCCTTGGGAAGAGGAAGTCATTTGATTGTCGGCTCCTGCTTTGACTTTGGCATCCCAATGTTAATGTGAAAGCATGGGTCATGCCTCTTTTCTATGAATAGATTGCTCCCTTCAAGGCATTTATGTGGCTTGTCTGCTCATCAATGCAAAATGAAGAAAACAGGGTACACTGCTTAGTTCACACCATTTGATGACCACTTGGCAAACACTGTCTCAACTGCAAGAATAAATCCCTAAGTTGACACCTCCTCCTTGCCACTTGGACTGTTTGTCCACTTATACACTTTGTTTCTTCCAAGTTTTGTCTCTTTCTAGCTTTGTCAGCCCTCGGGGCTATCTTCTGGTGGCTCACTGAGTTCCTTGGGCTGCTCTTTAAGCTTTTCAAAATCAATAGCTATTTCACCATTTTAAAATTGATGTTCATGCACCTGTCACTATGTTTGAACTTCCAACGACTAGTTCATCGTGCTTGACTTTAACGTCCTCAGGCCCGTCACCCCTTGAACTTTCTTCAGCTTTTTTGCTTAGGCCTTTTCTATGGACTTCTTATTTTGAATCCTCTCGAAGGGGAGGTGACCCTTCAGCTTATGGAGAAGTCCCCTTCATTCATCAAGATCCCCATGCAAGGGCACATACCCTTCGGGTGGTCTTCTATCTCCTCGGTGGGTTTCTCCTTTGAGCTTTTTCCCCATGTACTTTTTCCTCGCAGACAATTTTCCCATGGACAAAATGTCTGCAAGGATTGTCTTTGCCACTTTGAAGTTCCTTTGGGTTTTCTTCCCGACCACTTTTTCTGCGGCTATTTTCCTTCCAAATTTCTTTAGACTTTTTGTCCGAAGGAATTTCTTCGGACAAAAAGTCTGAAGAAATTATTCTTCTTGCCTTAGTCTTTAACTTGCTTTTCTTTGGCTTTGTTGCCATTCTGAATTCCTTCGGACTTTTTATTTTGCATCCTCCCAAAGGGGAGGTGACCCTTCAGCTTATGGAGAAGTCCCTTTATTTTGGTAGTCGAGAGTCCCCTGCAAGGGCACTTGCCCTTCAGGATCCTTCGGTGGCCTTTTCTCTTTGGTATTTTCCGCAAACATTTTTGCGGACAATTTTTTGGTAGGCTTTTTTGCAGACTTTTTCCCACAGACAAAATTCCACAAGATTTGCCTTGTCACTTTGAAATTCCTTTGGGTTTTCTTCCTGGCCACTTTCCCCAAATTTCTTCAGACTTTTTGTCCGAAGGAATTCCTTCGGACAAAAAGTCTGAACAAATTCATTCTATGCCTTAGTCTTTTACGAGATTTTTTGTTTGTAGGCTTTTCAATTTCCTTCAGACTTTTGTCCAAAGGAATTCCTTCAGACAAAAAGTATGAAGGAATTATGCCTTTGCCTTTTGACTGCCTTTGAAAAGTGCCCTTCAAAAAAATTGGAAACGACCCTTCCGAAGGGTACCTCCTTATGCCTTAAACAAAATTCTGAAAGAACTTACCCTTGCAACTTTCTCTATGGCCTCTTTGTGAATTTTCCCCACCCTTCGCAAGGGAACTTGTCCTTCAGGAGACTCTCTTGAACTTTTGATTGAACCGCTCCTTTGAACCAATCGTTGAATCGAATGTTGAACCAAGCTTTAAACCAAGCCGACTGAACCAAGTCGTTGAACCGATTGAATGAACCAAGTGATTGAACCAAGCCGATGAACCCTTTGATTGAACCAAAGCTGTTGAAACATTTGGTTAAACCAATGCAATGAACCAAGCTTTGAATTAAGCTGACTGAACCAAGTCGTTGAACTGACTGAGTGAACCAAGTGATTGAACTGTCTGATTGAAACAAAGCATTGAACCAACTAAATTGAACCAAGCCTTGAACCAAGTTGATGAACCATTTGATTGAACCTTGCTGTTGGACTTTGTCGATGAACCAAAGCATTGAACCAAGGCATTGAATTGAAGCATTGAACCGGTTCAATGGTTCAACGGTTCAAAGATGCTAACTCATGGAAAGATCATGTCATTGAACCACTTTTCCAACCTTAAGAAAAAGTGTCTTTGAACCATTTTAGCTCTCTTTCCTTATAAATTTATTCAGACAAGAGTCCGAAGAAGCTTTATAAAACCTTGCACTCTTTGAACTGGTTCTTCATCTACTGAAGGAACTACCTGCAGAGTCCGTAGAAATGGACCTGCAGAGTCCATAGAAATGGACCTACAGAGTTCGTAGAAAACCTACATAGTCCGTAAAAAATTTCAAGACTTGTGTAAAATAAAAAGTACTAGCTTAGAACAGCAGGGGAAAAAGGGGGACTCATTTTTTGGCTTGTTGGGCCAAAAATGGTCAACAGTAGCTATAGATATTTTTTGAAGAAAAGGAATAAGACAAATAATATGTAAAATAATAAGATTTACAAATAAAAAAATGGGAAGTGAATTTTGATCTAAAAACACACAAATATATATATGCTTATATTAATTCAAAAACCTAATGTTACAATCCAAAATAAAATGATTAGTTATTCAATGTTGATATTGTTTTGTTCCTTATTAAACTAATTTCTTGTCTTTAGTTTCTATATTTTGTTTCTCTTTGTTGTTAAATTATTGCATATATACTCTTTGATGTTTTATATCCTTTTATGAACTTTAAATATATATTCCTCTTCACATACATAGACTACTTCTACAATTTTAACCCATATTCTATTGTATATAATCTTTTTTGTATGTTGTTGCACTATCTTTATCTTTTCCTCTATTATGTCTTTGACTATTTTCTATGCTCTTTTATTGCTGCACTCTTTATCTTCACCACACTTATATATTCCTTACCTAATTTCAACATACTCTTTCATATTTCCCCTCTCATTCTTTCTTTCTTAAAATGATAGATTTCAAATTTCAAACATTTATGTATTAAATGTTTTAGGTGAGTTCAAATGATTGGAGGGGTTCACTAGACCCAATAAAAATTGCAATGTTGTTAGAGGTATGTGAAAGGGTAAAAAATTAATATTTTAACACCCATGTATCTTACATTACTATAATTGGAAACCATGAGAGGTTATAAAGAAACTTTAACTTACTATGTTGTTATATGAGCTTAACACTAATAAGGTTGGATGGTTAAAGAAAATTGTTGAATTTCACTTTCAAAGACTTTTCACATAGTAATTTAATATATGAGATGACAGATTTAGGTAGGTAATTTGGTGTTGCTTATGAGATATATTTTCATATGCCAACACAAATGGATGACAGTCAATGGTATTCATTGAATCAAGGACTAGTCCATTTCACTATAATCTCTCCTGAGTATGAATGGGTTTTAGATTACATCGATCATGATTGCAGTTCACATAGTGAATAGGCATAAATGGGGATTTCAAATTTTCAAAAAAATATCTAAGTAATGAAATTTAGTATGGGGTCTTTTTATCTAAACAAGAGATTGCAATGAAAAAATCTAGAAGATTTATAATTAAAAAAAAAAATTATAATGTAGAAACAATTATAATTTATAACTCATTCAAGACAACTACCTTGAGGATTATATATATATATATATATATAAAATCTAAAAATAGGAAAATGGGTTAACTATCATGTAAATGTACAACTAACTTATATATATATATATATATATGTATATATATATATATATACATATATATATATATATATACATATATATATATATATATACATATATATACATATATACATATATATATATATATACATATATATATATATATATATATACATATATACATATACATATACATATACATACATATACATATACATATACATATATATATATATATACATATACATATACATATACATATACATATACATATACATATACATATACATATACATATACATATACATATACATATATACATATATATATATATATATACATATATATATACATATATACATATATACATATATATACATATATATACATATATATATATACATATACATACATATATATATACATACATATAGATACATATATATATATATATACATATAGATACATATATATATATATATATATATATATATATATATATATATATATATATATATATATATATATATATATATATGTATATAAAGTTAGTTGTACATTTACATGATAGTTAACCCATTTTCCTATTTTGAGATTTTACAACCATTTAATATACTTTACTAAAAAAAAATATTTGGATAAAAATTAATGTGATCTCAAATTGAATTCACTACTTATTGGAGAATGTTTTGGAAAAAAATAAATAAAAATATCACCCATTAAAATTTTGGAAGATGTGGCTTAGCCATGTACACTCTAACCTACCTACCATCCAATGAGGATAATCTCATGTACCTCCTTTCAATGTTTGTTAGTGCATGACAACTAGGAGATCAAAAAGGATATGTTTACACACACTTACTACCACATGTCTCAACTAATTAGATACATTACATTAAATCATTTATTTTATTTAGTTGACAACCTCAGTTATAAATCCACATATAGAGAGTTCAAATGAGATCTATATGAGGTCATTGTATTATGCTTGTGAAAGGAGAAGAGGATTGGAAAAGCTTTGCCAAAATAATTATAGGAATTTATGTTGTAATAGAGCATCGAAACTCATCATTGTTTTCATAAAAATTATTATGTTATAAAATCAAATTTTTACTCTAGTTTCATTAAATGTTTTATGTTTGTTGTTGTGTTTTTCTTGTTGTGTTGTATTTAACAGGTTAAACTAAAAGCAATTAAATCCTTCAAACTAGTATCAAAGATTAGATCATTCTCCCAGCTAAGTATTACACCAAAATAAACCACCAACCTCAAGGGATCAATAAATGTACTCAAAAATCTCACATAATTCAATACCAAATATCATATTAGTGCCCTCCTTCAATCAACTTAATTTAATGCAGTTCATAAGCATCTACCTTTAACATCAGTGTCTTAAGTTTTGCACCTCTAGTTATGTGCCCAAGTTATAAAATATTTTATTGCACCTCAGATTCATGCACCTATCTACAATGGTGAGCATCAAAAACAAATTAACTCAGCGTCAGATCCCTATTTTCAATGGGAAGAATTATGACTTCTAAAGCATTAAGATGAGGATGTTGTTTTCCTCACAAGATATATGGGATATCATAGATAATAAGTTTAGAGAACCAGCTAATTTAAAATTATTATAATCCTTATCACAAGAAGATAAGTACATGTTGAAAGAGAAAAATAAAAATGACATGAAATCACTATTCTTCATCTAGTAATCTATGGAAGAGTCCATATTTCCACATGTTGCGACACCAACCAAATCAAAGCAAGAATGGGACAACTTGTAGATAGCCTATCAAGTCACTAAGAAGGTCAATCAATAAATTAAAAATGTTATAAAGATACTTTTAAAACCTCTAGATGAAGGATTCAGACACTATTGATTAATATTCACTCATGCAGTTAGAATAGTCAACTAGATAAGATCTCATGATGAGACACTAAAAGATCAAAATATCTTGAGGAGTCTACCTGCAAAGGTTAACTCTATTATTGTAGTCATTGAGGAGTAAAAATATATATTATAGTTATAAATTGATGAGTTGATGGTATCTTTGTTATCTCATGATCAAAAACTAAATAGAATAGGATGATCCTCTCTTAATAACACATTCAAATCTCAAGTCTATGTCAGCAGAACAAGAGGAAGATCAAGATACATCAGAAGTAGAAATGTGCCTAGAGGAGGAAGACAATCTACATATCATGATGACATAGACTAAGTGATATCACACCTTCCTACTCTACACATATAATAGGTAGAGGAAACAATAATGCCCATTCACACAACCACTCACATATAGAAAGGCCTGACAAGTCTAATGTCTAGTGCCACTATTATGAAAATTATAGCCAATATGCAAACAAATGAAAAAAGAGTTAGTTTAATATGAATTAAAAAAAGGCCATATTCACTAAGGAGAACAAGTCTTCCATCACTAATTCAATCATGATCACTTGAAATGTAGCACAAGAGAGCACAAAGGATGTGTGGTTCTTAGATAGTGGTTGCAACAACCACATAACTAGAATCAAAGACCTTTTATCAACCATGGATGAATATATCAAATCAAAATTCAAGTTAGGCAATGATAATAGATTCTTAGTTATGGGAAAAGGCACAATTACAATTAGAACCAGGCAAGGGGAGAAAAATTTCATCCCCAATGTATTTTATGTTCTTAGTTTACAACACAACCTAATAAGCATATTAAAACTAATGTAAAAGGGTTATGGAATCCATTTTAAGCATGATGAATGTATCATTATAGACATACCTCCAAGCAATGGATTGATTTAAAAAATTTCTATGATGAGGAAAAAAATGTTTCCTTTGAATATTCATACTATGACACCCCTTACATCTAAATTTCATAATTTCTAGACTCAAGTGATAGATCAATCATCCTTCAAGGTTTCCTACCATAATCCATCATGGTTATGGAATTTAAGATTCGACCATCTAAATTTCAATGGTCTAAAATTACTTCATCAGAAGAACATGATGAATGGTTTGCCATTGATCAAGTAGCTTGACGTATTTTTTGAGATCTTCATACTAGGCAAACGACATAGAGAGAGATTTCCTAGAGAAAAGTCATATCATGCAAGACTGCCTCTCGAGATTGTCCAAATATATATCTACAGATTGATGTAGTCCCCCTCAGTTGGAGGAAATTTATATTTTGTAACTTTCATTGATGCTTACAATAGAAAGACATGGATTTACTTTATAAAACAATTTTTTTATGTTTTTAGCATCTTCAAAGAGTTTAAAGTCCAAGTTAAAGAGAAAAGTGGGCACATCAAAGTGCTCAAATTTGATCAAGGAGGAGAGTACATCTCAAATTAATTATTGAAATTCTACAAAGCTCATGGAATCAAGAAGTAATTCACCACAAGTTATACACCACAATATATTGGTGTTGTAGAAAGGTATAATATAACAATCATGGAGATGTCCCAAAACATGTTTAAGGCTAAGCATATACTAAATGAGTATTGGGTAGAAGAGGTAGGATGTGTAGTTTATCTCTTGAACAAATTTACAATAAAGAGCGTAAAGAACAAAGTTCCTCAATAAGCATGGAGTGGAAAGAAACACAGTTTTTCTCACTTACACATAGTTTGTTGCATAGCTTATGAATTTGTGCCTGTAGAGTTGAGAAATAAGTTCAATTATAGAGTATAAAAGTGCATATTTTTGGTCTATAGTGAGCATTCAAAATCTTACAAGTTTCATAATCCCATCATGAAGAAAGTTATCATCATAGAGACATAGAATTCATCAAAGAAGAAGCATGGAATAGAAGCATAGACAAAACAACCAAAATTGATGGTGGTATTCCACATGAGAATGAGATAGAAGGGATTGGAGCATAACATGTCCCTTATTTTCTAAAGGATATTTAAGGGAGTATTAAATTTACAAGATATCATTGACTCAATCTTATGAAATACCTTATAAACTCCCTCAACTCCATCCATAAGTTCCTTATTCCTTATCCTTATTTATATTATAATCTTATTTCTTCTTGATATCATTTTATTTTGCTAGATTTTTATCTTTATATTTGACGTCACTTAACTCCTTTTGACTTTATTATGTATATTTCTTGTTGCTAACATCCTGATTTCTTGGGTCATTATCATAATCCCATTGTCCTTTTTAAATCTAATCTAAAAATTATTCCTCTTCACCCTTATCTTAGGTTTGATTATTATTTCTATTATTCATGTATTTTTTTCTAACATTTGAATGTTATCTTCTCCTCCCTTATCTCTATGGTTGTTGGATTTATTAATATTTTATCTCTTCATTCAAACGATTTTTTCTCTCTTTTTTCCAGGGCAAGAACTCTCATGCCATGGTTTTCCATAGTTTTTGAATGTTAATGGTGAATTTTCATATTATATTTGATGATGTCATGATCTAAACTTAGAAGATAGTTTTATCAATGAAGGAATATCTTTGTCCATGGTCTTAGTCATACAAAATATAGCATCAATTAGTTTTCTTCTATTTCTAGTTACCGGTTCAATCATACTGAGCTATCCAAAGGTTCTGGCCATCTACAACATGAATTCATCTTCCTAGTATTTTAAGGATAAATAGTCTTACCTGAATTTGAACAAGGTTTATGTTTCCCTTAATTTGAAATTTCTTCCCTCACTTGCCATTGATCCAAGTAGTTTGAAATAAAAACTAATGATTTATATAGAATACTAATTTATTGTTCCCTTTAAAGCTCTAATGCACCACTAAAAATCACATAAAAACAAAGCTATGATGCCACTTTTAATGAAATTAATATATTGTACAAAGGTATATTCACAACATTAGATCACACTTCTATAAGTCACATGAATATATTAACACCAATCATTCACAAATAAAAGCATAATATATAATATCCACATATTATAATTGAAATATAGAGCATACTATTAAAATATACGATTGAGCCAATCCAATGGGAAACCTATAAAATACATTCAATAAGAATACAATTCATAATATGATCCTCCAATACTAAACACTACCTCATATAAGTACCCTAATTACCTAGAAATGAGGACTCCATAATCCAATTAGGTTGACTATTCCTACCAATATACAATAGAAAAAAAATCAAATGACTAAGTCAAATATTATATGTGTCATAAGTTGACCACACATATCCTAAGAAAGCCAATATGCTAAGGGTGTAGTACATGTAAAGGGATCTAAAATCAAATACACACATGACATTTGTATATTCATTTGGACCTATTAAGGTAAAACTCATTTTGTATATCCTATCATTATTCTCATCCTCACTATTACAATCATCATACATGTTATATTGTACATCATTTTAAAAAAAATAACATTCATAATATCATTTACAACATCTTTAAAAAGCACTTCTAAAGGGCATGTCATTACAACCAGACTAGAATAAAACAAAATGTCCAAAATTTAAAATAATCTAAGGTTTGGGATCAAGAAAATCAAACAAAATAAAATTAAAGCTATTGGATGTAAGGATATGCAATGGAATTAATCCTTATAATATTATATAAATTTATATTTGACATTATATGCAACAAGATCTAACCCTAGAGTAAAGGCACAACAAATCAAAATTTTATTAAACCCTAAAAGATTTTTCCAATAGTCAACCTTAAATAATTTAAATATACCCCTAAAAGGGATGCAATAAAGTGTGGGATGATTAAAATTTTAACATATATACCTATTTAACTTTTATTGGGATAAAAACCCACATAAATAATTAATCTAATTAATTAATTCTAAATATAGTGAAAAAGAAAGGAAAATTAATGTAAGGTTTAAACTTATCAAAAAACATTCATAATTTGATAACAACCTTTAGAAGGGTGAATGTGCGAATGCATACTCAAATGTTATAAGAATCTAACTTAAAAATTTGACAACAATCATATAAGATTGTTTGTATAATAGACTTAAGTTTTGGATAGTATGGATTGTACACTTCCATTTTAAATAGTTTATACCATACATTGTTATTATAGACAAATATGTAAACATTCCCGAAATAATTTTATGTTTGTGTTCACACAATTCTAGCCTCTAAATGCTTCACTTACCTTTTTTTATTTTTCATTCTAATCACCTACAAAATAATATTCTTTTTCTTTCCCTAGTTGGGTATAAATATTTGAAATCTTAAGGAAAACTATGATATGGTTTGGGGAATATGTTGAGGGTTAGTTAGGGTTTTAACCAATGTCTTATCAAGTCCCTAGATAGAACAAAGTCGAAAAGAAAAAAACTCAATGATCAACAACATGCAAATGAATATGTCTAGTATGAATTTATACAATATTATTTAAATGAATGTGGTAACATGTGTTGGATTTTCCTCTATAATACTTATAAGTGCTCAATAGATCCATACAAATAATAAAAGGAAATAACTAAATTTTCTCTCAACTAAATAAACTACAATACTTACATATTTTTAAATATATTCAATTCAAATTAAGATTTTATTAACACATAAATTGACATCAAACAATCATAAGATGAAAAAGAGAAAAAAAAATGAATACATTCTAACAAATAAATTGTTAGTAAAATTTTTGTACAAAAACTTAGATTAAAACATATACCATCATAAATAGACAGAACATAACAATAACACTTATTTTAGCTCAATAATCAATAGTTACACGAGTTTAACGAATAATAAATTTGTAACAGTCATTTTAAGATTTCTAACAAAGACATATAAATATTCAATTTATTTTAATTTTCATAGCATATAAATACAATTAACAAAATTTGATACCTCTAAAATATACTTAACCCATTCGTTAAATTTTTAGTTGTGTCATTAGCATAGAACATCAATGAAATTCCATAGTTTGAAAACATTCACAAATGTAGGTCATTTTCCTATGCATATTAAATTTTCTTTGATATTAACAAAATAATATGGATCAACAGAAGTGATAGTGATTAATTTGTAGAATATGCATCTAACAAATCTTCCAAGGCTATTTCACTCGAGCTAAATTATTGCTTTACAATCTTTGAAGTCGAAAATAATTACAAACATCATTTTACTGCTAACTTCTTATTTATCGGTGGTGGTCATTATATAATTATATAAATTATTGCCCAGCCACAGATTTTGCATGGCCTTAATGACTATGACTAGACTTATTCCCTCTACAAATTACATATACATATATGAAAGGTCCAAATTTTTTACCACATTTTCAAGAATATAAATGTTCTTCTTTTATTGAAAAAATTCATAAATATATATAATTATATTAATTCAAAAAACTGTTATTACAATCCAAAATAAAATTACTAGTCATTCAAATTGATTTTTTATCTTCAGTTTCTTTGTTTTGTTTCTCTTTGTTTTTATGTTGTTGCATATGTATACTCTATAATATTCTATATTATTTTCTAATTATTAAAATATATTATTTTTCACATACACATATTGCTGCTGCAATTTTAATTCCTTATATTCCATTATATATACTCTTTTATGTATGTTGCTGCACTATCATTGCTTCTCTTTTATTTTATCTCTGAATGTTGTCTATGTTTTGTGAATGCTTCACTTTTTCTCTTTAATGCACTTTTATCTTCCTTATCTAATTGAAATGTACTCATTATTTTTTATAACTGCACATTTTATAATTCCAAAAACTATGCATTAAATGTTTTAGGTGAGTTCAAATGGTTGGAGATGGTCACTAAATCCAATGAAAATTGCAATGTTGTCAGAGGTAAGTGAAATGGTAAAAATTAACATTTTAACACTTTTCCTTAATTTTGACCTTCTTTTATGTTCTATTTAACATTTTTCAACCCATAAATTATTTTTAAAATTTCTTATGAAATGTATGTATGCCTCTAGATTTTCTTTGTATACTTTTAGAGTTAGCTTATGCACTTTTAGAGCCAACCTGTGCATGTTCGGACCCAACCTATGGACTTTTAGAGCCAAGTTGTGAATTTTTAGAACCAACATATAAATATTTCGAGCTGGTGATGTTGCATCTATGGCTCCTAATATCTGTCTTAAACACTCAAAACTATATTTTAACAAAGACTTAGTAAATATGTCAGCAAGTTGTCGCTCAAACTTATAAAATTTAATTTCTATCTCACCTTTTTAAAATAATTCTCTAATAAAATGATACCTGATTGTTATATGTTTGTTTCTTCCACATGAAAAACAAGATTCTTTAATAAGGCAATGGAAGATAAGTTATCACAAAAGGATATGATTCTTTTGATCCAAATGGATTAACATACACTATTGAAGTTGTTGTTATATACTCAGCTTCATTCCTATAATGTGAAATAATTGGTTGTTTTTTTTAATCTCATGAAATGGATTCTGATCCAATATGAAAAACATATTTCAATGTTCTCTTTCTATTATCAAGATGACCAACCCAATAACTATCTATATATCCAACTAAATGAAAATAATTTTCTACTACATATAAAACTTCATATTTTCTTGCCATTAACATACCTCAATATCATTTTTCTTGCTTGCTAATGCATCCCTTTTAGTGTCTCCAGGAATCTAGAGATTAGGATGACTACATACATGATATCTGGTCTAGTTACAGTCAAATACATTAATCTTCCCACCAAAATATTGCATCATGTGGGATCCACATTGTTGTTATAATTTTATTTTACAATTTTAGACTTGTTTTAGATGATGTTGATACTATTATTTTAATCTAAAATCCTAAATTTCTTCAAAATATCTTTTGCATACTTGGCTTGGGATTAAAAAAACCACTATCCCAAGCCAAGTAATCTTGGAAATTAGTATCAAGAAAATACTTCAACAAACCTAAATAATTCATCTCAAACTCAATCTTTATGATTGATTTGAACTCTTCTATAGACTGATTTTCATTTCCAGTAAAGATTAGATCATCTACATATAAATACCATCACTACTCACCTTGATTAGAGAGCAGGTTCACTAACACTTTTTCTAAATCCATTGCTCAACAAGTATGAATATATTGAGTTGTACCATGTCCTTGGTACATGCTTGAGTCCATACAATGTTTTATATAGCCTGTACACTTTCATTTTATGCCCTAAAATCTCATAACCAGGTGGTTGTCTCACATAAACCTCTTCATCCAACACTCCATTCAATAAGGTTTACTTGGCATCCATTTGATGCACCTTCCATCAATGTTGAATAACTATTGCAATGATTGTTCTCACCATTTTCAGCCTTTCTATGAGAGCAAATGTCTTATTGTAATCACGTACATGCCATTTGTTTTATCCTTTGATAGCTAGCCTTATTTTGTGTCTCTCAATCTTTCCTTCTATAGTGGTTTTAGTTTTGTAAACTCACTTGACACCTATAACATTTTTTCCTGTTAGAAGATGTACTATCTCTCATGTCTGATTTTTATCTATTGTATGCATTTCTTCATCCATCACTTCACACCACTTATTATCTTTAATTTTTTCCTCAAAATAGATAGGATCAACTACTAAAATAGAGTAAAATTCATAGTTTTATCCTTATTTTCTTCATACCTTGACTATTGATAAATGTATATTAAAAACTCCTTATTCTACCTAAGCATTGATTTGAGTTGGAGGATGTTGAAGTTGTTTCATGACCTGCTTCTTGAGCTCCTTGTTGATTTTTGTCACTAGAATAATTTTCCCTTTATGAAATAGGACTTCAACTCAATGTATGAGTTATTGTACCACTTGTTAGTTTAGTTTAAAATATGGGTACAATGGCCCTTTTTTTGTTTTTATTGTTCTTATTTATCTTCCCATACTACATCATCTATAAACTAAATATCCAAAATGATTATTATCTCCTTGATGACTAGATTGTATAGCTGGTAAGATTTTGATTACTCACTATATCCAATGAAAATTTATTTTCTCCTTTGTCATCTCATTTTTATCTTAGTTGTTTGAGAACATGTGCATATGCCATACATACAAAAACTGTTAGGTGTTCAACATTAGGCTTTCAATTGCTCCATGCTTCTTGAGGGATCATATCCCTAACACAATTTGTAGGACATATTTAAAATATATATTGTTGTTGTTACAACTTCAGTCCAAAACTCATTGGATAATCTTTTGGCCTTATCATTATTTTTACCATCTCTTGGATGGTTCAATTTTTCCTCTCAGCTATATCATTTTATTGTGATGTGTACCTCATTGTAATTTGATTTTTTATCCCATTATTCTTTCAAAAATTCATAAACATATTTGATATTTATTTTCTCCTCTACCAATTCTCAAAATCTTTATGTAATGGCCACTCTGCTTCTTAAACATGGCCTTTACTTGAGTATTTCAAATGCATTTGATTTATGCTTCAAAAAATAGACTCATGTATTTTTGATGAAGTAATACATGAATCTAATGAAATACTCATACCTAGATAAGGAGTGGCTCTTCATGGGACCACAAAAATTTGAATGACTTATCTCAAGAGGAGTTCTTTCTCTCCATGACTTACTTGAGAGAGACATTTCTTTATTGCTTCCCTAATATGAAACATTCACACACTTTATTTCATTGTTCCATTAGGGGTAATACTCTTACCATTTTATTCTTGTGAATAATATTCAACATATAAAAACTCAAATTACCATACCTTAGATGCCTAAGGGTATATTCATCCACCATAACTATTTTATAACTTGTTTTAAACTCACTTTGCATTCTCAAGGGAAACAATTTATTGCTTGTCATCTTGAATGTTGTAATCATCCTATTGATTCCAATTCTATTCTAAATGATGAACCCTCCATCTTCAAATATCACCCTATATCCCTTTTGGATAAGCTTCTCAATACTAATTAGGTTGTGTTTCAACCTTGGAACATAGTAAGCATCCTGAATTTATCTCTTGTCACATTACTTGGTGTGGATATAAATGTTCCTTTTTCCCATAAAAAGGACCTTATCATTATTTCCCATCTTCATTTATGATTTGATTGATTCTTCAATTATATTTAAAATCTCTTTGTTCCCATTAATGTGGTTGTTTCAGCCACTATCAAGATACCATATTTCTCTACTATTTTGCTTAGTAATGTTACAAGTTATGAATAATTTTTTTCTCTTTTCATTATTATCAGTTTTAGCATATTTTAGATCATAAAAACTTGCATTTTATTTATTCATATCATATTATTTATTCCTAAATTATATTTCATAATATCCATACTTCTTGCAATAATAGCATTACACATTTGATTTATCATACCTATGTGTAGAACCACCTCTTGAAGTGTTATTGTTCCTTCCTCTTCCTCTTCCATGTGATTCTTGATTATTATGTCTTCCACATTATTGGATGTTACAATATATTCCTATACCTATGTTGTTTTCTCATCTACCCCTACCTCTCACATTCACATTTATTTTGAAGGCTTGTTCATGAGAAGAGTTGGCTAATCTATTTAGACATTATTCACGGGTTTGCATGGAACCCATTATCTTATCAATTTTCATTTGTATCAAATCCTTAGACTCTTATATTCCCACCACAATAGGATCAAACCTAATTGAGATACTCCTCAAAACCTTTTTGTATGATTACATGGCCTTCTAATGAATCTCTATTTGTCTTGATTTGATTGACTATGCTCATAGTCCTTGTAAATAAGTCATTGATAGTCTCATTTTATCTCATTTGGAGGGTCTAAAAATCCCTTCTCAATAATTAGAGATTGATCAAATTCACCTTGTCACTACCTTGGTATGTATTTTTCAATATGTTTCATTCTTTCTTGGAACGAGTTGTTATTATCCTTAGAAAGACTAAATTAGTCAATGTCATTTGAATGTATTTTAAACCCTTGACATCCTTCTTTCTATTTTATTTCAAAAAAATTATTTATGATTGAGTGAGATCATTGAATTTTGCTTGGTATGTTGCTTATGTATATCTACCTTATTCAAGCTCCCATAGCTCTTAAGATCAAAACATAGTATTCATTTTAATGCACCATATGTCATAGTTCTTACCATCAAACATTGAGGTCTATTTCCATGATTTGATACTATTAGTTGAAATTATTTAACAATTCCTTAAGACCTATGCTCTTATACCAATTTTTGACCAAAAGAAAACTAAATGAACAAATTTTAAGCCAATTATGAGAAATAGATGAATGAGCATCTTAATTGTGTAGCTATAAACAATTTTTGGAGCACAAGAATAAGACGAAAAAACATGCAAAATAACAATCTTTACAAATAAAAATAGGGGAGGTGAAGTTTGATCTAAAAACACACAAATATATATATGCTTATATTAATTCAAAAACCTAATATTACAATCCAAAATAAAATTATTAGTCATTCAATGTTGATATTGTTATGTTTCTGATCAAACTAATTTTATGTCTTTAGTTTCTTTGTTTTGTTTCTCTTTGTTGTTATGTTTTTACATATATACTCTCTTATGTTTTATATCCTTTTATGACATTTAAATATATATTATTATTCACATGCATAGACTACTACTTCAATTTTAACTCCTATTCTATTGTATATACTCTTTTTCGTATGTTGTTGCACTATCTTTGTCTTCTCCTCTGTCATGTCTTTGACTATTGTCTATGATCTTCTATTGCTGAACTTTTTCTCTTCATCATAATTATACATTCCTTACCTAACTACAACACACTCTTTCATATTTCCCCTCTCATTCTTTCTTTCTTACAATTGTACATTTCAAAGTTCAAACAATTGTGTATTAAATGTTTTAGGTGAGTTGAAACTATTAGAGGGGTTCACTATACCCAATAAAAATTTGAATGTTGTCATAGGTATGTGATAGGGTTAAAAATTAATATTTTAACACCCATGTATCTTACATTACTATAATTGGAAACCATGAGAGGTTATAAATAAAATTTAACTTACTATGATCTTATATGTAGCTCAACACCAACAAGGTTGGACAGTTAAAGAAAAGTGTTGAATTTCACTTTTAGAGACTTTCCAGGTAGTAATTTAATATATGACATGATAGATTTAGTTAGAGAATTTGGTGTTGTTTATGAGAGATATTTTCATGTGCCAACACAAATATATGATAGTCCATGGTATTCATTGAATCAAAGACTAGTCCATTTCACTGTAATCTCTACCGAGTATGAATGGGGTATAGATTACATCGAACATGATTGGAGTTCACATAGTGAATAGGCATGGATGAGGATTTCAAGTTTTCAAAACACTATCTAGGTAATGAAATTTCGTATGGCATCTCTTTAATCTAAATAAGAGATTGCAATGAGAAAATTCGGAAGATTCATAATTTTAACAAAAATTCATAATGTAGAAACAAGTGTAATTTATAGCTCATTCATGATGCCTACCTTGAATATTTTATTTTTATATAGTTATTTATTTATCATATATTTTAAATTTATTGTACATTTACATGAGAGTTAACCCATATTCCTAGTTTGAGATTTTACAACCATTTAATATACTTTGATAGAAAAAATATTTGGATAGAAATTAATGCAATCTGAAATTGAATTCACCTCTTATTAGACAATACATTAAAAAATAATAAGTACAAATATCACCCATTAAAATTTTGGAAGATGTGGCCTAGCCACATGTACTCTAACCTACCTATCAGCCAATGAGGAGAACCTCACCTACCTCCTTTCAATGCATGCATGTGCATGATAACTAGGAGATCAAAGAGGATATATTTACACACACTTACTTCTGCATGTCTCAGCTAACTACATACATTACATTATAGCATTTATTGTATTTAGTTGAATGCCTCAATTATGAATCCACATCTAGAGAGTTTGAATGAGATATATATAAGGAGGTCATTGTATTTTTCTCATTAAAGGAGAAGAGAATTAGCGAATATCTACCAAAATAATTATATGAGTTTATGTTGTAATAGAGCATTGAAGCTCATCATTATTTTCAAAAAAAAAAAAAAATGTTATAACATCTTCAATTTTTTACTCCAGTTTCTTTAAATGATTAATGTTTGTTGTTGTGTTTTTCTTAATGTGTTGTATTTAAGAGGTTAAACCAAAAGAAATTAAATCCTTCAAACTAGTATCAAAGCTTAGATAATTCTTCCTAGGCTAAAGTGGGAGCAAGCTTCATTTAAACCCATGTACAACTAGGCAAAGCTGAGGAAGAATAGATGTTGAAGACCAATCAAGGATATAGCCTATGTTTCTAAGATAAAATAAAACCTTGAAGTCATCATTTGACCAATATTCATCTAAGTTTATTGAAGGGGTCAAGCTATTCAAACTCTAAGATGAACCTGCATAAAGCCAATCTATTGAATTGAAGCTAAATATGTCTCTCCTAGGCATGTGCAACAAGAAGTATGTGAATTATACTTAATTTCATCCAATAAAAGATAAAAAAATCTAAAGTTGAGTCGTGTATGGTGAGTATTATGTAGAGCTAAGATGAATAAAGTTGAGTCATCAAAGGAAGGATTGTTATTTTTGAGACTGTAATTAATATCATCACTCAAGCACCCAAAGTGGCTACCTTATACACCCATTCTATAATCCATCCATAATTTTAGTGCCTCAAATCAAATTTATCTCTCAAGAACCATATTCAAACATTAGAGCCTTATTGTATACAACAAACTTTTATGCACTTGTTTTGCACCTGAATCTACCAGCTAACTGTTGCACCAAATTATATCACCCACCTCAAGGGATCAATAAATGTGGTCAAAAACCTCACCCACTTCAATTCCAAATATCACATCAATGAATTCCTTTAATAAACCTAATTTATGCACTTCATAAGCATCTACCTTCAACACTAGTGCCTTAAGTTTTGCACCTCTAGTTATGTGCCCAAGTTATAAAGTATTCTATTGCACCTCATATTCATTCACTTGTCTACAATGGTGAATATAGCTAGTAACTTAACTTAGCCTCAGCTATCTATTTTAAGTGGGAAGAATTATGACTTCTAAATCATAAATATGAGGATTTTTTTCCTCATAATATAAATGGGATATCATAGATAATGGGTTCATAAAACTAGTTACTCCACAATTATTATAATCCTTATCATAAGAAAACAAGGACCTACTCAAAGAGAATAATAAAAATGACATTAAATCCCTATTATTCATCTATTAATCTATGGAAGAGTCCATATTTACACATGTTCAAGCAACAACTAGATCAAAATCAAGCATGGGACAACTTGTAGGTAGCCTATCAAGTCACCATCAAGGTCAAGATCATCAAATTATAAAAGTTATAAAGAGACTTTGAAAACCTCCAGATGAAGGAGTCAGACACTATTGATTCATTCTTCACTCATGTGGTTAGAATATTCAACCAAATAATATTTCATGGAGAGACCCTTAAAGATGAGAAGATTATCAAAAAGATCATGAGGAGTTTACCTGCAAAGTTTGACTCCATTATTGTAGCCATTGAGGAGTAAAATTATATATTTTAGATTTAAATTGATGATTTTATGGGATATTTGTTATCCCATGATAAAATACTAAATAGATCAATAATATCCTCACTTGATAATGCATTCAAATCTCAAGTTTATGTCAACAGAATGAGATGAAGATCAAGCTACATCAAAAGTAGAAATATGTTGAGAGGAGGAAGATAATATGCATATCATGATGACACATATTAAATACTATCACATCTTCATACTATACATATAAAAGAGGTATAGGAAGCAATAATTCCCATTCACATAAGCACTCACATACATAAAAGCCTGATAAGTCTAATGCCTAGTGCCACTATTGTAAAAATTATGGCCACTATGCAAACAAATGTAGAAAGAGGTAGTTCAATATGAATAAATAAAAGGAAATTTTCACTAAGGAGAACTAGTCTTCCATCACTAATTCAATCATGATTACTTGTAATGAAGCACAAGAAAGCACAAAGGATGTGTGGTTCGTAGATAGTGGTTACATCAACCACATAACTAGAATCAAAGACCTTTTATCAATCATGGATGACTCTATCAAATAAAAATTCAAGTTAGGAAATGATAATAGATTCTCAATTATGGGAAAAGGCACAATTCCCATTAAAACTAGGCAAGAGGAGAAAAAGTTCATCCTTGATGTATTTTATGTTCTTGGTTTACAACACATCCTAAAAAGCATATAAAAACTAGTGTAAAAGGGTTATGGAGTCCATTTTGAGCATGATGAATGTGTCATTATAAACTTGCCTCCAAGTAATGGATTGATTAGAAAAATTTCTATTAGAAGGAACAAAATGTTTCCTTTGAGTATTCAGACTCTGACACCCCCTACATCTAGATTTTAGAATTTCTAGACTCAAATGTCAGCTCAATCAACCTTCAAGGCTTCATACTAGAATCCATCATGGTTATGGAATTTAAGCTTTGACCATTTATTTTTTAATGGTCCAAAATTTTTCATCAGAAGAACATGATGAATGGTTTGCCATTGATCGAGTATCATAACATAGTTTGTGAGAGCTGCATACTAGGTAAACAACTTAGAGAGATATTTCCTGTAGGAAAGTCATGTCGTGGAAGACCACCTCTTGAGATTATCCACACACACACACACACATAGAGAGACCAATGCAATCCCCCTCAATTGGAGGAAATTTATATTTTATAACTTCCCATGATGATTACAATATAAAGACAAGGGTTTACTTCCTGAAACACATGTTTGATATTTTTAGCATCTTTAATGAGTTTAAAGTCCAAGTTGAAAAGTTAACTGGGCACATCAAAGTGCTCAGACCTGATCAAGGAGGAGAGTACATCTCAAATTAATTTTTGAAATTATACAAAGCTCATGGAATCAAGAAGCAATTCACCACAAGGTATACACCATAGTAGAATGGTGTTGTAGAAAGGTATAATATAACAATCATGGAGATGTCCCAAAACATTTCTAAGTACAAGAAAATACCAAATGAGTATTGGGTATAAGTAGTAGGACGTGTAGTTTATCTTTTGAACAAATTTACAATAAAGAGAATAAAGAATAAAGTTCCTCAAGAAGCATGGAGTGGAAAGAAACATAGTGTTTCTCACTTGTGCATCTTTGGTTACATAGCTTATGCACTTGTGCCTTTAGAGTTGAGAAATAATCCCTATGATAGAGGATAAAAGTGCATATTTTTGGGCTATAATGAGCATTCTAAATCTTAAAAGTTACACAATCCCATCACAAATAAAGTTATCATCAATAGGGATATAGACTTCATCAAAGAATAAGCATGGAATGGAAGCATAGATAAATTAACCATACTTTGTGGTGATATTCCAAATGGGAATGAGATAGAAGGGATTAGAGCACAATGTGTCCCTAAAAATCCATAAGCACATGATATAGAAACACCTCACAGTGTGCCTCACACTCCCACATCAATGTCTAAAGAACCCTCAGTGCTAAGCAAATCTACACCTATTAGAATTCATCACAATGATTCATCAAATCCAACTCTAACATCATTAAGATTACACTTCAGATATTCTTCAAGGAAGATAAGAACCCTAAGGGGTACTTATGATGAATTAAAACCAGTTGAATATACAAGTTTCCATTGTGATTTTGCATTCTTAGTACAAGTTGATATTGTAATTTTTAAGAAGCTATCTAAGATGCTAATTAGATTATCAACATGGATGAAGAGATTAATTATATTGAAAAGAACAAAACATGGGATTTATTCATTCTTCCTAAAGTAAAAGGGCATCATAGGATTGAAATGGGTCTATAAGACCAATTTCAATGCTAAAGGGAATGTGGAGAAATAAAAATCAAGGTTTGTAGTAAAGGGATTCTCTAAATAGCCCAAAATTGACTACAATGAGACTTTTACGCTAGTAACTATATTAGACATTATCATAATGGTGTTGTATGTTATTGCTTATTATGATAAGAAAGTATTCCAAATGGATGTCAAATATGCATTTTTGAATGACATACTAGACTAAGAAGTGTATGTGTAATAGCCACTTGGATATGAAGTTTCAGGACAAGAGCACAAGGTTTGTAGATTGAATAAAGACTTTTACAGGCCCAAGAAAGCACCAAGATCATGGTACAAAAAAATTGATTCATATTATTTTAAGAGTGGCTTTAAAAAAATTAGTAGCGAGACAACCCTGTATATAAAAAGGGATGATCATGGAAAAAATTTAATTGTGTGCCTATATGTGGATGACCTCATATTCACTAGTGAAATTTAAATTTCTTCATTCAAGACAACAATGAAAAGATAATTTGAGATGAAAAATTTGGGGTTTATGAAAATAATTCCTTGGTATAGAAGTCAATCAATCAAAAAAAGGCATTTTTATATGTCAATCAAAGTATGTAAAATATTTATTGAAAAGGTTAAATATGGTGAAATCTAACACCTATTGAAATGGGATTATATCTCAACACATAAAACACATGATCCAATATTGATCCATCTTTATATAAAAGACTTGTTAGAGGCCTAATGTATCTAACTACCATAAGACATAATATAATGTACGATGTGAGCCTCATTTTAAGGTTTATGGATAAAACCAAAAAATAACCATGGAAAATAGCCAAGAGGATTCTAAGATATATAACTATAACAAAATACAATGGAATCATATATGCACCCTCAGAAGAGTTCAAGTTAATTGGATATATAGAGAATGATTATGCCAATAGCATTGATGATCAAAAAATCACATCCAGATACATGTTTCATTTTAGATCAGACATAATTACATGGTAATATAAGAAGAAACATATTTTCTACCTTTAATATTATAAGTAGAGTATGTAACATCCACATCAACAACATGTTAGGAAATTTGGATGAGGAGAGTCCTATTGGATCTAGTGCATGACCAAAAAAATACAATAAAAAATTATTATGATAAGAAATAAAATATAGAACTCTCAAAGAATAATGTGTTTCACTAGTAAAGAAAGAACATAAATACATGTTATCACTTCATCTAATAGCTAGTAAAAATGGTGAGATCTTTCTTGAATTTTGTAGATCTCAAAATTAGTTTATTGATATTTTTATAAAGCCATTGTCAAAGAATATTTTTGAGCATCTTAGATAATGCATAGGAGTATCAAATTACTCTGATAGTATAGATTAAGATGGAGTTTTGGAAGATGTGTCCTAGCCCTGTGCACTTTAGCCTACCTACTAGCCAATGAGGAGAACCTCACCTACCTCCTTTCAATGCCTATTAGTGCATGATAGCTAGGCGATAAAAGAGGATATGTTTACGCACACTTACTACCACATATCTCAGCTAACTAGATACATTCCATTAAAGCATTTATTATATTTGGTTAAGCATCTTAGTTATGAATCTATGTCTAGAGAGTTTAAAGGAGATCTATATTAGGAGGTCATTGTAGTGTGCTTGTTAATGGAGATAAGGAGTAAAGCTTTGCCAAAATCATCTTAGGAGTTCATGTTGTAATAGTACATTGAATCTCATCATTATTTTCATAATTTTTTGTGTTATAGCATTTGCACTTGTTTACTCTAGTTTATTTGAGTGATTTGTGTTTAATGTTGCATTTTTATAGTTGTGATGTAGCTAAAAGTAAACCAGAAGTGGTTAAATCCTTCATAAAATAAAATGGAATCTATAATATAAATTTAAAATTGTAATAAAATTTCATTTGTATTTGAGTTGGAATTTATAATAAATGGGTTGACCATGACTTGGCTTTTATTGATTGTAAACAAATGTTCTGGCTTATTTTCATAGGGTAACATACCACTAATATATGCCTATAATGCTTTTATAACAATTTGTTTAAACCTAAAAAATTGGATTAGGGAATATAGGGTTAAAGGGGATACAAATAGCCTAAGGTACAAAGATGATAAACTATCTATATATCAGGCCAATTAATTTAAAAAATTAGATAGAACATATATTGAATTTATTATGATGAGATATGTTAAAAATGGAAAGTAAAACTATGTTAGATATTGTGATGATAATGAAAATAAGTAATTAATTGGTTCTAATGTTAATATATATTTGGATCTAGAACATGCATGAAGTAGACTAGAAGAGTATGTTGTAACAATCACCAAATTCTATATTAAGTACCTATATAGTTGTGGACACTTACATTAGCTTGGGATGGTTGCATCAGTGCTAGTCTCTAGGTCAAACACGGGTGTCTTGTATAGAATACCTATTAAAATAGGATGCAACCACCTAGATGTTTATGATTATTTCATCACTTTCACTTTGGTGCATTTAGATTTGGGTCATGGACTATTGTTCCTTGTCAAATAGTAAAACCCTAGTTCTTCTTCCTCATAGTGGATGTGATAAAAATGGGTTAGTCGGAACATGATGTTGAGCTTCCTCAAATACACCTCTATCAATGAACACTACCTACATAGCTAATAATTTGAAGAGGACCTCAAACTTATGTAGTTTTCCTCTACATGTTAGCTTATGTGTGAATCATGCAATATGTGTAAAGTAAGTACAATAGTGACTTAGCTTGTAACCTATAAAATTGGGCTCTTGGACTGATACTTCAATACTTTAGACCTATGTATGTGTTTTTCCTATGACTGATATGAGAATAATAAAAAATAGGAAAGCTTTGCTCTATTGAATGCTTGATTTAATACTTTTAATAAGTTGCCTTAGTTTGTGTTAGGTAAAAATTTTATAGGTAAGGTATGAATTAGGGTTGATCTTGTATTTATAACAATCCCTTTAGATAATAACTCACATAAAATCACTTAGACTAATTATTAGGATACATTTCATTTTAAAATTAGATGACTTTTAGGGTACTAGACACTTGTGTTGGAGTTGGACACCTATGTCGATATAGGTGTTTGTCTTGGATGCAAGTGTCAAAGGAGCAAGAAAATAGGTATAAGATCATAACTTAAAAAGGCATAAGATAAGAATTTTTTAAGTATTCTTGGAAAGATAGAAGTCTTAGGTCATCAACATAATATTATTCTGACTAAGAGATAGTCCAAGGGGCACAAGAGAGAGTATATGCGAGACTTGTGAAAGCAAGAAAGGTTTAGAACTGAGAAGAACAACCAAGGTCTAAGTTTTCCAAGTTTACACAACTAAGGTATTATATAATTTATAAATAGTGTCTAAATTTCCTCCCCCCTTTAATCTAGTAATGAAATGTCTAGTTTAAAGGAAGGAATGCATACTTGGGTGTGTATAACACACCTTATCTTTTCTTGAATCTAAATTGAATGATTTTATGGTGATTGACCTACAACAAAGATCATGTTATAGTATAAATAATTGCATATAATATAAAATTTAAATTATTGAAATGATTGAATTTGAAAGAGAGTTAGGTTTAGGAGTACACGTATGTATCAATACAATTGTCTTACCTATTGAGAACTTGATTTTAAAGATGTATCATTATGAATCACTAAAATTGAGATTAGGGTAAATATAAATATGGAAATTAAATATATCTAAGGAGATATAGAGAGATATAGGAGTGACCATTCCCACAACTTTGGAGAAAATATGAATTACAACTTGGCAGTTGAGACTAGCACAACCATGTAACCCAATCATACTTATAACCTAGTGAGTGTGAGTGAACGAAGTCAAATCACACTATCAAAATAGTAAGGTTGGATGATAAAATCAATTCCAACTTGAAAACTTGGAAAAATTGAGAGATTTAATCATCTCAACCATACCAAAAAGTGAACTAACTATTATAGCATATTAGCTCATTATAGTCTATAAAAGTATAACCTAGTGGGTGGTGATAGTCCCTGAAAGTGTTTATAATTTGTAAGTGATTTATATTTTAAAATAGTAAGTGAAAATTACATAGCATATTTACCTTAGATATGTCTCGCGATAAAATTGAGTACAATAATGGTACCAATGTATATTATTATAGCACAAATGTGTAACTATATCATATAACTATGTGCTTTGACCAATTTAAAATTATGTAAGTGTGGAGAACATGTTTCTAAATCATGTCCCAACTATAATTTGAAACTAAAAAAATTATGTAAATCCCAATTTGGAGGACATATTTACATAATACTCCCCAAATATAATTGGTAGATGTTGAATACTGAGTAAGTGCAGAGAACATGTTTCCAAAACATGCCCCCACTGAATATGAGATTATGAACATGTGGAAACCATGCCTATATGAAATGCTCTCACTAAATATAAAAATTTAATGTGTGTGGAAACCATGCCTCCACTAATATTCCTCCATTTTGAGATGAGGGAAGATCAAAATTGGTAGTTATTGTATCATAAGATTATGAAGGAGATCATTAATTTTATCTTTTTAGTGGAATACAAACCCCAATTAAAAAAACTCAATGAAAAAAAAAAACTACCTTCCATAAGTACTTGGGTTAGCAAAAATGTAACTATATCAAATACAACTAGAAGATACATAAAATGCTATCTTTACCTTCCTTTTCAAATGGTTCTTATTCATTGGCATATAAGAGCGTTCATGCTTGTTTTATGTCTAATGGAGTCCTTTGTCAATGTGTTTGATTTGCAAGAAACACCTCTTCTTGTCCATTTGTGTCTTGGCTTGGATTGGCATGGTTTGTGATAACAAAATGAATCTTTCTAGAGACAATTTGGCATTACTTCTTTTCACAAAAAAGCTTCATAAACAATGGCAATGACACTTGTATTTATAGGTTTTCAAATTGACCCCAACTCAAGTGTAATTAGGTTATATTTAACCATGGTTAGGTTAGTGAGGGGATAAGTAATTAATATTTGGGACAGAGATCTCATTTATTAGTCATGGCTCACCACTTCTAAATTTAATGCATTTATGAAGATATTTCTAATTCTTTGACTTTGAAGATGATGACATCATCATTACCTCATTTTTATTGAAATTTCCTTTTAAGAAAATAGATATTCACTAATTTAATATGGAATTTTTAATTTAAGTATTCAATTATATTTTATTAATTAATTAATTCTTCTTAGGGTTGTGGCACTTTAGGAATTGGTTAAGTGCCTCACTTAATGGGTCAAAAGGCCAATTTATCAATTTGCAAGGTCACAATTTAATTGGGGATGAATCAATGGGAGGTTATCATTTCATATAGGATAATAACCCAAATATGGATACTTCGACATGATTTTGGGTAGTTATATCCCTTGTGTGGATGAAATTTAGACATCTAGTGACTTTTTAGGATTAATTTGCATTATTTGGTAGAAATTAATTTGAAGTCTATTTGGACATGAAATGCATCCAAAAATGAGTGTCTACAATTTTCCCCTATTTGAGAAGGTGTTACAAGACATAGGCATAGTAAGTGGGATACTATTATGGAAGAGGAATATGGTTCCTTTCTAAGGAACAACACTTGGGATTTAGTCCCTATTCCTAAGGGAAGAGAACTTATTTGATGTAGGTGGATCTATCAAATAAAATTTATAGTAGATGGGTCCATAGAAAAGTTCAAAGTGCATTTGGAAGTAAAGGGTTTTTCTTAGGTACCTGACATTGATTATACTGAGACATTCACCCCAGTTGATAAAATTAACTCAATATGACTCACTCTCACCATTGCAATATCACATCATTGGGGTGTTCATTAGATGGATGTGAAAAGTACCTTTCTTCATGATGACCTCAAAGAGGAAATATACATGGATCAACCACAAGGATTTGTGGAAGATTACTCCTTAGGTTTCAAACTTTAGAAATCTATCTATGACCTCAAACAAGCTCTTCGAGTTTGGTATGCCAAGATGGACTCCTTTATTTTTTTGGTTGGGTTCACTAGATGCCACTCTAATCTAAATGTCTAAATTTTACAATAGGATGATTCACTATTGATTTTGGGTCTCTATGTGTATGACCTATTGATCATATGGATTTATTAATCCACCATCACAATAATGAAAACTATTTTGTCTGATAGGTTCTCAATGACTCACTTGGACTTGTTGCATTACTTCCTTGAGATTGAAATTTCTCAGTATGACTCTGGAATCACTATTTCACAATCTAATTGTGCTCTTAATTTGATTGCATAGTTTAACATAGATTATTTTAAGCTAACTATGATTTATTTCTCTTTAGTGTGAAGCTTGAGGATGATTATCCATCTCCTTTGGTTAATGTCACCTCGTATCTATAACTTGTTGGTAATATCATCTACCTTACACATGTTAGACATGATATTTCATGTGCAGTGGGCATGGTCTCTAGATTGTGGATTCTCCACTACATTTAGGGTACTAATAGTTTTGGGATTCATTGTGGAGTAGGTATTGACATCAACTTGATAAGTTATATAGATTCAGATTGGGTTGATGATATTTAGAATCATAAGTTTACTTTAAGATATAGTTTTTCCCTCAAATTGAGTCTGATTAATTGGTAAATCCAAAAGTAGAATGCTATTATTTTATCTTATACTGAGGTAGAATACATAGTATTTACTAATGTTACCACTAAGGCTATTTAGCTTCAGAGGATTCTCATTGAGTTTGGCATCCAGTTTCAATGACCAACAATCATCTTTTATGATAACCAAAGCACAATCTAAATCTTTGAAATATTCTCTTACATCAACAAACTAAACACATCAAGATTCACATGCATTTCATTCGAGGGCTCATTCATAAATAGGTAATTGATATATTCACCAAACTCTTCACTGAGAGCAACTAACTTTATTTACAGGATCTTCTTGGGGTTTGGACTGATCCATCTTATTCCTCCTATGGGGGATCATCTCTATGTACTTGGGTACCTCATCAAGACTTTATGTTGGGACCTAATTCTTATAACCACCTAAGCTAAACTTAAGGGGGGTATTAGTGTAGGCTTTTTCCCATAATGTGTTTTTACCTACATAGTCTAATTAGCTTGCTTAGGTTAATAATAGGTCATTAGGGAAAATGTACTTTAAGTCATTTTATAATTGAGTTGAGTTAATTACCTTTTTGGATGACCTAATTCCTCACTATTTAATGTACCTTCCTATGTGAATGTTGGATAATGCACATTTTAATGGAACTTTTTGTTGTGAAAACAAGCTTATTCATCTTGTGAGTTGTTCTTCAAGTTTTACTACTCCATACAGGTTCAACCTTGTACATTCAACCCTATCAATTTGATCTTCAATTATGGCTCACTCTAACATAACTTAGACATATGATTTATATGAATGTCCTAATATATTTGAGGGTAGATTTCCTCAAAAATTCTTTTGATTTCATTTTTGAATCTATAGATGAACATGAAAGAATAGTCTTCATAGATCCTATTATCCACATACTTTAATGATGGTTATCATATTTATCCATGTGTTATATGGATTGTGCCAAGGAATACATCTAATAATATGAAATCATATAGAAATTTCCATCAACTGACCTTTACTCATTACTAAAAATTTGAACCTTCAGTCTAAGTCTTATAATCTCTCCCAAATCAACAATCTTGTTTGAATTCAGGAGAATGTCCAACAAAGGGTCCCAATCCACTTGTACATAAGTAATGTTGGGAAAACCATATAATGTATTTAAAATGGACATTTATATCCTAATATTAGGCCTAAATTTAATAATTTAGTTGGAAGATATGCCCCCTTGGGATTCAATTTTTAGATTTTTACTAGCCATTGCTTAAGTTTTCCCTCTACAATGTTGTTTTTGAACCATACATTGGCCGAAATTTGGTTATAATCTACCTCAGTCACTGGGAGCCTAAATTACATTTTGAATTCCCTTCTAGAAATGTATGGGAGTGCATTCTTCCCTTTTATTAGGTGTACATAGTCTCCATAGCAAGTGCCTTTAAAGAATAAAGTATAGATCAAGTCAATACGGGGCATTACCTCTAGTTTTTTGTTGCTTGATGAAGCCCCATGGTTTTGATTGGTAGTAGGTAATAGATGTATTGATTTTCATCTTGGGACAATTGGTATTATTCAGAGTTTGGTGCCACATACTCCACTACATTCTAGAGTGTTGAGTAATTTGGAAACTTGAAATTGATAGTGCTTTTGTCAAATAGGGTGTTGTTGTATTTAGTATTTACAACACAAGAATATGAATAAGGGGTTTTAATATGTGTTAGTTTTAAAGAAAAATCCATTTTGGTAATTTCAAATTGTTTAATTCCTTTGTAAATTGGTTTGAATGCTCTTATAATTTTGCTAAATAAGCTAGGGTTTTAGGGTTATAGGAAGGCTTAAAATTACAATGTTCACTCTTAGTTTGATGGAAAACTGACGTTCCATTTGCTTAGATTTTACATATATTTTTGAAAGTCTATGCCTTGAATGATTAGCTCATGATAATTCAATGCGAATAATGAATTTTGATTTCATTCTCATTTGGATTTAGATTATCTATTCAGATTTAGTAGGTTTGTTTATCTACCATGTGGTAACTTCTCATCGATCTCCTATGTCTAGTAATCTTGTTTGAGACAAGTGTCAACTTATCATTTACCATCTTCTTTGCTTTTCTATCAAACTTATTTATGTGTGTTTTGGCCATGCATCTCTTGTATTGCAACACTTGTTTGTTTCTCACTTATTTAATATTTATAACCTTGTTTTGTATGTACTTCATGGCTATAGGCTAAAGTAATTGAGCCACATTGAGTAATCTTGGGATAGCAGGAACTCAGGGCCTTGGGACCCTAACTATTTGAACCTTTTGAACTATGTACATCCCTATGAATGCTATGATTTAATGAGATGTTAATATGTGGCATGATATCATAGTATTAGAGACTCAAAGCCACATGACCATTAATCCATTAACTTTATATTCCTTATCTAAATCTTTGGGTTAACAAAAATGTGCCAGTTATAAATTTCTTAGAGTTCAGAACCTTAGGAATATTAGACTACAAGACCTTGAGACCATTAGAAGGAATTTAATTATTTTTAGGTTTTGAGTTAATGGAATTATAAAACTTTTCTAGTTCTCAGAGCTCGAAGCCTTGAAACCATTCAATGATTAACTTTGGTTCGAACTTTCATGGTTTTGGGTTTACATGATTGTGTTATGTGGTGTGTTCTCATATCTAAGATAATTCAAACACTTAAAATTTTAGTTAAAACTAAATTTATGTAGGTAACATATGAATTCCACCTATTAATGTCCACTGATTAATGTGGTTTGTAATTTTATATAGGTAACATATGAATTTATATAGGTAACATATGAATGTCACCTATTAATGTGGTTTGAAATTTTATATTACATTTTATATTCTTATGCTTTAAATTTATTTTACTAAATATTAAAAAATAGTTCCACTGATGTAGAGGCATCACTCATGGAAGCAACATGATTGTAAATTTTGTTTAGATCGAGTGAATAAGGGATCAATAAACATGTTTAGAATTTTTTATAAGTTTTATGAGTATAAACATGCACCTTGGAGTAATTTCAAAGTGTTTATGAGTGTCTAGGGAAGTTAGAAATTCAAATTGGGGATTTCTTGCCATTTTGGCAAATTTGAATTTTTGAATATTTTAGCATAAAATAGATGTTGTAGGAGGTGGTTTAGAAGTTAAAAAGGTGTAAATTAATATGTAATGTTAATAAGTACACCTTAGGTATATATACATATCCATAGGTCACACTTGTATGGAATAATCAACCTTGTTGTTTGTGTCAAGGAGCAAATGTTATCACAAGTGACTGTTAGAAGGTAGTTAGGGTAGTTATGTTAGATTCAAAACACGTAAATTTTGGTTTTTCATTTAGTGATGATAATTTATTCAATTATATATGGTTAAATACCTAATATATAAATAAATGAGTGCTACAAGATTAAATAATAGTAACTGTGTTCTATTTTCCTACATATTACCTTATAGATTGTTTGTGTCAATTTTACTCAATAAAGGAAGATTAAATAGTGTTATGTTCCTAAATATTGGTATGCAATTGGTGAGTTATTTTAATTTTGATTTAAATTGTTTTAAATAATTTATTTTTTTACTTTCCATGACACCTAGCTTTGAGAACTATACAACCCTATGTAATGATGTTTGCATAGACAATCTTTACACAAAAATTGTTTGAAAAGGTTTGTATATGAGTATAAGGACACAAATAATTATTTAATTAGTTTTATATTGTTTTTATAAAAATTAAATAACGTTAAAAGGACTTGGAAACCTCCTTTTGATATTTAAATCCTCAAGACAACACTTAAATAGCCTGCAAATTACGTTTATGTATGTAGAGAGACCAAGTTCTTCCTAAAAAGGTTAAATAGATAAGTGTAAGGGGGAAAAAATGTTTATATGAGATTCCCCTAGGTTCCATATATATTAAAAAACTCTTACAAAGACTTGAAACCCTCTTGGAAATGTATAAAGGCAAACTGTGTGCTCTCAAGTCCTACAGACCCCTGTCAATCCTAAACTAGGGTTTCAAAATTGAAACTTATTTTCTAGGAGATTAAACTAGTGAATATATATATATATATATATATATATATATATATATATATTGTATTTGGATATCCATAAGTGCCTTTAAATGGATTATGAATTTTTTGGAGTAGTTGGGTATGGTTTTGTACTGTTATAAGGCACTATGTGGAAATAGGGTTTGGAAAGGCCTAATTAGGCCTAACAATGAGCAAAAGAAGGCTAGTTGAGTGCTTTTCCAGATGATTTTGGATTATAAAATTCATATAAATGTGAAAAAATATAGAGGTTATCCTAATATACCATTATTTTCTAAAGTGACATTCGTACGTGTTCGTACTAGCAAGAAAAGCCTTAAAAAAGGCTACTAGAATTTATTATGTGAAGGGAGAAAGTTACAAAGGATAAGAAATAAGTGATGAAGAGTGTTTCCAATGGGATGAGAGTTATAAATAAACCCTAAATATCATTATAAATATAAAAATATCCACAAAACAAACAAATCATATATGAATTATTGATTAACCATATGAACTAATGAATTATTCTTAGAGTGAATCTAGAACAAAGTCCAAGTGTGAGAAAGTTGATCTATCCTATACATCATTTTTGGTATTAGAGTAGATTGTATCTTGGTGTTAGGTAAATCATGATTTTTTCAAAGAAGATATAACTTTACAAGGTAAAAGGGAGATTGGACACCATGTGCTTAGAACTCAATTATAAGACATGAAACCAAGAACAACAACCCATAGAACAAAGGATGGATAGAGGTAGTAGAGATCAAGATGGCATGGTGGAGAAGTTAATGGTTTAGTTTACATAATTTATTTCACCTTTGATTGTGATAATGGAATCTATTGAGAATTATCTTAAATAAAGGGTATAGAGTTTAGAGATATCAAATGTGGAAGGCAATAGAGGGCAACAAGGTCAAGAAGAACCTTTATAGCCAAGGTCGATTGGAGGAGATAATGGAGAAGTAGTTCAAGAGGCCATAAGGCCACAAGATCATGTAGAATCAGTTCAAGAAGTCATGAGGCCATAGTACCATGCATGTGAGGCAAGACCCTTTAAAATTGATAGAGTAATTGCTAATGATAGTTTCATAAGAAATATACAAAGACCAACTTTTCAAGGACAATGTTAGCATTACAATAAATAAGGGCATAGGCCAATGGAATTTCCATAATATTATGATAGGTATGATCAATAGAATTCAAGAGGATCAAATGAATAAAGGAGGAAAGTAAGACGAGAATCCTTGCTCATGAAAAGGGTATTGTTGCAGCAAAAAGGACAAGTACAAGAACCAGTTCAAAGATGTTTGTTTAGGAACAAATGTAAAATAAAGGGAAATGTTACAATGTGGTGATTTATTGAGGAATCATAGATAATATAGTGTATATAGAGATTGTATAAAAGCTAATATTCCATAGGATTTCACATCCACATCCTTATAAGGTAGTATGGGTTCAAGAAGGGCATCTAATTATGGTAAGTGAATAAAGTTAGGTTGAATTTCATATAGAGTTTTGTGTGATATAAGAAGGTCAAGAAAATACTTTCACTATAGAGAAAAATGGGATGACACATATCCTTGTACCATTGAAAAGTGAGGTAGATAGAGTGGAATAGAGGGTGATATTGATAGAAACGAAACAATACTTTGCTAAAGCTATTGAGAGTTTGAATTTGATCAAAGCCCCTAAGAAGGAAGTGAATACAATTTGTCTTGAGATGGTGAATATGGAGATATGTGAGTCCACAAATTTGGACATGGAAGATAACCAACAAGAGAGCATATTGTTAGATAAGGTCACTAAGTTGAATAAATGAAGTGATCTTTGTGAGAAGGGATTGGTATCTAGAATGGAATGCAAGAGTGAAGGGTTCAAAAACCAAGAAGGTAGTGAGTATACTATAAAAGTATTTAGTGTTCACATTATTAATTGTGTGTATAAATTATATTATCGAGGATAATATAAATATGCTTGTAATAACAACTCATATTATGAGTTGTTTAGTATATTATTGTTTGTGTGAGATTTGGTTGTTAATCCAAACTCATGTAAATAGGTTTGAGTTTAATATAGGAGGTAGATGAGATATTCAAGGAGATAAAAATAACCCTATCTATAGGATAATCCTTCCCTATATATATGTATGTTTTTATACTAAATAATATATTAGTGTGTTTTTATTTTATTGTGTTTAAATTCATTTTTATGTTTAGTTGATAATGAAGATATGAACTAGATTTATTATCTGGTATCAAAGCAATAATTAGAGGTTTGGTTTTCATACTTTAAGCATAGTTATTGATTAGTCTAGTTTTCATAATGTAGTAATAATATTTTGGCACATCCATATGGCTATAAGTATAGCCATACGATCTCATTCATTTGCTATATAGATAGAGGTCGAAAGTCAAGATAAAAGCAAAGAAGTTCAAGTCACAAGATTGAGTGTTCTCATTTTCTATCTGCCTCATGTTCCTTTTGGTCCATTGCATACAATGCATCCTATATGCATATTACTTGAGCATAGTCTGCATATATATCCTGAGATTTAGGGAAGGGATATTCAGTTATTATTCAACATGAAAGAGGACCAAATATAGAATATTATTTTCCATTCGCTATTAATAGTTGTTTGCCATTCATCCACTACTCACCATTGGGTGCATTTTCTTACTATTGTTCACCATTTTTTGTATAATTATTTGCTACATACTACCTAAAAATTTGCAAAAAAAATTAATTAACATAGATAATTCAATCTAAAGGATTTCTACTTTAGTTTCCTTAAGAGGTCAGTTCAGATCCATTTCAATATTCTACAAACATCCACTCATTCAAGCCATGTGTCTTGGAAACTCAACTATGGATAAGGATCCAACACCATCTATATTTGTATTCAAGGATTCATGGCTCTTCAATACGGCTCACTACTTCTTGATCCTGCATTTCTCCATGGCTCACATCTAAATGATCTACATGAATTCTCACTCATAACTACCAAACAATTATGTAGTTTTAAATTATCTATTCCATGGTTTCAATTTTTAATAATTATAGGGCACATTCTAAAATATTCATGCACTTCCTAGTAAACTATTATCCACAGAGCATTACCACTTGCATTCTCCACTCCATCTGAGTCTCACCTATTCATACAGAGGCCATAGTGTCAAGAATATGATCTGTAGAGGATGCATATTTTGTTACTTATTTAACTAAACTCAGCTTATTGAAGATATAGTTAGTCAAAGAGATCTCCAATGTAGTGTTAAATTATTTCAAAAGGATCACATGTTGAACAATGGTAGTTAGTATTTATTGGTTAGTCCATCTTTTAAGTCATAGTAATTCATATTTTTTGTTTGTCATAATTATTAGGGTCATTTAATGTTGTTATGTTTAGATTCAAATTTAAAAATAAGTCTATAGTTTTTGTCTCTAAAATTTGGGAAATTATTTTAATATTTGTATTTTTTTATTTGGAAAATTTGTAATTAACTCTTTGAGTCTAACTATGTACATTATTTACCAAAATCCTTTAGTTAGGGATGTTTTAATTAGTGTATGCCATATTAAGAGTCAAAATCAAAACAAAAAGAGTTGTGAGTTTAGAGTTATGTCAATAATGTGTGTCAATATTGTTAAAGTCAAAAATCTCTTTTATGGATGCATTATCGGGAAACCCCAACATCCTAATGTCAAATATGTCAGTATTGTGAGGGGCACTTAATTTCAGTCAAAGCAACATGCAACTGAGCTTCATGACATCATCCACTAAGTAAATAGAAACCTACTGGAGGTTGGAGGATACACAGAGGAAGGAGGTCTTTCAATGACCTCTCATTAGTTGCCAATGATGGGGTCACACCAATGTTTTGGTGACATTTTGTGTGGTGTGTTTCTTTTCACTATGTGTTTGAATAAGATTAGAATTTATATGCATGTTGACATTTTTCACAAGTGAACTATATATTCTTATATAACCTTTATTAAATGTGAAAATGATGAGATCTAGAATCTATACTACACATCATGACATGGTTTATGGCAAGCCACTTGTAAAACCATTGGTTTGTGGTTTTAGTTAGCTGCTTATAAACCACTATTTTGATTATTGGTTAGCCATTTGTAAAACCATCAGGTATTGTTTTATGATTTTTGGTTAACCACTTGTAAAACTAATGTTTTGGTTGTTGGTCAACCATTTATAAAATCATCATGTGAGATTTATGATTATCCTATGAAAATCACTAGGTCACGATTATAGGTGCATATATGGGAGAGTTGTTTTCCCCATGTTCACACTAAGGGGGTGTCGGATAGGAATTAATAATGTTCACAAGGGAGTGAATGTTAGAGTATTTAGTGTTCACATTATTAATTATGTGTATAATTTATATTATCAAGGATAATATAAATATGCTTGTAATAACAACTCATATTATGAGTTGTTTAGTATATTATTGTTTATGTGAGATTTAGTTGTTAAACCAAACTAACGCAAATAGGTTTGAGTTTAATATGGGAGATAGATGAGATATTCAGGGAGATAGGAATCTCCCTATCTATAGGAGAATCCTTCCCTATATATATGTATGTTTTTATATTGAATAATATATCATTGTGTTTTTATTTTATTGTGTTCAGCTTCATTTTTATGTTTAGTTCATAATGAAGTTCTGAACCAGATTTATTATATACTAATAGAAAGGGGGTAGAAACTACAATTGAGATAAATGAGAAGTGTCTTAAGAATGACACCAAATAAGAGAGAAAGTTGGATATTGAATTTTCCAAGAATGAATTACATGATAGAACCATGGACACTCTAAATTTTAGTACTAACAATGTGTCTTGTGATGTGTATATAGATTATCCAAAGGCAGCCACCAAGCAAGTCTTGGAATCAAAGAAGGTGGAGACTAGTCAGGGCAAAGAAATTAAGATTCAACCTATTGAGGCAATTAGTTATCAAGAAATAAAGAATGAGTAGGAAGAATCATGCCTAAAGACTCAAGGTAGAACAAAGGAACAAAGTCAATGGAAGGATGTAGTGTGCATGAAGATCTTCAACCTACAGTTGGAGACAAAGGTGGAAGACAAAATAGAGATACAAATCCAAGTTTAAAAGTTGGTAGAACCTCAATAGGAGAGAGGACAGCAAGTTTATGTCAAGGAAATTCTTAATGATTATGAGAAAAAATAGAACATTACAATTATAAAATTTTAATCGAGAAGAGAATAGTGGAGCACACAAGGTGAAAGAATTCCATATATCAGCAAAAAGAAAGCAAGAGATGGATTGGTATACAAAGATGATTTGTGGAGAAGTCTTAATGTAGCTATGTGTTTAAAAATGCAAGGATATTGTAATAATTTAAAGATTGATCAAGTTTTATATGGTAACAAGATAATCATACCCAATGAAGACACATGGGTGAATGATGGTGAAGAACCAAAGATCATATTTCAAGTTGACTTGACAAAACAAAAACAAGACACGAAAACAGAGGTATGTGAAAGTTTGGAAATTATCTCTAATAGACTAGCAAGTGTGGATAATACATTACATTATTCTATGAGTTATGGGAATAGTTACAGATGGTCATTACATATTGGCTTGCATAAGATAATACATTGTTTCCCATTTAAAGAAGCAATATCTAGACAATATGGCATAATTCAAGATCAATGTAGTTTGAATAAACATTGTATGTTGAAGGAGATAGTGAGGATAATAGACTTTAATCATCACATAATAAAAATAATGGAACATTTAGTTATAATGGAGGCAAAATAGTTAGATTACACTATGCAGTAGAACATAGACCTCATTTGGGGAAAGTACATCATCAAAGGGGTAACAACACCTCTATTTTTTTGTTCAAAGCATGATTATGATGTTGCATATATCTATAAGGATCATCTACAACTAATGAAGATAGGAAGGAGTGCCTTGGAGTTTCATGTTTTACACATGCTCAATAAAATAGAATCACAATCTAAAGCATTAAAGGAAATATTCAAGATTATAGTAGTTGTTCAAACAAGAGGAGTAGTATTTTTGATGTAATTTGAGATTAAAAAAGAAGGTTGAGAAGTGACTCTTGAGTTACAAGTTCTATTTTGGATTTTATGTCATAATATGAAGGGAAAGTGGTGGAAAGAGTCCTCAACACAGTATGAAGAATAGTGTGTGGAACTAGGAGAATTATATTTAACCCCAATAGCCTTACTAATGCTAGGAACATGGAGTGATCATGAGGAACATAACAAGAGGCCTATAGGCATAAATAACTTGTAAAGTGTGTTAATACTTTCCAAAGATGATAAATTTATATTACAATAAATAGCTGGATCATAGGTACAAGTTGATAAATCTAGGTTTGACAAGGTTAGGGTCAATATGGAAATATTATATTCCTTTTTAAAGTTATAGACATGTGTAAATAGGGTAGAAAGGTATCAAGAGGTGTATTCACACAATAAAGTAAGTCATTTAGAACAAGGTGATAGTTTATTTTGTTCTTTTTTATTATTAGAAGGTTTGTATGAGGTTGGAAGAAGACAACATATCTCAAAGAGAAAAATAAGACAAGTTAATAGAATATATCTTAACAAGCATTTTAGGGATTTGAGGGAAAGGAAGAAACAACAATCAGATCACATTAATCAAGGAGTTTAATTTCTTAGTCCTGATCATGCATATGAGCAAGAATTACATAGTGGTGTAGACATGTCAATCATTTTAAATATTTTAGACTTAAATCCTTACACATAAAAATCAAAAAGTGTAAAGACAACAAGGGAAGTGGCTAAAACAAGTTCAGGTTGGCCAAATTAGTTATCTCAAATCAATTCATCTAAGACAGAATGCATCTTGGGTAAGCAAGTGGATAAGAAGACTTGGAACTAGTAGCATGTCAAGTGTGAGAAGCCACAACTCATTAAAGACACTAAAAATAAGAAATATAATGACATCAAAAACATAAAAATATTTTGGAAAGATTAATGGATAATAATCTCTGAGTTTTGTTTATTTCCTCCTTAGGAGTATGATGTAGGGGCATCACTCATGGAAGTAACATGATTGTAAATTTTGTTTAGATCAAGTGAATAAGGGGTAAATAAACATGTTTATAACGTTTTATAAGTGTTATGAGTCTAATAATTCACCTTGGAATTCTTTCTAAGTGTTTAAGAGTGTCTAGGGAGGCTAGAAATTTAAATTGGAGTTTTCCTGCCATTTTGGCAAATTTGAATTTTTTAATATTTTAGCATAGAATGGATGTCGTAGGAGGTGGTTTAGAAGTTAACAAGGTGTAAAATTAATAATTAATGTTAATAAATACACCTTATGTATATATACATATTCTTAAGTCACACTTGTATGGAAGAATCAACCTTGATGTTTGTGTCAAGGAACAAATGTTATAGTAAGTGACCATTGGAAGGTAGTTAGGGTAGTTATGTTAGATTTAAAACATGTAAATTTTGGTTTTTAATTTAGTGATGATAATTTATTCAAGGATATATTGTTAAATACCCAATAGATAAATAAAGGATTTCTATAATATTAAATAAAAGTAATTATACTCTATTTTCTTGCATATTGCCTTATAGACTGACTGTGTCAAGTTTACTCAATAAAGGAAGATTCAACAGTGTTATGATCTTGAATATTTTTATGTAATTAGTGATTTATTTTCATGTTTATTTAAAAAAATTTAATTAATTTCTTTTGTTACTTTTCATGACACCTAGCTTTGAGAACTACACAGATTTGTGTAATGATGTGTGCATAGACAATCTTTACACAAAGATTGTTTGAAAAGGTTTATAGATGAGTATAATGACAAAAAAAATGATTAAATTAGTTTCATATGTTTTTTATAAAAACTAATTAATGTTCAAATGACTTGTAAAACTCCTTTGAGATCTAAATCCTCAAGACAACACTTGCACAGCCTGCAGACTATGTTTATATATGCAGAGAGACCAAGGTCTTTCTAAAAATGTTGAATAAATAAGTGTAAATAAAAAATAAATACTTATATGAGATTTAACCAGGTTCCATATATATTAAAAAACTCTTACAAATACTCTAAACCCTCTTGGAAATTCATAAAGGCAAACTATGTGTTATCAGGTCCATAGACCCCTGTCAATCCTAAACTAGGGTTTCAAACTTGAAACTCATTTCATAGGAGATTAAACTGGTGAATATATTTTTTTTTGTATTTTCATATCCCTTAGTTCCTTTAAATTTATTATGAATTTTTTTTATTATTTGGGTACCATTATGTACCGTTATAAGGCAGTGTGTGGAAATAGGGTTTGGAAAGGCCTAATTAGGCCACCGTGAGCAAAAGAAGGCTAGTTGAGTGATTTTCTAGTTCATTTTGGATTATAAAATTCATATTAATGTTAATAAGGATATATGTTATCCTAATATACCATTATTTTATCAAGGGGCATCTGTACGTGTTCGTACTAGCAAGAAAAGCCTTAAAAAAGGCTACTAGAATTGATTATGTGAAGGGATAAAGTTACAAATGATAAGAATTAAGTGATGAAGAGTGTTTCCAATCAGATTAGAGTTATAAAGAGACATTAAATAGCATGAAAAACATAACAATATCTATAAAACAAAAAAATCATTTATGAACTATTGATTAGCCATATGAACCAATGAACTATTCTTAAAGGAGTGAATCTAAAACAAAGTCAAAGTGTGAGAAATTTGATCTATCCTTTGCAAAAAAAATTGTATTAGAGTAGGTTTGATCTTGGTGTTGGGTGACTCATGATTTATTCAAAGAAGACAAAACTTTACAATGCAAAATGGAGATTGAACACCATGTGCTTAGAACTTAATTATAAGACAGGAAACCAAGAACAACAACCCATGGAACAAAGGAGGGATAGAAGTAGCAGATATCAAGATGGCATGGTGGATAATTTTATGAGTTAGTTGACATAATTGATTTCATCTTTGATTTTGAGAATTGAATTTATTGAGAATGCTCTTAAATAAAGGGTATAGAGTCTAGAGATAACAAATGTGGAAGGCAATGGAGGACAACTAGGTCAATAAGAACCTTTACAACCAAGGTCAATTAGAGGAGAGTATGGAGAATTTTGAGAAGTATATCAAGAGGCCATAAGGCCACAATATCATGTAGAATCAGTTCAATAAGTCATGAGGCCACAATAACATGCATATGAGGCAAGACAATTTACAATTGATAAAGTAATTTCTAATGATAGTTTCATAAGAAACAAACAATGACCAACTTTTCAAGGACAATGTTGGCATTGAAATAAATAAGGGCATAGGCCAATGGCATATCCATCATATTTTGATAGGGATGATCAAAATAATTCAAGAGGATCAAATGAAGAAAGTATTCAAGTAAGACCAGAATCCTTTCTCATGAAAAGGGTATTGTTGTAGCAAAAAGGACAAGTACAAGAACCAGTTTAGAGAAGAAGTTTGTTTAGGAACAGATGTAAAATAAAGGGAAAATATTTTAATGTGGTGATTTATTGAGGAATCATAAATAATATAGTGTCTTTAGATATGGTACAAAATCTAAGATTAAATAATATTCCACATCCACATCCTTATAAGGTAGCATGGGTTCAAGAAGGGCATCAAATTATGGTAAGTGAACAAAGTTGGGTTGAATTTCATATAGGCAGATATCAAGACAAATTTTTATGTGATATAATGTCCATGGACATTTTTCATTTATTTCTAGGGAGGCCATGGAATTTTGATAGGAAGGTTGGTCATAATGGTCAAGAAAATAATTACGCTATAGATAAAAATGAGATGACACATATCCTTGTACCATTGAAAGGTGAGGTAGATAGAGTGGAATAAAGGGTTATGTTGATGTCAACTAAATAATAGTGTCTTTATAGATGGTACAAAATCTAAGCTTCAATATGATTCAACATCCACATCCTTATAAGATAACATGGGTTCAATAAGGGCATCAAATTATGATAAGGGAACAAGTTGGGTTGAATTTCATATAGGCAGTTATCAAGACAAAGTTTTATGTGATATAATATCCATGGAAATTTAACATTTGCTACTAGGGAGGCCATGGAAGTTTTATAGGAAGGTTGGTCATAATGGTCAAGAAAATACTTACACTATAGAGCAAAATGATATGACACATATCCTTGTACCATTGAAAGGTGAGGCAGACAAAGTGGAATAGAGGGTAATGTTGATGGCAACCAAAAAATACTTTGGTAAAGCTATTGAGAGTTTGAATTTGATCAAATCCCCTAAGAAAGAAGTGAGTACAAGTTGTCTTGAGATGGTGAATATGGAGAGATGTGAGTCCACAAAGTTGGACATGGAAGATAACCAACAAAAGAGAATATTGTTAGATAAGGTCATTAAGTTGAATAGAGGAAGTGATCTTTATAAGAATGGATTGGTATCTAGAATGGAATGCAAGAGTGAAGGGTTCAAAAACCAAGAAGGTAGTGAGTATACTATTAGAGTATTTATTTTTCACATTATAAATTATGTGTATAATTTATATTATCGAGGATAATATAAATATGCTTGTAATAATAACTCATATTATGAATTGTTTAGTATAGTATTATTTGTGTGAGATTTGGTTGTTAAACCAAACTCATGTAAATAGGTTTGAGTTTAATATGGGAGGTAGATGAGATATTCAAGGAGATAGGAATCTCCCTATCTATATGAGAATCCTTCCCTTTATATATGTATGTTTTTTTTATGAATAATATATCAGTGTGTTTTTATTTTCGTGTTTAGCTTCATTTTTATGTTTAGTTGATAATGAAGATTTGAACCAAATTTATTATCTGCTATCAAAGTAGTAAGTAGTGGTTTGGTTTTCATACTTTAAGCATAGTTATCGATTAGTCTGGTTTTCACAATGTAGTAATAATATTTTGGCATAACCATACGACTAGAAGCATAGTTGTACCATCTCACTCATATTCTATACAACTAGAGGTTGAAAGTCAATATAAAAGAAAGGAACTTCAAGTCATAAGCTTGAATTTTCTATTTTTTGGTCCACCTCATGTTCTTTTCGGTCCATTACATTAAATGCATCATGTATGCAACTTACTTGAGCATAGTCTGCATACATATCTTGAGATTTTGGGAGGGGATAGTCAATTATTATTCAACATGAAAGAGGACCAGATTTAGAATATTGTTCACCATTCACTATTAATAGTTTTTTCCCATTCATACACTACTCATCAGTGGGTGCATTTTCTTACTTATGTTCATCATTATTTATACAATTATTCTCTACACACTGCTTGAGAATTTGCATAAAATTTGCATTGACATAGATAATTCAATCTAAATCATTTATACTTTAGCTTCCTTAAGAGGTGAGTTCAAATCCATTTAAATATTCTCTAGACATCTACTCATTCAAGTCATGTGTCTTGGAAACTCGACTATAAATAAGGATCTAACACCAGCTAGATTTGGATTCAAAGATTCCTAGCTCTTCGATACAACTCACTACTTCCTGATCCTGCATTTCTCCATGGCTCATATTTAATTGATCTACATAAATTCTCACTCTCAACTACCAAATAGTCATGTCATTTCAAATTATCTATTCCATATTTTGAGTCCATCATCATTCTAGGGTGCATTCTAAAATATTCACGCACTTTTTGGTAAACTATTCTCCATAGAGCATTACGACCTACATTCTCTACTCTAGCTGAGTCTCACCTGTTCATACGATGGCCATAGTTTCAAGACTCTGATCTACAGAGGATGCATATTCTATTATGCTATTCAACTAAACTCAACTCATTGAAGAGATCTCCAACACAATGTTAAATGCTTGCAAAAGGCTTGCATATTAATCAATGGTGGTTAATATTTATTGGTTAGTCCATCTTTTAAATCATAGTAATTCATATTTTTTGTTTGTCATAATTATTAGGGTCCTTTAATGTTGTTATGTTTAGAATAAAATTTAAAAATAAGTCTATAGTTTTTGTCTCTAAAATTTGGGGAATTATTTTAATATTTATAATATTTTTTTTATTAGGAAAATTTTTAATTAACTCTTTGAGTCTAAATATGTACATTATTTACCAAAATCCTTTAGTTAGGGATTTTCTAATTAGTGTATGTCATATTAAGAATCAAAATCAAAACAAAAAGAGTTTAGAGTTTAGAGTTATGTCAATAATGTGTGTCGATATTGTTAAAGTCACAAATCTCTTGTATGGATGCATTATCAGGCGACCTCAACGTCCTAATGTCAAATATGTTAGTATTATGGGGAGGTCCCCATTTTAGTCAAAGAGACATGAAACTAAGCTTCACAACATCATTGGCTAAGTAAACAACAACCTACTATAGGTTGGAGGATACATGGAGGAAGGATGTCATTCAATAACCTCTCATCAATCGCCAACAATGGGGCCACACTAATGTTTTAGTGACATTTTGTGTGGTGTGATTTTTTCCACTATGTGTTTGAATAAGAATAGAAGTTGTATGCATGTTCACATAATTCATAAGTGAAATATATATTCCTATATAACCTTTCTAAAATGTGAAACTGATGAGAGCTAGAGTTTATACTACACATCAAGATGTGGTTTTTGGTAAGCCACTTGTAAAACCATTGCTTTGTGGTTTCTGGTTAGCCACTTTAAAAACCACTATTTTGGTTGTTGGTTAGCCATTTATAAAACCATCAGGTATTATTTTATGATTTTTGGTTAACCACTAGTAAAACCACTATTTTGGTTGTTGGTCAATCCTTTGTAAAACCATTATGTGAGGTTTGTGATTATCCTCTAAAAATCACTAGGTCATGAGTATAAGTGTAGATATGGGAGAGTTATTTTCCCCATGTTCACATTACGGGGGTGTAGGATAGGAATTAATAATGTTCACAAGGGGGTGAATGCTAGAGTATTTAGTGTTCACATTATTAAATATGTGTATAATTTATATTATCGAGGATAATATAAATATGCTTGTAATAACAACTCATATTATGAGTTGTTTAGTATATTATTTTTTATGGAATATTTGGTTGTTAAACCAAACTCACGTAAATAGGTGTGAGTTTAATATGGGAGGTAGATGGGATATTCAGGGAGATAAGAATCTCCCTATCTACAAGAAAATCTTTCCCTATATATATGTATGTTTTTCTACTAAATAATATATCAGTGTGTTTTTATTTTATTTCGTTCAACTACATTTTTATGTTTAGTTGATAATGAAGATCTAGACCATATTTATTATATACTAATAGAAAGGGGGTAGAAACTACATTTGAGATAAATGAGAAGTGTCTTAATAATGACACCAAACAAGAGAAGAATTTGGACATTTAAGTTTACATGAAGGAAGCACATGAGAGAGCCATGGAGGCTCTAAATTTTAGTACTAATAATGTGTCTTGTGATGTGTATACAGATTATTCAAAGGCAGCCACCAAGCAAGTCTTAGAATAAAATAAGGTGGAGACTAGTCAGGTCAAAGAAACTAAGATTTAACCTATTGAGGTAATTAGTTATCAATAAATTAAGAATGAGCAGGAAGAATCATGCTTAAAGACTCAAGGCAGAACAAAGGAACAAATTTAGTGGAAGGATGTAGTGTGCATGGAGATCTTCAGCCTGCAGCTAGAGACAAAGGTGGAAGACAAAAAAGAGACAAAAATCCAAGTTTAAAAGTTGGTATAACCTCCTTAAGAGATGGGAAAGCAATTTTATGTCAAGGAGAATCTAAATGATTATGAGATAAAATATAACATTCTAATTATAAAATTATTGTCAAGAAGAAAAGAGTGGAGCACACAAGGTGAAGGAATTCCATCTATTAGCAAGAAGCAAGCAAGAATTGGATTGGTATAAAAAGATGATTTGTGGAGAAGTCTTAATGTATGTATCTGTTTAGAAATTCAAGGATATTGTAATAAGTCTTAGATTGATCAAGTTTTATAGGGTAACAAGATAATCATACCCAATAAAGACACATGGGTGAATAATGGTGAAGAACCAAAAACAATATATTAAGTTAACTTGACAAGATAAAATCAAGACACTAAAATAGAGGTATGTGAAAGTTTGTAAATTATCTCTAATAGACTAGAAAGTGTGGAGAATACATTACATTATGATATGAGGTATGGGAATAGTTACAGATAGTCATTACACATTGGCTTGCATAAGATAATACATTATTTCCCATTTAAAGAAGCAATATCAAGACAAGATGGCATAAGTCAAGATCAATGTAGTTTGAGTAAACATTATATGTTGAAGGAGATAGTGAGGATAACATAATTTAATCATCACATAATCAAAATAATGGAACATTCAGCTATAATAGAGGCAAAATAGCTGGATTACATTGTAGAGTGGAACATAGACCTCATTTGGGGAAAGTACATCAAAGGGGTAACAACACCTCTATATTTTTTCAAAGCATGATTATGATGTTGCAGATATTTGTAAGGATCATGTACAATTGATGAAGATAGGAAGCAGTGCCTTGGTGTTTCATGTTTAAAACATGCTCATTCAAATGGAATCACAATCTAAAGCATTAGAGGAAATATGAAATATTATAGTAGTTGTTCAAAAGAGAGGAGTATTAGTTTGGATGCAATATGAGATAAGAAGATAAGGCTGAGAGGTGACTCCTGAGTTACAAGTTCTATTTTGGATTTTATATCATAATATGAAGGAGAAGTGGTAGAAAGAGTCCTCAACATAGTATGAAGAATAGTGTGTGCAACTAGGATAATTATATTTAACCCCAATAGCCTTACTAATTCTAGGAACATGGAGTGATCATGAAGAACATAACAAGAGGCCTATTGGCAAAAAGAACTTGAAAAGTGTGTTAATACTTTCCAAAGATGAGAAATTTAGATTGCAAGAAATAGTTGGAGCATAGGTACAAGTTGATAAATTTTATTTTGACAAGGTTAGGGCCAATATGGAAATGTTATATTCCTTTTTAAAGTTATATACATGTGGAGATAGGGCAGAAAGGTATCAAGAGGTGCATTCACATAATAAATTAAGTCATTTAGAACAAGGTGATAGTTTATTTTATTCTTTTTTGTTCTTAGGAGGTTTATATGAGGTTAGAATAAGACAACATATGTCAAAGAGAGAAATAGGACAAGTTAATTGAATATATATTAACAAGAATTGTAGGAATTGGAGGAAAAGGAAGAAACAACAATCAGATCACATTAAGCTAGGAGTTCAATTTCTTAGTCCTAATCATGCATATGAGAAAGAATTGCACAGTGGTGTAGGCATGTCAATAATTTTCAATGTTTTAGACTTAAACCCTTACACATAAAAATTAATAAGTGTAAATACATCAAGGGAAGTGTCTAAAATAAGTTTAGGTTGGGAAAATTAGTTATTTCAAATCAATTTAGTTAAGATAGAATGCATATTGGATAAGCAAGTGGATAAGAAGACATAAAACTAACAACATGTCAAGTGTGAGAAGCCAAAACTCAGTGAATACACTACAAGGAATAAATATAATGACATTAAATATGTAAGATTATTCTAGAAATATTCATGGATAATAATCTCTGAGTTTTGTTTCTTTTTTCCTTTGGAGTATGATGTAGGGGCATCACTCATGGAAGTAACATGATTACAAATTTTTTTTAGATAAAGTGAATAAGGGGTCAATAAACATGTTTATAATTTTTTATAAATTTTAGGAATCTAAAAATTCACCTTGTAATTCTTTCCAAGTGTTTAGGCGTGTCTAGGGAGGTTAGAAATTTAAATTGGAGTTTTCCTGCCATTTTGGCAAATTTGAATTTTTGAATATTTTAGCATAGAATGGATGTTATAGGTGATTTAGAAGTTAAAAAGGTGTAAAATTAATAATTAATGTTAATAAATATACCTTATGTCTATATACATATCCATAGGTCACACTTATATGGAAGAATCAACCTTGATGTTTGTGTCAAGGAACAAGTGTTCTAGCAAGTAATCGTTGGAAGGTAGTTATGTTAGACTTAAAACATGTAAATTTTGGTTTTTAATTTAGTGATGATAATTTATTATATGAGTGGTAAATACCTAATATATAAATAAATTATTTATTCAAGATTAAAGAAAAGTAACTATACTCTATTTTCTTGCATATTGCCTTATAGACTAGCTATGTCAATTTTACTCAATAAAGGATGATTCAAAAGTGTTATGTTTTTGAAGAGTGGTATGTAATTGGTGATTTATTTTCATGTTTATTTAATTTTTTTTAATTAATTTCTTTTATTACTTTCCATGACACCTAGATTTAATAACTAAATAGACTTGTGTAATGATGTGTGCATAGACAATCTATACACAGATTATTTGAAAAGGTTTGCAAATGAGTATAAGGACACACAAAATTATATAAGTAGTTATATATGGTTTTTATAAAAACTATGGAATGTTCAAAGCACTTTTAAACCTCAGTTTGAGATCTCAAACCTCAAGACAACACTTACATAGCTTGTAGACTATGTTTGTGTATGCAGAGAGACCAAGGTCTTTCTAAAAAGGTAATAGAGAAGTATAAGGTAAATACAAATGCTTGGATGATATTCCCCCATGTTCCACATATCTTTAAAAACTATTACAATGACTTTAAACCCTCTTGTAAATGTATAAAGGGAAATTGTGTGTGCTCGGGTCCTACATACCCCTATCAACCCTAAACTAGGGTTTTGAACTTGAAACTCATTTTCCAAGAGATTGAACTAGTGAATATATCTATTTTTTTTTTTTTTTTGATAGATCTAACTGATTTTAAATGGATTATGAAAATTTTAGAGTAGTTGGGTACAGTTCCATATCATTATTAGGCACTATGTGGAAAGAGGGTTTGAAAATGCGTAATTAGGCCTAACAGTGAGCAAAAGAAGGCTAGTTGAGTGATTTTCCAGATGATTTTGGAGTATATACTTCATAATAATTTGGAAAAGGGTATAATGTGTCCTAATTTTCCATTATTTTCTCAAGGGACATTCGTATATGTCTGTACCAACAAGAAAAGCCTTAAAAAAAGGCAACTAAAATTGACTATTTGAGGGAGAAAGTTACAAAGGATAAGAAATAAGTGATGAAGAGTGTTTAAAAATGGATGAGAGGTCTAAAGATACCCTAAATATCATGAAAAAGATAACAAGATCCATAAAACAAATAAAGCATTTATGAACTATTGATTAACCATATGAACTAATGAACTATTCTTAAAGGAGTGAATCTAAAACAAAGGCAAAGTGTGAGAAAGTTGATATATAATCTACATCAACCACTCTACATATTTTTAAATTGATTAAAGAGTTGTAGGAGTTACCATTTATAATTTAGTTTTTCAAAATCCATTATGGTCAATACTTAGTTTTCACAAGATCAGAAGATAGAATGAGAAACGAGGTTTCAAATCATGTTACATATGTAATAGATCTATACCATTGAGGATTACATGCTTAATTTACCTACTTGATAATTCCCTACATACTTTATCTATTTTAGTATGACCTACCTAATTGAATAACAGAGCCATATTTTGATCTCAATTAGTATGCCCTACCTAAATACACAAGCCATATCTTGATATTTATTATTCCCTATTGGTGTCAAAGTAAGTGCTTGACTTATTCAACCTATTCTCCTTCAAGGTATTCTATAAACTTACTTGAAATTAGTTATATTCCTAACCATAAACTATCTCTTGGTCTACCACAAAAGGACTTCTGAGTATTAGTATTGAAAGACTAATGAAATTTTTATTTAGTATTATTTATTGACTTATCAATCTCTGTATTTAGATCAAAAGATAATTTCAATGACTTAAAATAGGGTGTTCAATCCTAAGACAATAATAAACCTTCAAGCAAAACCCTTCTTTGACTCATAAAACACTCAATTGTACATCCTCACTTATTTGAACAAAACTGTGAGGGTTTCACCAATTATTTCAAAACTCAATCTTCTTGGTGCATTAATAAATTCAACTCAAAACTTAGATGATAACAACTCTACCCTTTATAGGCCTATTAAGCCAAATTATGCCTATTAAGGATTTTATACAAAGAGTTCTACAACTAACTTATTTTATGGACTCATTCACTTCAAAAACTCAATTAAAATCTCCATACAATGATACAATACTCATAGGTGCCTTTACACAAGCTCAACATACCAATTAGATCACCAATGTTCCCAAAAAGTTGACTAAGTCCTAAGAACTATTATAGTACTATGTACAGGCATGTTTGGTCTTGAAAATGTGTTCTTAATCTAATATCCTCAAATGATTCTTATAAATATTGCTTAATATGTTTGGATACTATCTCAAGGGATGAGAAACTAATTTAATTTATTGGTTTCTTAAGAATTTGACTTCAATGGCAACTTTGTTCTTTAGGTTTAGATGGCCTAATCTGCCTAATTGGAAGGATATTGACTTGGTTTAATTGACAAATGCTTTGAATCACATTAACTAAGTATTAAATAGTGTTTGAAAAATAACATTGGAACTTAATAAGAGGTTTAGACTCAATCAACAAAGTAAAACACTAGAAGTTTCTATTGACTGAGCTTTCCTGTGACTATATATAGGCAAATCAAAAAATAGTCCTCTGTATTTGTAATTACAAGGTGAGTCTGAGCATGCTACCTATTGGAATACCTTATAAACCTTCTCTAACAACTTCCATATGAGTTTTAGGAGATTCTACTAGTTTAGATTCAATTTATGGTTCTTTTTGTATCAAAAACCCTATTCTAAAGTTTGACTATGCACATAGAACCCAATACTTCAAATTTATTATTCATACAACTTATAGACTATTTTTAAGAACTAACACTTGGAACAGAGTCTTGACTACCTTCCTCAACTTCTCCAATCGTCTAAACAAACTAATACAACTTTTTCTTCATGATACAAGAGATTTCAAGTGACTATAGATATATAAAAAAATAGGATTTAGAAGGTTTCAATGACATGAACCTTGGATCAAGTACAAATTCTCTTCAAATGAAGTTATATTTCATTCACACATGCAATAAATTTTGTGAATACAAAAAATTAAGTAACAACACACCTTTTATTCACTATAAAATGATTCTTTTGACTACATATTCCATTATTCTATCTTGGCAAACTATCAACTCTACTTACAGTCATGAAGTTATTCACTTTTCAAGCTTGTTCTGACCTTTAATTCCTTGCTTTTTAAGGTTTTAAGGTGATCAAGTTGTTAGATATGTACCATACTTGTATTTTTCTATCTTTGCCTTGGAATCATCTTAATAACCTTATTCTCAACTTAGAAAATAAACATTAATTAATGAGTCTATATTTGGGCCTATCAATATACATAAATGAATAACCTATAACATGCAACCTATATCATGTATATATTAATTATGATTCATTCATACATTACATCTACCACATACATAGTACTACATGTAGGTATGTGGCCACTCACACATGACATCTTCTTGTGGTCATGATATAGTCACTCATATTGGACATGAATGCATTTAATCACCTTAGTACACTCCAATTCCACCTCAACCAATAATCCCAAACCCTAAACACTAAACATTAAACCCTAAACATTTAAACTAAACCCTAAACCCCAAACCCTAAGCCATAAATTCTAAACCATGAACACTAAATAATATTCCTAAACCCTAAATCATAAACCATAAACCTTAAGCCTTAAACTATTAACCCTAATACATTATCCCTAAACCCAAAAAAATAATTGATAAACCCTAAAATATAGATCCTAAACATAAAACCTTAAAGCATTAAACCCTATACTTTATACCCTAAACCTTAAAACCTAAACATAAGCCCTTAACCCTAAAACCTAAACCATAAACTTAAAATCCTAAATCTTAATGACTAAACCATAAACCCTTAACCTTATACCCTTAATTTTAAACACTAAACCCTAAAAATAATCAAAATCAATAAAATTAAACCCTAAACATTGAACCCTAAACCCTAAACCTTTACCCCTAAACTCTTAACCTCAAACTCTAATCCTGAAACCCTATGCACTAAACCCTAAAAATTGAAATTTGAATCCTAAACCACATACCCATAACCATAAAACTTTAAACTCAAAACCATAAACCCTAAATCCTAAAATTATAAACCCTAAACCTTCAAACATAAATGTCAAAACCCAAACAACCAACCCCAAACACTAAAATATAAACCTTGAACCCTAAACCCTTCACCCTAAACCCTAAAAAATGAACCCTAAACCATGAGCACTAAACCTAAACACTAAACACTAAACCTAAATATTAAACCTTAAAACCTAAATCCCAAATCCTAAACTCTATTTAAAACCTAAACACTAAAACATGACACCAAATTTGAAACCCCAAATCATAAGATGTAAACCCCAAACATTGAATAATAAACCTTAAATTAAAAACCTAGGCCCTACACCCCAAACCCTAATCCCCAGACCCTAAACCCATAACCTTAAATCCAAAACCCCAAATACTAAGCCCTAAACCTTTATCCCCTAACCCTAAATTCCAAAACACAATCCTTAAACTCTAAATCTTAAATCCTAAAATCCAAACCTAAACCTTAAACCCTCACACTTAATCCCTAAACTCTTAACCCTAAGCCTAAAACCATAAACCATAAGTCATAAAACCTAAACATTAGCTCTTAAACTAAAAATTGTAAACCCAAACCCCAAACCTTAAACACTAAACCTAAATCTCTAAACCCTAAACCCTAAACTTAAAACCCTAAACCCCAAATTGTAAACTATAAACCATAAACACTAAATCCTAAACCCTAAGACCTAATCCCCAAACACTAAATCCCAAACCCTAAATGATAAACACTAAGTTACAAACCCTAAACCAAACCCCTAAGACTAAAACCATGAACCTTACACCCTAAACATTAATTGTGAAATTATAAACTCAAAACCCTAACCCCAAACACTAAACTCCAAAACTTAAAAGCTAAACACTCAGTCCCTTGAGCCACAAGCCATAAATCCCAAACCTTTAAGCATAAAATATAAATTATAAGCGCTAAATATTAATCCTTAAGCCATAACACTAAAACATGAACCCTAAACGTTAAGCCTTACACCCTAAACCCAAAAATGTGAATCTTGAACTATTAACCATAAAGCTTAAACCCTAAATTTATAAATATTAAACCTATAACAATAAACCATAATCTTGAGTTACCACCTCTATATAGAAAGAATAGGGGGAATTGGCTAAGCCATATCTTGAAAGGATAAGAGGCATTCTCACCTATATAGATAAAGGAGTGACTAAGGACATTCATGTAAAATGCTTGAAGGTGGATTCATGAAGGATTCCTATATAATTTGTGAGTTTTTTAATCAATGGGTCTATCAATATGCATAAATGACTATCATGTAGCATGCAGCCTATAACATACATATAGTAATCATACAATCATTCATTTATTAGATCTACCCCATACCTAGTACTACATGTAGGTATGTTGTCATTCATACATGACATATTCTTGCAGTCAAGATATAGTCACTCATATTAGACATAAATATAGCTAATCACCCTTGTATACTCTATTTCCACCTAAATCATTAACCCTAAAACCCAAACCCCACACCCTAAACACTAAAATTTAAACCCTAAACATTTAACCCTAAAGCATAAACCCTAAACCATGGACACTAAATCATATACCTAAACCCTAATTTCCATAAACCTTGATTGTTTAAACCTAATACATTATCCCTAAACCTATAAAAATAATACCTAAATCCTAAAACCTAAACCCTAAATATAGAACCTTAAAACCTTAAACCCCATACTTTGTACCCTACACCCTAATCCCTAAATCCCAAACCTAAATCCCAAACCATAAGCCTAATTTATAAATTCTAAACACTAAACCATAAAAAATTAACCCTATACCATCAATATTAAACACTAAATCCTAAACACAAAATTCAAAATCATGAACCTTAAACCCTAAACACTAAACCCAAAACCTAAAACCTTGACCCCTAAACACTTAACACTAAACCCTAATCCTAAAACCTTAACCACTAACCCTAAGCCTTGAAATTTGAACCCTAAACCACACACCCATAACCATAAAACCTCAAACCCAAAACCATAGATCCTAAATCCTAAAAATGGATAAACCTAAACCTTAAAACCTAAGTGCCATAACCCAAATAATCAACCCCAAACATTGAACTGTAAACTTTGAAACCTAAAACCTTAACCCAAAACCCTAAAAATGAAACATAAATGGTAAACACTAAACCTAAATGACAAACACTAAACATACATTGTGGAGACCACACCATAGAGGAATGATGCAAGTATTGGTAGTTCTGATCAACCCCCTTTCTACTTTCCTATCATAATTCCTACACAAGTGCAAATATTTCAATGCAAGGAGAAAACATGCCATAGTATAGTCAGTGGAATAAATTCTAATAATTTATATTCATGACCCACATCATTCTTTGAGAATTATTTACAAACATGAAAAGATACAAAATTATCCAACCCTTTTGCTCAATGTTTGTAACCCAAATAGAAAATGAAAAATTGGGTCCAAAAGAAGGATATCACCTCCTCCTCATCATGAATGAGAATAATATACTAGAAATGAATGAGAATAATGACCCTAATACACTCTAATCAGAGCAAAAAGAATCAAAACACAATTCAATATTCATCTAGAAAGATATTATTAATTCTGAAACAAATTTCTATTGACTATTATATTGGAACATGCTCTACTAGATGAGGGAGTGACTAGGGATGATGAGGGAGTGATTAGGTATGATGATGGCTAATTAGGGATGAGGATGAATGATTAGGGAGTGATTAAGGATGATGAAATATGGTTAAGTTTAATGAGGGAGTGATTAAGGATGATGAGGGACAATGAAAGATGATGAAGGATTGACTAGGGATGATAAAAAATGATGATGATTTATGAGGAAGTTATTGGGGATGATGAGGGATGATGACAGTGTGACTAGGGATGATGAGGTATGATGAGAGAGTGATTAGGTATGATTAGGTATGATGAGGGAGTGTTTAGGGATGATCAAGGATAATGAGTGATAATTAGGGATGATGAGAGAGTGACTAGGGATGATGAGGGTTGATGAGAGAGTGATTAACAATAATGAGATATGATGATATCCAATAAGGAAGTGATTATGGATAATGAGGGACAATTAGAACTAATGAGGGAGTGACTAGGGACATGATAAATGAATATGATGGCCAATGAGGGATTGTCCTATATAAATTTGGAGTGCTAGAATATGACTTTATTCTATGTGACTTTGGAATAATGCATGAGTGGATTAACCATCTATCTGACATTTAATTTAGAGTGAATGGTATGTTTTTATAATGAATTTTGAATGGTGTTTTAATTCATTCTATTCTGAATGGAGTCTATTAGGGGGATTTACATTCACATTTGGTATAAGTTATCGTATCATGACTACATGTGGATGTCATGTATAAGTGACTACATACAGATATGTTGTAATAGGTATGCAATAGATGTCATGTATAACTGATCGTATCATGACTATAGGTATGTTACAAGTTACAAGCTATAGGGTAGTCATTTATGTAGATTGATAGACCCATTGATTGAAAACCCCACAAATTATTTAGGAATCCACCTTCAAACTCAAGTATTCAATCAAGTAAGGCATACTCAAGTAGGTAAAATAAGGGGAAAAATCAATGGTATATATCTATTACATACATAACATGATTTGAAATTTTATTTCTCATTCTATATTCCAATCTTGAAATTCTAAAAAATAAGTATTGACCAAATTGGATTTTGAAAAACTAACTTTTAATTGGTAACTCTTACAGATCTAAAATTGATTTCATAAGATACAGAGTGGCCCTAATTTGTTATATTTATTTAAATAAATTTAAAGTATAAGAATATAAAATTTAATATAAATTACATGTAAACTTATACTTAGTAAATTATTTTACTAAATATATCCTTTCACACACAAACAAAAAAACATACATGTCTTTAAAAGTAAAAACAACCAGCAAAAAATTCACAAAACAAAAAATAATTTACATGTCTTAACACAAAATAGAAAAATGTACATGTCTTTGCATAAAATAAAAAGAAATTACTTGTCTTCCAAAGGGTGTATGACCTTTCAATATTTCAATCTTTTAATTTTATGTTTTCCCTCCAAATTTGCCTTGGGTACAGACATGGGGAGGTCCAAAATTAGCCTAAAACCAACCATGGAACAAACTACTTGGTTATTAATAAATTGAAGAGTCTTTTTTATCTTTGTCGACACATCTGATCAGGTAGATTTTATTATTTAAAAAAATTATATGGGTTTGTAGAGGGAAAAGCATAGTTTTAGAATATATATATTTTTTAATGTTAGAATATTATATATAATTATTACTTAATTTCTACCTAACATACCTCATTATGGACTATATATATTTCATCACAAATTCCCTTATAAATTTTTGAATATTAATTGAACATTTATAAAACTTATATCTCAACAATCTACATATTGTCAACTATGCTTTAAAAAAATTATGAAGTTAAAGTAAAAAAGTTGTGTTCGTACACTTGCATTTTCAATTTTATAGTTATATTGACTTGTAAAATTATTTAAAATTTATATATATAATAAAAAATATTCTCAACAATCTTCAACATTTCATCTATTCATATATGAAGTTTCATGCAAAAATTCATTCTTTTACTCAAAAAAAGTGTCTTCATACATATACAATCTCCTTATCTTTTTCATAAAAATGACCAACCTATTGTCATAAATGTATCTTTTTCTCACACTTTTATCATATGGGTATTTAAAAAATTATATATTTAAAAACTACATTCAAAATACCACAATTCATGTTGTTATGTCATTGTCAAATTCTTTGTTGAAGTGTCTCTAACATTATCTTCAAGTTCAACTATTATTATTCTAAGAAAAAAAGTGTCGCTTTATACCCCCCTTTTGTCCCCCATTATCCTGCATCTACCTTAAAGGCTTTGAGTAATGTAAGAACGCCACTTGTCCCAATCTTAGATAAGTAAAGTAGGGCCCATCAATTTATATAATTTTCAAATTATTAACAATAGTCTTGCGAACATACAAAAAACATAGGAGTACTAGGAAAATATATATTAGTTCCATTATTACAAACAAATCATAAAGTCAATTATGGAAACCCAAGTTTTAAGATAAATCAAAATCAACATTTAAGCTTTGATTTTCATAATTGTGGACTCTATAACTTTAGAATTTTAAGATAACCTTAGACATATGCAAATTGAAATCAGTGTCATAGATGTCTTGGTATTAGAGGACCTTGAATAAGCATATTCAAACAATAGTGATTCCCCATTAAAGTTTTGAAAATGGGGGTGTATGTATGTTAGGGCACAACACATACCATAAGACTTGTGTTAGTAAAGAATCTTACTACAAATTACCAAAAGGTTCCAAATTTTATTTGAAATGTGTGGTAATGTTATACCAACTCTAAAAGATCTAAATTAAGTATATTTATGCCATGATAGCTCTTAATTTCAATTCCTTGCTCAAGACTTATAGAAAATTATCACAGTTCTTATATGGTGAAAATACAACTCCTCCAATAACTTTACATCAATTCTTCGTATTTTTTTCAAAAAATAACTAGACTATGTGGCGACTCTAGTGAATGTTATGATGATTTAGGAGATACCCTAGAATTTAAAAATAATTCAAAAATCTTGACACTACTAAATTTAATCAAAAGACATGACAACTTCTCTTGGGCAAAGATTCATAATTTTATTCATACTAATACAACAATTGTGCACATCAACAAACTTGTAGAAAACTTAAAAATAAATACTTATATGCAACCATAAACTTGCGCACAACTAAAATTAAATTATTTTCCTTATCTAATATATTTTTAGTTGATACATTATTATAATTAAATCTAATGATCATGCATCACTAATTGGTAAAGACATGTTTTTTTCTTATGATATAAATGGAAAACAAATAATTTCTTACCCAATTTTTTCCTAAACCACCCAATTCAATGGATATGTGAGTTCTATCTAAGCTTTCAATAAAAAAATTTATGGAAATTAATCAATTAAATTAACATAAATTAGAATTGACATATTCATGCAACAAACATACATAATTTGTTCCAAGTTAATTGATCAAGATAAGTAATGTAGCATCCATTCTACACCATTGATTAAATGTCATACAAATTAATTAATCCTTAAATAATATTAGCTCTAATGGTATGAAAGGAAGTCACTGCCACCATTTCAACATACACCATTTTAGGTTTCAACATACAAATAAAATTTAATTTTGATTCAAAAATTCATGTGCTAGCACTATATTTATATTTATATGAAAGAAGTAGTTTTGCTTAAGATAGGGTTTATAAAAGCTTCACTAACTTGGTTTTAAGCAAGATTTTCTCTTGTAAGGGTTATGTTGATTTTGTTACTATTCTTGTTATAGAGAATAGTTATAGTGAATAAAAAAATATCATAGAAAGATGTATGTCTTCATCTTATGCATGTCTTCATCTTATTGTGGATCTACCTTATTTTAAGGTAAGTTACCAAACTAATACAACTCAAATGATATAAAATAAAGTTGGTTTATTGCGTATTAATTAAAATAAGTTTAATAAATATCTGGGTTTTGGCCATAGATTAACAATTGTTTAAAGGAGGGGTTTCTATTCAAGTTATATTGATATTTTGCATTGCTTTTGTGTTGATACGATAGTGGTTCTCTATGTTGAATTTTTTAAGTTAGGATTTAGTTTTTATTACAAAAAAATGTCAGGATTTAATTTTTATTACTAAATTTTTTGATAGAAGATATGATGTTCAAGGTTTTAAGAGATTATTATTTAAATGTATTTTTTTTGGGTTGTAAAGTTTGTTTTTGAAGATTTATGTCTTTTATAGTTTTAACGTATTGATTCTAAATTAAGATAGTGGAACTTTATTTTAAAGATAAACATTAATATGTTAAATCTTATATGAAAGTCATAGTTGCCAACTCTCATCAACTGTTATAACGAACATTTAGGAAAATGTTGGCAGACGTGGACCCCAAGTCAGTAGTGTATTTAATCTCCTCTACCACCTCACCTCATGCCTTAACCACTACCAATTTTTATTAAAATAATTCTATAAACTTATTAAAACTACCATTTGCATTAATGTTTTCTCTTTATAGTCACCTCTAAAGACTTCCAAGTGAAGTAAAAATGATACTATGTTTTTGTAAAAATGTTGACATATACTATGTTTTCATTTTTTATAAATGAATAAGTGTATAAGAGTAAAAAAGCTATATAAAATTAAATATATACATGTCTCTAAGGTTTTGAAGAGAACCTCCTATACGTTTGTAATCTGAAATGCATTATCTTTTAATATAAACAGTTTGCATTTGATCATTGTGCCTTTTATGTTGTTCTATCTTGTGATCATGTTTTCTATAGAAAATTGTTGAATGTTAGTCTCCAATAAATTTGGTATCAAAGATAAAAAAGGAAACAAATCAAAAAATAAGATGCCATAGCCTGTTAATAAGACAAAAGGGGAGTGTTTTTCAATGCAAAGTGTGTGGGAGATTGTTGGAAGTTTGTAGTCAACAAAGTATGGAGTCTAATGCCAAAGAAAGGAAACATAATATAAAAATTTGAGACCAAGTAAAAAAGGGGAGAATTTCAGCCAAGTGAGTCTTAGTCAAGTGCAATCCATTTTAAATCAACCTATGTATATATTAAAAAAAATCCAAGTATTTGTGGAAGAATTAAAAAAACTAAGAACCGTAGCTTGTATAAATCAAATCAAAGTCCATTTTTATCAAAATAGAGCTGAAATAGAGTAGTTGATTGTATAAGTTTTTTTTCAAAATAAAAATAAGAAAGAGAGAAACCCTCATAGCAGAGAGCAAAAGGAAGGGTTTTTTTTTGGATAAGCCATGGAAGGAGTAAGTGGTAGTGTTTCTCAACCCCAAAGACCAATGTTCAATGGAAAAAACTATGACTATTGGAGCATTAAGATGAAAATCCTATTTTTCTCCCAAGATGTTTGGGATTTAGTGAAAAGTGGGTTTATTAAACCAACAAACCAGAAAGCATTCCAAGCCCTCTCATAAACAAAGAAGGACCTATTGAAGGAAAATAAAAATAAAAATGCAAATGCATTGTTCTTTATTCATCACTCAATGAAGGAGTCAATTTTTCCAAGGGTTACAACTGCCACAAGGTCAAAGCAAGAATGGGAAAGCCCACAAATAACATACCAAGGTACAAGCAAAATTAAAACTACAAAATCAAAAATACTTAGAAGGGATTTTGAGAATATTCAGATGAAAGACTTTGAGAGCATAGACTCATTCTTTACACATGTAATGGGCATTGTAAATAATATAAGTACTCATGGTAAAAGTATGGAAGACCAGAAGGTTGTAGAAAATATTTTGAGAAGTTTGCCTACAAAATTTGATTTAGAAGTAGTGGTCATTGAGGAATCTAAGGATTTAACTCAGATTTTACTTGATGAATTAATAGGGTCACTTATATCACATGAACAGAGGTTAAATTGATCAGGAAAATGTTGATTGGAAAGTGCATTCAAAACTCAACTTTTATTTAGTAGAACAAGAGGGAGATCAAAATAAAGTAGAGGTAGAGGTCTATTTTCACCAAGAAGAGGTAGAGAATCTACTCAATTTGAAAGCATATGACCAACATCAAGTCTGCATACATCTTTCACACCAAAAAGAGGAAAAGGCAAGAACCATTTTCATAGTCATCATCAAGGAGAAAGGTATGATAAATCCAACATCCAATGTCATTATTGTAAAATATTTGGTCATTTTGCATCTGAGTGTAGAAAAAGGCAATGTGATATGAATAAGCAAAAGGCAAACTTTACAAATGAAAACCTACCCAACACTAGTGAATAAAACACAATGTTGATAACATGTAATGTTGCATAAGAGAGTTTAAAGGAAGTATGGTTCTTAGATAGTGGGTTTAGCAATAACATGGGTGGAAGTAAGGAGTTTTTTGCAATAATGGATGATTCGGTAAAATCATAAGTGAATTTAGGGAATGATCATTGAGTATTAGTCATAGGGGAATGATCAATTAACATAAGGATAAAACAAGGTGAAAAGAAGCACATTCCCAATGTATACTATGTTCCTAGATTGTAACACAATCTTATAAGCATTGGTTAATTGGTGAAAAAAAAGTATAGAATATACTTTGAAAATGATTAATGTGTGATTTTGAATACGAAAACTAGCAATAAGTTAATTGTAAAAGGTGGAATAGAATGTTTCCTCTTAAGATCCAAAGTAAACTATTTTTAGAACCTCAAAGATTACAAATAATTGTTGAAATAGATTTCAAAGTTTCATACAAGAATAAATCTTGATTATGGCACTTGAGATTTGAGAAAATGAACTTAAGAGGATTGCAGTTGTTGCATAAGAAGATAAAGGTAAATGGATTGCTGCCAATAAAGCCACCAAAAACAACATGTGAGAGTTTCATACTAGCAAAGCAACATAGATAGAAGTTTCCAATTGGAAAATCTTATAGGGTAAAACATCCACTTGAAATAGTCCATTCATATCTTTTTGGACCGATGCAAACACCATCCATAAGTGGAAATCTATACTTCTTGACATTTATTGATGATTTTAGCCAAAAAACATGGGTTTATTTCTTGAAATATAAATCAGATGTGTTTTCTATTTTTAAGGAGTTTGAGGCCTAAGTGGAAAAGGAAAGTGGATGTTATATCAAAGTGTTGAGAACCATATATCGAATGAATTTTTGAATGTTTGCAAAGCAAATGGAATAAGAAAATAGTTTACAACAAGATATACACCTCAAAAAAGTGGAGTAGTAGAAATAAAGAATAAGATGAATTATGGAAATGGCATGAAGCATGATAAAATCTAAGCGTCTACCAAATGAATATTGGGCTGAAGTGATTGCATGTGTGGTATACATTCTGAACAAATGTCCAACAAAAGTAGTGATAAATAAGATATCATAAGAAGCTTAGAGTGGAAAGAAGCACAATGTCTCACATTTAAGAGTTTTTAGATGTGTAGCATACTCCTTGATACCTCAAGAATTGAGAAAAAAGTTAGATGATAGAGGTGAGAAGTGCATTTTTGTGGGATATAGTGAACAATCTAAAGCATATAAGATATATAATCTATAAGTAACAAAGAATGTAATAATCAACCGTGATGTAGAATTTGTTGAATAAGAAGCTTGGGATGGGAGCATTGACAAGATAACTATAATTACAACAAGAATATCACATGAAAATGAGATAGTGTCTAAAATGATACACAAAATTTTCCTCAAGATCCACAAGTGAATTTTCCAACAATGCTTTCTAAGGCACCTACCACTCTAAATCCATCTACTCTAACAAGTAATAACAGTGTTGAGTCTTCTAATCCAGCACTTTCAACATTTGATATCATGGCTAATAAACACTTCAAAGAAGAAACATAGCCTAAAAGAGAGTTATGATGAATCAAAAGAGGCTGAAAATGTGGATTTATGTTCCAATTTTGCATTCTTAACACAAGCCGATCCAATTTACTTTGAAAATTTAATTAAGGATGACAATTGGATTGCAGCTATAGATGAATAAATTCAATCAATAGAAATAAATCAAACTTGGGATCGTGTAGAGCTTCCTAAAGGAAAGGATGTGATTGGAGTAAAATCAGTTTACAAAACAAAGTTTAATGTTGATGGAAAAGTTGAGTAATAGAAATCAAGACTAGTGGCTAAGTTCTTCACACAACAACCTATAATAGAATATAACAAAATATTTGCACCTGTAGCAAGATTAGACACATTTAGAATGGTCTTTTCCATTACTACTCAAATAATTGGAAGGTTTGTCAAATGGATGTCAAATCAACATTCTTAAATGAAATTTTAGAAGAGATAGGTTGTATAAGATAACCACTTGGTTATGAAATTTTGGTAGAAGAGCACAAGGTCTACAAGCTGAAAAAGACTTTATATGGATTGAAGCTAGCTCCTAAGGCTTGATATAATAGAATAGATTCTTATTTTATGAACAATGGGTTTAGTAAGTGTGGCAATGAACCCACCTTGTATGTCAAAGTTAATGATTAAGGACAAATTTTAATAGTTTGCTTGTATGTGGATAATTTGATATTCACTTGTTATTTGTCAATTGAATCATTTAAGGTAGCCATGAAAGATGAATTTGATATGATTGATTTGGGACTTATGATATTTTTTCTTGGCATAGAGGTAAGTCAAACAGAGCAAGGCATTTTCATATGTTAATCAAATTATGCCAATGACTTACTGAATAAGTTTAAGATGAATGTGAATTCAACTCCAACACTAGTTGCATTAGGTTTAAAACTTAGCAAGGAAGACACAAGTTCAAATTTTGATGCAACCTTATTCAAGAGATTAGTGGGCAACTTCGTGTATCTAACTGCCACGAGACCAAACATTAGGTATGGGATTAGTCGTATCTCAAGATTCATGGACAATCCAAAAGAATCTCATTGAAAAGCCAAAAAAATAAATCTAAGATACATAGTTGGTACAAAGAATTTTGGGATAATGTATACACCTTAAAATGACTTCAAATTGATTAGTTATACAGATAGTGATTGGGGAGGTAGCATGGATGATAGGAAAAGCACTTCAGGGTTTTTTTTTTTAAATCTTGGATCGGGTGTTATCTCTTGGTCATCGAAGAAGCAACCAATTGTGATACCTTCATCAGTTGAAGCAGAATATGTTGTAACCACATTAGCAGCTTGCTAGGCAGTTTGGATGTGAAGTGTACTTTCAGATTTGATGCATGCTCAAGAATAAGCTACAAAGATATACTGTGACAATAACTCAGCTATAACATTATCTAAAAATCATGTTTCTTATAAACGCAACAAGCATATCTACCCTAGATATCCTTTTATTCGTGAATTGGTGAACAATAGTGATATATATCTTGAGTTTTGTAGGTCCGAAGAACAACTTACAAACATTTTTACAAAGTTGTTTTCAAAGAATGTGTTTGAGCATCTCTAGAAAAGCATGGGCATAGTTGATATTCACGATAGTGTAGATTAAGAGGGAGTGTTGGCAGACATGGACTCCAAGTCAGCAACATATTTAATCTCCTCTACCACCTCATCTCATGCCTCAACCACTACCAATTTGTAATAAAATAATTTTATAATCTTATTCAAAAGTACCAACTGCATTAATGTTTTCTCTTTCTAGTCGTCTCTAGAGACTTCTAGGTGAAGTAAAACTAATACTTTGTTTTTGTAAAAATATTGATGTATACTATGTTTTCAATTTTTACAAATGAATGAGTAATGGAGCTCTGTAAACTGAAATGTATACATGTCTCTAAGGTTCTGAGCAGAGTCTATAGTATGTTTGTAATATATTGCATTATCTTTTAATATAAACAATCTACATTTGTTCATTGTACCTTTCATACTGTTCTAATTTGTGATCATGTTTTCTTCAAGAAAAAAATCCCAATTTATATACATGAATTTAATATATTATTAATAAAGGGGAAAAAAAAATGCCACTCATATTTGTAGCATATTGTGCATAAATATCAAAGACTCCAAAAGTTTGAAGAATTGAAGTTTATCTTGCAAGTCATTTATAGTCTTAGCCTTGCTTGTGGCAAGATCCAAATAACATTACTCTCAAGAAACGTTATCTTCAAAGGAGTGGGGATGAGTGATGACCCATCGGAAAGCAAAAGCATGGCTCATCATTGTCCAATGTGTGTTATATCAGCAATAAAAACAGATTTAACATTAATAACGAAGTCTTAATGTTTTTTCCTAAAATTCTTAGAAGTCCGCGATTGCGACTCCTCAACAAGCCTGGGGAACTTCGTTTCCTATCGTGGGAGTGGGCGGTTGGCACAAGAAACAGAGAGAGAACATAATACAAACCTTCTAAGTTCGTTTTCCTTTATAAAATACAACAGAACCAGAGCTTACTTTATAAGCAGATAAAAAACTCCTCGGTTCTCTGGAAAAAACTGGGTAATGAATCTGTTGTAGTCGCCTTTTTCCATTTCCCCTGCAAATCAGAAATCAATCCTTCCCCGCAGTTATGCAGGCATTTTCGGTCCACAGATTCATCAATCCGGTTAATCAGTTGTTCTGTGCAATTTTAATTACCTTTCTCCTATGTCATAATAATTATATTTCACGCTGCAACGGATCCGCATCAATCAATACGACTTCCGATTTGCAGACCTTGGGTCATTATCAGGATGATTTGTGTGGAAAAGGCTTCAGATGTATTAACAGAAGGATTTTACGACAGTGTTCCGAGCGAAATTCATATCTGCAAATGACTTTGAGCACCAGAGGACCCCTTCAAGACGAAGAGCTGGTGAATGTAACCATCCAAGGAATGTTGAATCCCAAGAATGATGATTGGGTTGCCTTAATATCTCCTGCAAATGCCGAGTATGGGTCGTTTCATCCTTTTTTTAATTAAGTTTTCTGTAAGCAAAATATCTGCCTGCACTAATAATTATTCACATTAACTCCATACTGTAACCATGTTCTGTTCTGTGTAATTTGATTGTGCAAAAGGAGGATTAAAATGTAACTAATCTTGAACAGCATCACCAATTGTCCATCCAACGGCTTCCTCTATTTCGAAACGGGAGATTTGCAGCCACTTCCTCTGTTATGTCACTACCCTGTTAAGGTAAATTATCAAAATCCCTGTGTAGACTGTAGACTACAGAAAGGATTTCTTTCTTACTGAACAAATAAATGCATGATTAACGCAGTCGCAGTTCATGAGAAAAGACCCTTTATATAAATCATGCAAGAAGAGCAGGTGCGAGAAGAAGAAAGGGGACCGTTGTGCGGTGAAGACATGCAGTGGATCTCTCCAATTTCACATTGTGAATATCCGCACAGACATTGAGTTTGTTCTCTTCAGAGGTGGTTATGATGACCCTTGCATACTTCACAGGTCAGAGCCTCTAAAGTTTTCCAACCCGAATATGCCTCTTTATGGACATCTCTCCGCCATAGATTCCACAGGCTCCTCTGTAAGTGAATAAGGATATTCGGATAATTGTATTTTCCCATCTTCATAATTTTGATTTTACTGGTATTTCCTTTTGGAGAACATAGATGAAATTAACGTGGATCAGCGGCAGCAATAGCGAGCAGTTTGTGCAATATGGACGTGGGATTTTTTCCAATTCCAATGTCACTACTTTCACTCAAGCTAATATGTGCGGTAAATATAAAACTTTGAATAAGATTTCTGATTCTTTCACAATCTATTAAAATGGAAATAAGATTTTTGGAAATTAATTGTGTATAAGTTTTTTTTGGATCGTGCGTTACAAATCACTAACCGTGATTCATTATTAATGAATATAAAATCTTTGAAATTTGTTGTAAACAAAAATTAAAACCACCTTCCACCGCTTTCTGATTTTCACACAGTGCCATTGACGTTGCTTATTTATTTATAAATTTATAATGATAATTAATCATTGATTTGATTTACTTGACCAGGTGGCCGTTTCTTTCCCAGCCCAGCCAAAGACTTTGGATGGCACGATCCAGGATATATTCATACAGCCTTAATGAAGGGACTTCTTCCCTCTCTCAATTATGTTTACCGATATGGAAGGTATAGGCTTTTAATTCCACTTCTTTTTCTTTATGAAATTGATCCGCTTCATTTCTTAACTTGGAATTAATGTGAAATATTCAGTGATGATGTGGGTTGGAGTAGTCCTGTGGAATTTACCACCCCTCCTGCAGCAGGTGCCACAGAGCTCACATTTCTTGCATTTGGAGATATGGGCAAGGCTCCTCGTGATGCATCTGATGAGCATTACATTCAGGTATGACTTCAAATTTTAATATTTCTTTTACGTCTTATCCACTCTAACATCGAACATGACTGTACTTTAATGCAGACACATAGTGCAAATCTTTAAAAAAAATAAGTAATACTCACTCCATGACACGAGATCTTTTATATCACTTTACAGCAATCTTAAGTTTTGCGTAGAAGCATTAAATTGGCATAGCCGGTATGCTTTTGCTTTGTCCTATGCTAAAGACTCTGTTAGTTTTTGATGGGAATGATCGGCAGCCAGGGTCACTAGGAGTTATAAAGGCCATGACAGAAGAACGGGGGATAGATTCCGTGTTCCACATTGGAGATATCAGCTACGCTACAGGCTTTCTTGTTGAATGGGACTTCTTCCTCCATATGATCACTCCATTGGCTTCCCGGGTATCTTACATGACTGCCATTGGCAACCACGAAAGGTTATAAAATGTACCTTGCTGTGTTCTTATATGTAGCTTAACACTGGTCAATTAGGCATGATGGTGAAAGAAAATTGTTGAATTTCACTTTCAGAGACTTTCCAGGCAGTAATTCAATATACCAGACTACAGATTCAGGTGGAGAATGTGGTGTTGCTTATGAGAAATATTTTCCGATGCCATCAGTCACAAAGGACAAGCCATGGTATTCAATAAGTCAAGGACCAGTGCATTTCACAGTGATCTCCACCGAGCATAACTGGAGTGTAGATAGCGAACAGGTATGGAATTTAAATATTTGATGTTTTTATAGTCTATATTTTAACAAATAGTTTTTTGGAGAAATTTTATCACGATTATCGAGTTTAATATTTAGGTATTATCTTCTGTGATCTTTTATCAACCAAAAAAAAAAAGTGAAATATGAAATAATATAACCTAACACTAATTAAAAATTAAAGGAAATTGTAAAAAAAATTTAAAAAAAATTAGCTGAAAAAATTTCTTAAAAAGTGAAAAAACAATCAATTGGAAAAGAAAAATAAGATCAAATATTTAAAATTAAATTTGTTTAAATGCAACCTTATTTCCTTTCCAGTTGATTGTTTTTTTTTTTTTTTGGAAACTCTTTTAGTAATTGTTAATGACTTTTAGTAATTGTTAATTTTTCTTTGTAAAAACTCTTTACAACAACGATTTTCTTTTATCTTTTATAGATGTTAAGTGATGTTGTTTCACATTTCACTTCTTTTTCTCTTTTGATGAAGGATCATAAAGGATGAAAACATTGAGCAGTAATGAAATTTTTAATCTAGTTTATTTAAAACACTTAGGTTCTTAATGTTTGTGAATAATCTACCAACACTTTTTCATGTTTGTTTGAGAGGATTAAAGTATGAATGGATCAAGCAGGACTTGGCTTCTGTGGACCGCAAGCAGACTCCCTGGCTTGTTTTCACAGGGTAAGGTAGCACTACTCTCGCCCTCTGTTAAATATAAAATAAGCTGTACTGTCTGGTAGAATCGCGAGTACTATTTTAACAATAATATGAATTTCGTTTGTATTTGTAAATCAACAGCCATCGACCAATGTATTCAAGTGTAGAAAACGGATTTCTGCCTAGTAGTGTAGACGGTGACTTCGTTTCAGCCATTGAACCACTTCTTCTCAAATACCAGGTTATAATCTAACATCATGAACAGACCACCATTGATATGTAGTATGTACTAGTAGGCTACTTGTGTCTATAAACACCTGAGTTTTGACAGGTGGATTTGGCTTTGTGGGGGCACGTGCACAACTATGAGCGTACGTGCGGTGTATTTGAAGACACGTGCCTATCTCTTCCTGATAGGGACGTGGACGGGATTGATACGTACCGTTCTGTTGCACCCATTCATGTGGTTATTGGGATGGCAGGCTTTTCTCTCGACAAGTTTCGATTTAACGTGAGTATTAAGTACATAATTATAAGGAAATTAGTTAGAATTGCAACTACGAATGAATAAATTGATTGTAATTTATGAATGAAATGCAGCCAGATAGGTGGAGTTTGGTACGTTTCTCTGAGTTCGGATATTCTCGTGTTCATGCAACCACCCACCAATTGCTGTTTCAGGTGAACAAACACCATTTGACATTAAAGACATAATGTGATGCATTCTCATATATTTACTTCTTTTCTTTCATTTTTGCAGTTCATAAATTCTGATACGAGACAAGTGAGAGATACATTCAAGGTGACAAAGTCTTCGTCGTCTATATAGACGAATTTATCAATTTCTGTGCGGTTTATGGGTTGACATGGTTCGAGCTCTGAAGGGAGACCCGCTGAGTAAATAAAATATTCATTGCGTTTCATAACTACTCTTTATAATGGCTAACTGACTGTTTTTTTTTGTTTTTCCATTAAAACATGGCCATTGGCCTCGGTGGTAAACAATAAACTATGATCCCGTGGATTAAAAAACAAAAACCATGTCAACAACCGTTTCAAATCAACAAGCCACTGTATTACGGACTTGAATGGTTTTGTATGAAAGCGTTTATCTTGCCCGCAAGTTTGGATCTGGACGTAATTCAGTTTAAATGTGTCTTTATATTTAAGATTGTTATGCAATTTTTCCTAATTTCATTCTGAAATGGGCAGTTTAGTCTTCACTTGTTTCGCATGATTTAATGAAATTTGAAGCGTTAAAATATCCTTGTCCACAATATTCGATGCCCTTCTTAAACATATGAACAATACCTATTCACAAAGGGGGTGATATAAATAATGTGAGAAATTAGATCCCTTATAGTTCTTAGTTTTTAATTTTAAGTTATATGATATTATTTTAGAAAGAAAATTAAGTAAATGGGTAAAAGAATATAGGATTAGGGCTCTTTCTCAAATAAAGTTTCGATTTAAAAATTGGACTATTGACTATTTAGTAAATTTTATAATTATTATTGAAAAAGTATAAGAAAGAGGTAACCGTGTTAATCTTTTTTCGTATATGTTTTTAAAGTTTTCAATATAATGTCTCAAACAAAATGTTGAGAAATAATAGAGAAAATAGGTGTTCCTTTGAATAGAGTGAAATAACCTTCTACTTATATGAAAAATCACTAACTAAACTAGTAGTGCACAAAGGAGGAGTATAAATTATAGGCTATACTTTACATAGTTGTTGATTTATATAGATGATGTGGTACTATTGGCAAAGCACAAAGAAAATATTGAAATATATTTTGATGTCGTAAGTAAATTGCAGCTACTTTAAAATGATAATCAATGTCAATAAAACAAAGGTAATGGTAATAGGTTCTTAGGATAAGAACATAACTCTTACATGTAATGATGAAAATTTGGGTTTGGTCCAATTTTATAAATATGTGGGCCTTAAACTTGATTCTAGTAAATAAGAGATTTAAATTTTTTTTTATCATGTCAAAAATAAATGTAGGCAAGTTTAGTTGTCGATTTGGAAATTGAAGAAGCTACTCTTCAACATACTAGTATAATATACTTTTATACAATTATCTTGTTCAAAGCTTAGACCTCTCAAATGAATACTAGAAAACAATTGGGAGTTCAAAAACATATCTCAATAAATGAACTAAGAATAAAAGTATAAACCCCTTATCTATTGATATTAGTAGAAATAGTTATACCACCATTAAAAGGAGAATCCTTTTGTCAATCTGTAACTTATTTACTTAAAATAAGGAATATGATCATGGACAAATAGTTTTACTAAGCAATGCTTGAAAATCAAGAGAAGGGATGGTTTTGTGATGGGATTAAGTGGTTAATTGAATTGGGGATTGAAGAGGTAAATCTACCTAAAGAACTAATATCCATGCAAGACTTGGTACAAAATAAGGTGACAAAGAAGATTTGGCACGATTTAGGTGAGAAAATAAGATTCTACTTCAATGCGATATTAATCCAATGATCACATACACCTAGAAAATTATCAAGAGTTTAAAAACACAACCTAATAGATGAATTAAAAATAAAATTACAAACCTATTATCCAATGATATTTGCATAAATAGGTATACTACGATTAAAAAGAGAATTATTTTGTAAATTTGTGACTTACTTACTTAGAATAAGGCATATGAACACAAATATGTTACTAAACCAAGAAATAATTGAAACACAAGAGAAGCCATGGTCTTGTGATGAGATGATGAAATGAAGTGGTTAATTAAATTAGGGATTGAAGAGGAAGATTTGCTTGAATAACCAATATTCGTACAATACTTAAAACAAAATAAGATAACAAAGAAGATATTATAAGATCCAA
>JARHVA010000059.1:430000-507500 GCA_037957365.1 Torreya grandis
AGGCACATCGATAAGGAATATGGTTTGTAGAGGTACATGTTACCAATTTATTTACACATCTTCTTCTGAAACTACATGTAATGGGGACCATTTATCTTCAAGGAGGGGAAACTTATCTAGATGGATATGGGTCACTACTTTATACCACATATTACCATAGTTGCATGTCTAGCCTCATTTTTACATCATTAGCTACAATAATAGGTTTTGTGCCTACGTGTCAAGTGATTACTTAAAAATCCACTTATATGTTATTGCACAACCCCTATAGTGTTAGTATTGTACTCATCATCTCATCAATAACAACGGTCAGTGATATCACTGCATTTACTGGTTATGAAGAAGTTGTTACCAATAGTTGTAACGGTTCAACTAATGCTTCATCTTATTGTATTGTATAATAATGTACACATTCATTATTTGTAGGTTAGAAAATACATTGAGCCGAACCATAGAAGAGTAGAGTTAGGAATCATTTGACAACAACATCTAATCTCTCAGATTTTATATAACTTAGCCTAATACAACTTTGTTATTATAATTATATATTTTTTATCATCTTGTTCTTTCTTTCCTTTTTCTTTACTGCATTGTAATTCATGTTCTCTATCATTCAACAAATCACTTATGCATATAATTTGTTTAATCCATATTTAATTAGGTTGTCCACTAAATCTCCTCCATGACCCTAGATCATTTGGGGAACGTATGATAGTGTACATAAATATTATTAATATGTATGGACCAAGATGCTAGGGTTTTCAATGCATTTGTTTATGTCAAAATTTTACAACTTTCAAGTAACTTATTTAATTCATAACTTGGTTGGGCACATATATTCTTGTGACTTTTTATGGGAAGGAGTTGTTGCATTTAATTCCTTGAATCACATGAAGCTACAAAGGATTCAATTAGTATTTCATGTGATGAGGTTTGTCATGATGCATTAAGTTGTAATGTGTTAAGGTGCCTTGGAATTGTATTATAAATTTAATGTGTATGCTGCACTATGGTGTGTTACCATTATTTAATGAGGTCACTGTGTTTTTTAGAACTAAATGTAAGCAGGTGGGTCTTGTGCCTTTATAAGCATGTCCCTACACTTGTGTAAGGGATGTCTAGTTGATATTTGGATGAGTGTTTGATGAATAGAGATATCCTAGCACAAGAATAATCTGAATGATTGTCTTGAGAGTAAGCTAATATTGCAAAGAATATGAGTTAGCAAGCATAGATCTATGGATCTAGTGTTGTAACACTTCTCATTTTGAGATGATTGTGTTGTTGTATGTGTTTGTTGTAATTTATGCATTAAAATATAATAACTTCATATGGGTTGTGTTGATGCATTTTATTGCATATTCCACTGAATATTCTGAGGGTTGTATGGTCTAAGGCATCTGTTAATTGAGACCCATAACCATGAATATGTCAATTTTGCTTCTATAAATTTTTCCATGTTCACCCAATGTGTTAATTTCGACCTTGTCTGATAAATTTGATAAAATGCACAACACCTTTGATCTTTTCTAATTAATTTTAGCCTCGATGATTGATTTGATTCTTAATATAAATATCCATCTCAATCCATGTGGCCATTGTGTGTCAAATTGAATACTAATTTGAACTCATAAGGTATTTATGTGATCAATCTTGTTCATCCTTTCATTTGTGCTAATTTTTGTGAATTGACGATAAATGTCAAATTTGATCTAGTCTCAACAAAAAAATCTCTATCACCCACATAGTCTTAGGATCACGGGGTTAATTTTGGTGATCATCTTATATATTATGGCTCGTGAATGCATTAAACTTTTTAATTCACCTCTAGTGCATGTTTAAACTTTATTGTCCTCTTTGTGATACGTGAAATTTTGTGGTATAATATACCCTCATAAACCTTTTTCTATGATTCCCTTTTCATATCAAATTAAATTTGTGAAACGTGACGAACATTTATTTGTCATATATTCATAAAGTAACGCAATCCTCTTTTGTTCAGTGTGGTTTTGGTTATTCACTCCAATCTTCCCATGCATCTACCTTTAATCATGTTCACAATAAGCAATCAGTGATCACGTAACCTTTTATAAATAATAAGCATGATCATATAACATGTTAGCATAATATTTTAAAAAATCTTGTGGCATTTAAATTGAACACGACATGACCATCCATTGTCCATGGGGTGAGGAAATAAGAGACGTGGATTTTTAATTTTCATAGTCCGTTGGGAGTAGGATAGGTAGTAGTCGCTAATTGCATCGTAGCGTTGGAGTTCTTGGTTTTCAAAGTTGCCACCCCGGGATTCCGAGGACTGGTTAATATATGTATGCATATATTTTGTATTTAAAGTGATCACATGTTACTTCAAATGGAGTCACGGACCTATGGAGATCAAATTGAATTTTAAAATTAAAATCCTTCCATGGACGCATTATTTTATGAATTCAGATTTAATATATGATCGGGTCAATGGAGTTCATAAATGTAATGAATGAGGTGCACGAACCCTAGACTTAGGTTATGATATGAAGTCACCATGATGGATTTTTGGTTGTCATGTGACTTTGACATTTGAATAAATTGTGAATTTATTTTTGGTAAATGACATGGTTATTACGTGAATGTTGTAGATAAGTTTCTATGGATTTAGTGCATTATCAATCTAAAATTATATTGTGTGTAGGGTTGTAAAATATGAAGGTCTTGAGGAATATGAATAAATCACATGAAGTCTTTACCTTTACGAATATGGTTTTTGACGATGTGTGTGTGAGAGAAATATAAAGTGGGTAAGAATTTAGGTTATAGTTTTTGTGTGGAGACCAAATATTTTAAATTTTGTAAGGATATTAAATGGGTTTTTAAGTCAACAAAACTCAAGTTATATTATAATGTGAACTGAGGTATTAATGAACAACGAAAATAAAATATTTGTATTCGTTTAAGATGAAAGAAGGTTTTTATTTCATATGATGAAATGGAAATATATTACTCAGAACACTAAACAACATGTCAAAAATAATCATCATACATATTATGATATGAAAGATAAAAGCATTGATATGAACTATTCACATATTTAAGCATATGAGACACTTGATTTACACATTGTTTGTCTAATTGCTAATTTATGTTAATAAAACTTGTCTTACATTTTGTAGTATAAATCACTCTGCAATGAAAGATAAAAAATTCTTACACTTTGCAACAAATCCATTTTAGTCAAGGTTTATACCTACAATATAAAACATTTATGATGTCGGTTACTAATAATAACATTCACTTTTAAGCAAGAACAAGATAATCCTTTTCAATATTGTTTCTTTTTCCAAACATCTGTTCTCATAAATTTATAGTAATCAGAGGCACTTCCATGAATCTTCTACCAACATCTTTAGTGCATAATAGAAATCCCTAATGAAGGATTGAATTTATGCCTCAATTTCTTGACAACTCAAGCTTCCTTAATTAGTCCATGCCCTGTAGGGAACTATAAGAATCAATTGAAACAATAATTCTTGTCCAACGGACCAATAAAATACATGAATTTTTAGAGTTGTAAATTTTTTACTCAATTATTACAATTTTTGGACTTAAAAAAAACTATTAAAATTAATTATTTCACATTTTATTGGTTTTACAACAATTTTTTCATGTTTTTGTAATATAAATTTTAAAAAATTTAAAATATTTTTTAAACACAAACAAGTGTACATCATATCTAACACTCTTCCTATAAATTATGCAATTTATTTAATTAATTGAGTTACTGAAAGTTAATGATTTGATAACATGGTGATTCAAGAGGTAGGGTATGCATCTGAAGGATAGATATGACTGCATCTTTGTTGTGAGGTTATTATTATTTATTCTATAGTAGGCGAGAGCAGGATAGGTGGGATCAGGGTAGGGTGTAGGAACTGATAGCTAGAAACGGCACTAGGCTAATGGCTAGCAAAAGTAAATCATTATTTTTTTAATGCCAGCCTGAAATAATCATGCGTGAGCAATCTAAATTTTAAACAATAACCCAAAAACATTTAAAACCAATAAAATCTAAATGTGATACGTGTACAATTAGCGAATGACCTCAATTTTTAACAAAACTACTTAACGCCTTCTGCAACAAGAATGATGGCAGTTAATTCTTTTGGTTTGAATAATGTAATACATATACAATTGCAGTATTGAAGGAGCTTTTGTGTCTTTCTTGAACTGATTATCTGAATTTGGTTTGACAAAGCCATTGTGAGAGTTCCCCGCTTTTTTTCAAGGATTTGCAAGGCTCTAAAATTATCACTAGTATTCATTAATAATTCCTTAAACCTAATTGTTGACGCAGTGGATTTCACCTGGGCAGGAGGCCGAGCTCTTGCCTTCCACACGTCAAAATGGAAACTCCCCTCTCACCTGTGGGACCAGCGAAGCTGGAGGGGAGAGTCTCTAGATAAGGGCTAGCTCCCTTTGATGCATCTAAGTTATTCCAATAAATGTTAACACACACACACACACACACACACACACACACACACACACACACACACACACATACACACACACATATATATATAATGGGGGGGATGAAAAGGGAGAAGGATTATAGGAAAACAAAACCTACTCTAAAAGGGTGATGCACCAAATAACTTTGACCTACTCACACTCACACTCTGAACCATAAGACACATACATACACTTTAACTAGTAAAAGGACCAGACTGCAGGAAGCTTAACAGGGAGGCTTTAATGGAACACACAGAAAAAAGGACTCACCATAGGTGTTGTAGAAAAAAGCACACTGTCTAGTAACCTCCTTCTATCTCTACGCTCCAGGTACAACTCTTCTTGTCACCTGCAGGAATGGTGCCTTATAGATACCAGATGCATTGGTGTCAACCCTGTGAAATCATTAGGAAGCAATGACTAAACATAAGACAAACACTCAGACACACTCAGAGGTATCTAACCAAAATAGAGGTAAAAATGCATTTTATTGATTCTAGGTGAAAATTGCTAGGGCTTTGCCTTACAATGTGAAAGATAGATCTTTTAAAATGAGAAGTTACAATATATAGAGAAGAGGGAACAATAACACCTTATTTGAAAAAGACTTTTGGCACCCTTTGACAAGTGGCCCATGCGCGGCCCAAGGGCATTGGGAAGAGGAAGCTGCTAAAATATAAATGATGTGTCAGCTCTGATTCTAACTTCAGGCAATTTAAAACATAGGCCACATCATTTCTCCATAACCAAGACTTCTCCTTGAAGGCACCCACGCGGTTTGTCTCCTCATAATGCAAAATGGAGAAAAAATGGGTCGTGCCGTTCACTGTTTGCATCCCATTTATGACCACTTGGCGAGCATTGTTCCAACCACTGGAATAACTCCTTGAGTCGATGCCTTCCTTCTCCACTTGGACTATTTTGTCTGTTTCTACACTTGGCTCTTTTGTCTTTTCCTTGCCTTGTCTCTTATGGCTCCTTGGCCCTCGGGGGCTATCTTCTCATCCTTGCTGGCTCCTTGGGCTCTTTTATTAGCAGGTCACTAAGTTCATTCTCAACCTTTGTCTTTTTCCAGTGTCGTCTTCCTGGTTTTATCCTTTTTGATGGCTTTCGTCTCTTTTTATCTTTTTTCTCTGGGCTCTTTTTTGGTTGGCGCTCAAGGATTCAAAGATCAAATGGTTATTTCTCTGCTTTAAAAATGACGTTCGTGGGCCTGACACCGTTTTAAAAAAATAACAGCTAGTCTATTTCCTTAAAGTTGACAGCTTCAAAGACATCACCATCCTTGGCAATTTCTACAGTCTTTTCTCTTCAGCCTTTTGTCACTCCCTTACCTTCGGGCTTTGCTTTGGACTCTCTTGAAGGGGAGGCGTCCCTTCAGCTTTGGAGAAGTGCCCTTCGTTTGGCAGCCGAGAGTCCCCAGCAAGGGCACCTGCCCTTCGGCGGCCTTTGTCTTTTCGACTTTTCTCTCGAACATTTTCCCATAGACATTTTCCTACGAAAAAAAGTTTGCAAGAATTGTCTTGCTCATTCCTTTGGAGACTTTCCTGCGGCCAATTTTCCCACAGACAAAAAGTCTGCAAGAATTGTTTCGAGCCCTTTGTCCTTCAGAATTTCCATCGGCTTCTCCTCCTGTGGCCTTCCTCTGAATTTCTTTAGACTTTTTGTCTGAAGGAATTCCTTCGAACAAAAAGTTTGAAGAAATTATTTTAGCCTTTGCCTTAGTCTTTTTTGTGGGATTTTTTGCTTTGTGGCCCTTCCGAATTCCTTCAGAATTTTTTCCCAAAGGAATTCCTTTGGACAAAAAGTTTGAAGGATTTCTTCCTTGTCTTTTCTCTCAACTGCCTTCAAAAGAGCCCTTCAAGAAAGTTGAAAATGACCCTTCCAAAGGGTGCTATTGCCGACCAAGTGCCCTCTGCAAGGGCACTTGTCCTTCGGGAGGCTCTCTTGAAATTTTTTGATTGAACCATCCCTTTGAAACAACCTGTTGAACTAAGTGTTGGATGAAGGCATTAAACTGACTGTTTAACTGAGCCATTGAAACAAGTCGTTTAAGCAAAATGATGAACTAGGCACTTGAACCAAATCGACTGAAGTAGACTCTTGAAACAAGTACTTGTCCATTTTACACCTAAGTGTTGGGAACCCATTTCTTCTCTGCAGAGTTCATAAAAATGCATACCTGTAGAGTCTGTAGAAAGGGACCTGCAGAGTCCGTAAAAAATCCTGTGGAGTCCGTAGAAATGGACCTGCAGAGTCCATAGAAATTCTTGTAGAGTCCGTAGAAAACCTTGTGGAGTCTGTAGAAATGGACCTGTAGAGTTCGTAGAAAAGGACCTATAAAGTCTATAGAAAATTCCAGACTCGTGCAAAATCAAAAAATGAAAATGGCTTAGGATAGCAGGGAAGGAAGGGGACTGATTTTGCCCTGTTGGACCAAAAATGGTCACCAAATTGGCGAGTCCTAGGGGAAGCATGCCTGGTATGCTTAAAAACCAGTTGCCTTAAAGTCCATTGGGCATGGAGTCAGAATGTAACTTAAAAGATCAGCAACAGCCCTGATAGATTCAAGAATCAATCACGAAGATTTACCCCAAAAGGAAACAAAAACACACACAAAACTAAAAAAACTACTAACATGTGCAAAATGCACTTAGGGAAAATAGGAGGAAAATAAGAGAAATATATACATGGTGGAAAAGGGGCTCAGTGGTAATGCTTAAGATGTATCCCATTAACTGGGATATACAGTTTTTCACCATCCAACCTGGAGAATTGGAATGCATTATGTTGTTTGCACTGAGTGATGACGTATGGGCCACTCCATAGGGTGTCAAACTTTGCATGCTTTCCAGGCTTTTCTCGGTCCTCATCCCATTTTAAGACAATTTCTCCTTTAGAGAAACCTTTTGATGAAGATTTCTTGTCGAAGTGTCTCTTCTTTTGTTATTGGCGGCTAGTCATAAAAGCCATAGCTTAGTCCCTTGTCTCTTAGAGCTCCATCAGCTCACATAGCCTAACCTCCATGCTATTTCCTTCTTCTAATTGCAGCTGGCGAGTGAGGTCCAAGGCTGCCAATTCAAGTGAAATGGGGAGCCTAGCTTCCCTTCCATAGACGAGCATGTACGATGAGTTACAATTGCCCTCTTTGGGGTGACCCTATCTGCCCACAGGGTTGTTTTCAACTTGGCATGCCAAGTCCTCTAATTTTCCTCCATGGTTTGCTTGATGATCCTGATCAAATTCTTATTTGTAGATTCAGTCAGCCCATTCCCTTGTGGGTAGTAATTAGATGAAGTGCTAAGATAGATACCATATATCAGCACCCATTCACTTGTTTTAGTTCCCATAAAAGCTAATGCGTTATCTGAGATTATGGTTGTTGGAACCCCGAACCTTGCCACCAGGTCCTCATAAAAATCTAGGACTGCACTTTCATTGGCTTCCTTCAGAGCAACAACCTCTACCCATCTTGTGAAATAATTCGTGGCGGTCAGGACCCACTTGTGTCCAGCACTGGAGGGAGGATTAATCATCCCTATGAAGTAAAAGCCCCATTGCATGAATGACTGCTCTACCTGAATAGGCTGTAAAGGCATGGCAACCAACCGTTGTTTCCCATCAAAAAGTGCACATTTTTGGCACTTTCGTACCCAGGCATGGGTGTCCCTAAAAAGAGTAGGCCAAAAGTAACCAACTCTTATTATCCTTGCCGTTGTAGCCCTAAGAGCAAAATGACCACCGATTGGCCCATCATGGAACTCAGACAACACCCTGTCAGCTTGACTTGAGTCCAAGCATCTTAAAAGGACTCCTGAGAGATCCCTTCTGAACAACACTCCATCAGTTAAGACATAAGGGAGACACTAGAGTCTGAAATATCTCCTCTTGGTCCTATCAAGGCCCTACAGGCACTCACCAGTGAGAAGGAAATGCCTCACATCTGATGTCCAATCCTTCATGACAGCTGGTTCTTCTACTGTAGCTGCATCATGAATTAGCAGATTGTCCTCTTTTTGTTGCTTAAAGTCTGCAACAAGGTGCTCACACAGGCCTCTACCCCTTACCAATTTGGTGATCTTGATATCCACATCATATTCCATCACCTTAGTGATCCACCTTGCTCTCTTTTCATTCAGGTCTCAATTGATCAAGAAATCCTTGATGCTGGGATGTGGTACCATGAGGTGGATTCTACTATTGGATAACATATGCCTAAATTTCTTTAGATTTTGTATGACTGCCAGGACTTGCTTTTCCACATATGTGTATCTGACCTCAAAACCCTCTATGCCTTGGCTAAAAAATGCAATTGGTTACTCAAGGTTATCATCACTTGCTTGGGTAAGCATGGCGGAGATTACCTCTTCATTGCCGAATGTGTAGAGGTTAAAATCTTTGGTGAAGTTAGGGCTGATCAAAGTAGGAGCCCGGACTATGGCCTGCTTGATTATTTCAAAACTATCCTTTCTTGGTGTTGTCCATGTGAAATCCTCACCCTTCCTCAACATAGAAGTCAATGGCTTGACCACCTTTGCAAAATTCGAGATAAATCTTTGGATGAAATTTATCTTGCTGAAGAAGCTTTGTAGGCCTTTCTTGTGCTTAGGCAAGGACAGCTCTAGGATGGAGCGAACTCTCTCTGGATCAATAGTCAAGCCTTCCTTAGAAATAATGTGACCAAGGAGCTTCCCCTCATGGACAACGAACACACATTTCCATGGATTAAGAGAGACACCAAACTCTCTACACCTCTCAAAGATTTATCTAAGGTGTTTCATGTGTTGGCTCATTTTCTTGGAGAAAACTGTCACATCATTAAGATATACCAGCACAGTGTTATTTATTAGGCCTTGAAAGGCCATGTCCATAGCTTATTAGAAGGTGGCATCAGCATTAGACAATCCAAAAGGCATTTTCCTGTAAGCAAACGTCCCCCATTTGGTAGTAAAGGTTGTCTTGTGCTGGTCACAGTCTTGTACCAAAATTTGGTTGTATCTTGAATATCCATCTAGGAGGGAGAAATGCTCACCGCCTGTCACCATTTAAAGGATCTGCTCAATGCTTGGGAGAGGATAATGGTCTTTCAAAGAGACTCTATTGAGGTCTCTGAAATCAACACATAGTCTGATCTCCCCATTCTTTTTTCGGATAGGAACAAGATTGGCCAGCCAAGAAGAATGTTTGATTGGAAATATTATCTTAGATTCAATCAATTTTGTGAGCTCCTTCCACATGAGAGGCTCAATCATTGGGTTGACAGGCCTCTAATTCTACTTGATTGGCCTGGCACCTTCTTCTAGCTCAATGGTATGCTGGGCCAGATTTGGGTCAAAACCCTACAAATCACTATACTCCCAAGCGAAGATATTAGCAAATTCTTGGCACAACAAGATGAAGGCCTACCTTTCATAGTCTGTGCACACTTTCCCAAGTGCAAGTAGCTTATCCTTGAATATCTCCACCTTCTCATGGTGTTCCTCCTTCGTTGCAATGCATGCCTTGTCACTTTTCAACTGGTCATCTCCATTGAAGATACTCTCTAGAGTAACCAAACCTTTAGGGAGCTTATTGTTCTTCAGTTGAACAATTTGGCCACCATATTGTTGTTGTAGCTTTGCCATGTTTTTAGTAGCAAATTCTGCTTTTTCTTGCAAGAAGAGTGTTATTTGCTGGTCATTGTCGAAGACTTGCTAGTTGGTGATGTTGTCAGGTACATAAGGCTGGATCACTACCTTCAAGTGGCATGAGCTGTGGTCTCGGCCTAGTTCCTGAGGGATATCAAACTAGGCACCAACTGCTGCCAACCTATCTGCTTACTTGTGCTGCTCTCTAGGAATGGAGGTAATGTTGAAAGCAAAGAAATTTTCCACTAAGTCCCATACCCTATGTTTGTAGGACTTCATTAAAGAATTATTTGTCAAATTCTGGCCTCTTACCTGATTGACAATTAGCTCACTGTCACTAAAAACTTGCAACTCTTTGATTCCTCTTTTCCTCGCCCACTCTAAACCGTGGATGAGGGATTCATACTCCACAACATTGCATGTGTAGGAAAATTGGAACTGAAAAGATAAAAAGTATCTCTCCTTTGAAGGAGAAACCAACACCGTTCCACCACCAGCTCCCAACTTACTTCTTGAACCATCAAAGAATAGCTGCCATAAACTCGAGCTTTTTTGGCTCACTTTCATCAAATTTGATACAAAAGTACCCTCTTCATGCATGTAATAAATTCTAAGGCTTGCCTCCTCTATGAATTTGTAAGGATCATGCTCGAAGTTGTCACTTCCCCATTCATCTAAGAGTAGGTCTGCAACTCCTTTAAGAGCAGAGGATGGAGATTGGTCTACTTGGAACTCTTCTTGGTCAATGATGGCATAGCTGACATTTGCCACCTTGAGCGAGTATGGTTCTAGATGATCTCTGTGGAGTGGCTTGGATTCAATCTTAACTTTAGTCCCATACTTGGTTCTAAAACCAGATAAGACCAATTTGCTGCTAAGTAGCCACCTATCTTGGATGTAAAATCCCTGGACAAGCAGATGGCAAAGTAAGGAGGGACATCTGCGACTACCACATCATGAGGAACTGAGAAGGTCGAGCAAGCGTGTAGCATCAAGCTCAAACCTTTCACCACCCCAACTATCTTTACTGGCGTTCCATCTAGCTGCAGGACTCCCTTGGTCATTTCTTCGTATTTCAAACCCAGCTTGTTGGCTATGCATTTGGGCATTATCGAGGTGCTTGCTCCACTATCAATGATGCAATTATGCACCAAGAAATATCCTATGAACAAGGACACATAAAAAGGGGGAACTGTTTCTTATTTTTTGACCTAACCTGAGGTGGAAGGCTATCCATTCATCATCAAAACATTATCAGCTTTTGCTGGGACAGCTTGTTCATCTAGCTCATGCAATTCCTTTTACAACATGTCCTTTTACGTCGGTATTAATAGTGAATCCCACAAGGAGATGTTCATGTGTAGCTTCTTCATCTGGTCAACCACATTGACTCGAGGATTGCCTTCCTTCAAATTTTCTTTGGAGTTATTTACAACCTGAGGTGCAGGCTGAGGAGCTGAAGGTACAATCGGCGGTCTGAAGTTTGGGACCTTTTGGTTTATATGTGATGAAGAAGGTATTATTGACGCTTGGGCAGTAGCCTAAGCTTCTTCTGTTGCTCTCCTTTTGAATCTTGTATTGGCTGTGACACAGTCACCCTGATTGTCTATAGTACCCACGTAATTGACTGCATAGAACTCACCTTCCAGGTGGTTCATGAGAGTAGAATCAGGCTAGGTCTGGCTGCTACTCGTGCCAGGTTGCATTGAAGCCTCAAAATCTTGGAATTGGGTAGCTACCTAATTATCTTATACATTTGGGTAGTCACTTATCATTTCATTTGTATAAACAGCTTGCTCTTGACCATATCCCATGGTTGAACAACTTGGTTGTTCTTGCACTAGACTATTTTGAATGGGCACCATAGCCTTGGATGATGAAGGGGCACCTGGATTGTAGCCTTGAAAAGGTCTGGTTTGTGAAAGTTGACCTTGTCCTTGATTGTAATTTTGGAAAGGGGGTCTATCTGCTTGACCATACTCCTAGTATCTTTGGTTTGGTCAGTTGCTTTGAGCTTGCTGCCTTTTAATAGCCATAAGTTTATTTGTCATATTTTGCAACAGACTCTTGACTTCATGAAGTTCATTAGATGGAGTAGCAGCTAGCTTTTCTATGCTAGGTAGAAGAGCTAAGGTGGGAGCAACGGTCTGAATTGGAGACAACATTTTAGGGAAAAGCGGCATATGGGGCCTATGAGCTATTTTCCCAGCCTGCACTAGGCAATTTTTAGCTACTATAGCTACGTCATAGGCAGCAGGCAACACATGTCCTCTCATTAACTGTATGATAACAATGATATCATTATTCAATGCTCTTAAGTAATATAAGAAAGCATAGCTAGGAGTCAGTCTTACCAGAATGGGGATTCTATCCCATGTCTTCTGAAATCGAGTGTTGAAATCCTGCATGTATTCATGTGGGGCTCTTTTCATTGTAGTCAGCTACTCAGCAAGTGAGAGGTGGTCGCTCTTCTCCCCAAAATGGTCTATCAAGCAAGTGCCCAATTCATTCCAGGAACCGATTGAATTTATGGTTAAAGTCCCATACCAGTCTAGAGCTTTGCCCTTGAGAGACAAAGCCAGCAATCTGGTTGCAATATTATCCTCAGTAACATTGTGAATATTGCAGAGGTTAGCAATATTTTTGATGTGTTCAATAACTATAATGGGCCCCTCTCCATCAAAGGAAGGCACACTTTTGAGAATTGCTCTTGGAATTGGGTCATAACGTGGGAGATTTAAGGGACTCTAACCATGAAAATTCACAAAAGGTAATGCCATAGCTATGACAGGATGTAACCGCGGCCTTCTCACGTAGGTGTTCTTTATAGCATGTTTGGGAAAGTGGTTTGTTGAATAAGGATGAGTCCTCTCAAACCTCATTCGCTTTGCCGAGTTCAAAGGCAATTCAATGAATTTGAAAGGGACACCCTTAGAAGTAGACTGTGTGGTGATTTTAGGCATAAAAAGTCAGACTGGTCTTTAATTAGAAATTGAAGCTCTTACCAGTGGAGTCGCCAAATGCTGAAAATAGTTGTTTTTGTTGTAACAAGACTAGCATCAATCCTGAGACTTTATTGAGTGTAAAAATTGAGTCCTACCAGGTGTGCCAAAAATTATTGACGCAGTGGATTGCACCCTGGGCAGGAGGCCAAGCTCCTGCCTTCCACACGTCAAAATGGAAACTCCCCTCTCGCCTATGGGACCAACGAAGCTGGAGGAGAGAGTCTCTAGATAAGGGCTATCTCCCTTTGATGCATCTAATTTATTCCAATAAGTGCTAATACATACATACATACATACATACATACATACATATATATATATATATATATATATAATGGGGATGAAAAGGGAGAAGGATTACAGGAAAACAAAACCTACTCTAAAAGGGTGATGCACCAAATAACTTTGACCTACTCACACTCACACTCTGAACCATAAGACACATACATACACTTTAACTGGTAAAAGGACCAGACTGCAGAAAGCTTAACAGGGAGGCTTTAATGGAACACACAGAAAAAGGGACTCACCATAGGTGTTGTAGAAAAAAGCACACTGTCTAGTAACCTCCTTCTGTCTCTGTGCTCCAGGTACAACTCTTCTTATCACCTACAAGAATGGCGCCTTATAGATACCAGATGCATTGGTGTCAACCCTATGAAAGCATTAGGAAGCAATGACTAAACACAAGACAAACACTCAGACACACTCAAAGGTATCTAACTAGAATAGAGGTAAAAATGCATTTTATTGATTCCAGGTGAAAATTGTCAGGGCTTCGCCTTATAATGTGAAATATAGATCTTTTAAAATGAGAAGTTACAATATATAGAGAAGAGGGAACAACAGTGCCTTATTTGAAAAAGACTTTTGGCACCCTTTGACAAGTGGCCCATGTGCGTCCCAAGGGCATTGGGAAGAGGAAGCCGCTAAAATATAAATGTTGTGTCGGCTCCAATTCTGACTTCAGGTGTTTTAAAACATAGGCCGCACCATTTCTCCATAACCAAGACTGCTCCTTGAAGGCACCCACGCAGTTTGTCTGCTCATAAACGCAAAATGGAGAAAAAATGGGTCACACCGTTCACTATTTACATCCCATTTATGACCACTTAGCGAGCACTGTTCCAACCGTTGGAATAACTCCTTGAGTTGACACCTTCCTTCGCCACTTGGACTATTTTGTCTATTTCTACACTTGGCTCTTTTGTCTTTTCCTTGCCTTGTCTCTTCTAGCTCCTTGGCCCTCGAGGGCTATCTTCTCGTCCTTGCTAGCTCCTTGGGCTCTTTTATTAGCAGGTCACTGAGTTCATTCTCAACCTTTGTCTTTTTCAAGTGCCATCTTCCTGGTTTTGTCCTTTTTGCTGGCTTCCATCTCTTTGTCTCTTTGTTCTCTAGGCTCTTTTTTGGTTGGCGCTCAAGGATTCAAAGATCAAATGGCTATATCTCTGCTGTAAAAATGACATTCGCAGGCCTGTCACTGTTTGAAAAAAATAACGGCTAGTCTATTTCCTTGAAGTTGACGGCTTCAGAGACATCACCATCCTTGGCAATTTTTGCAGTCTTTTTTCTTCGGCCTTTTGTCGCTCCCTTACCTTTGGGCTTTGCTTTGGACTCTCTCGAAGGGGAGGTGTCCCTTCAGCTTTGGAGAAGTGCCCTTTGTTTGGCAGTCGAGAGTCCCCCGCAAGGGCACCTGCCCTTCGGGGTCCTTCGACGGCCTTTCTCTTTTCGGCTTTTCTCTTGAACATTTTCCCGCAGACATTTTCTCGCAGACAAAAAGTCCACAAGAATTGTCTTGCTCATTCCTTCGGAGACTTTCTCGTGGCCAATTTTCTTGCAAACTTTTTTTCGTGGACTTTTTCCAACGGACAAAAAGTCTGCAAGAATTGTTTCGAGCCCTTTGTCCTTCAGAATTTCCATCGGCTTCTCCTCCCGCGGCCTTCCTCCAAATTTCTTTGGACTTTTTGTCTAAAGGAATTCCTTCGGACAAAAAGTTTGAAGAAATTATTTTAGCCTTTGCCTTAGTCTTTTTTGTGAGATTTTTTGCTTTGTGGCCCTTCCAAATTCCTTCAGACTTTTTGCCCAAAGGAATTCCTTTGGATAAAAAGTCCAAGGGATTTCTTCCTTGTCTTTTCTCTCGACTGCCTTCAAAAGTGCCCTTTAGGAAAGTTGAAAATGACCCTTCCGAAGGGTGCTATCACCGACCAAGTGCCCTCTACAAGGGCACTTGTCCTTTGGAAGGCTCTCTTGAACTTTTTTTTATTGAAACGTCCCTTTGAAACAACCCGTTGAACTGAACGTTGGATGAAGGCATTGAACTTATTGTTGAATCGAGCCATTGAAACAAGCCGTTGAAGCAAAACGATGAACCAGGCACTTGAACCAAACCAACTGAACCAGACTCTTGAAACAAGTACTTGTCCATTTTGCACCTAAGTATTGGGAACCCATTTCTCCTCTGCAGAGTCCATAGAAATGCATACCTGTAGAGTCCATAGAAAGGGACCTGCAGAGTTTGTAGAAAATCTTGTGGAGTCCGTAGAAATGGACCTATAGCGTTTGTATAAATTCTTGTGGAGTCCGTAGAAAATCCTGTGGATTCCATAGAAATGGACCTGCAGAGTCTGTAGAAAAGGACCTATAGAGTCCATAGAAAATTCCAGACTTGTGCAAAATAAAAAAATGAAAATGGCTCAGGACAGTAGGGAAGGAAGGGGACCGATTTTGGCCTGTTGGACCAAAAATGGTCAACACTAATTTTTAGAATTATTTCTTTTTTAGCAAACAATCAATTCTAGATCTTTGCCTAATTAAATAGGAAACATGTTCATGAATCATAAATATTCTGATCATATCTAGAAACACAGATGGTGGTCTGAGGAGCTGAATGTATTAGACAAATTCAAAGCTTGGGCCATGTGGAAAAAGAGTGTGACTCATTACAACCATAAAGGATACATGTAAAAAAAAGTCATTTGTTTTAGACAGATCGAAGATAGGGCATTAGAGCTCTTCAATTAAGAGCTTAACATTCTTCACAATTATTTTGGATTGATTGTTATCAATGTGGAATATCTGTAGTATGGTTTATAGAACAATTTTTTTCTAGATAATTATAGAAAAACAAACTAAGATATGAGCATTGGTGTTGAGAATCATAGTAAGAGGAATGAGTTCAATGATAAGGGAATGACTAAGAGGGATTAAAAATTCATAATAATCATACCTTATCCTTTCAAAAACTTTGTGATTCTCCTTCAAAGTCCACTCATCTTCAGCACCAGAGGCATAACAATCAAATACCATCTTGGTCAACTTCTGCTTTGCAATAACCTCATACTCAGACACATTCATAATTTCCATCTCTATTCAATTGTTTCAGAATCAAATCCATCAAATAAAAAAATAGCATTAGAAAATACTAAAATATGAGGTAGCATTGAACACGCCACTACCAAAGCTTATGGTGTTCATTGTCAATTTTGAATCATACCCAATATGAATATGAATATGAATTGCAATAAAACTATGGAAAAAACAAAACCCAACCTATATTTTGAATTAAACTTCTAGTCTATTAAAAAGTGTCATGCATCAACCATAAAACCACTTTTATCTTCTACATGGGATTTTAAATGAAAATAGATGCACAGATTGAATCTAGAAATAGATTGAAACTCATTTTTAATAAACTCTTTAATAAATTTGTTAATATGAGACTGGTTCAAAATTTTGTTGTGTGTTTTTCTTTCATCTTGTAACCAATTGGAAGTATTGCTAGTTGTATGACTGCTACTTGAAAATCTAATTAATGCATCAAAAGATTAGAACATTCAAGAAATGCAGAAATACCAATTTCAACATTTTTCTAATATATCATTATATTGTGATTGCATGGGTGGCATGGAAAATGCAAAAATAGAGGTTGCTAGATTGAGAACATGAGTATTAGGTTTGGCATGGATGCCCATATGGGCATATTTAATTCTTTGTATTGAAAGATATTTCAAATTATGAATTTTGTATTCCTTACTTTTCATTTTCGTTGAATATTTACATGTTTATCTGTAACTAGCACCCAAGACAAACTGTGATTCTAACGTGTCTTATGTCTCAATATAATGTCACTTGATTGTATCTACCCGTCCTTACTTGGAGCTATTTTTTTAATCTTTGTCAATATGATCATGTTCAGATCAAGATATTATCATGGTGAGAAGATAGATGCCTATATTTGAAAGTATTTGGGTAACTGGGTTCCCCAATTTTAGGCATTTACATATATTTTTTAATTATAATACTGTACCTTTTGGTGGCTAATGTAAGCATGCAGAGTGTTCATGTAAAAGACTCGTTCCTTTTCATTGAAGCTGCATGATTCGAGTGTTGATTTGAAAAGCTTTTTATTCAAATGTTTTCCCAACATATTGAAAGTTTGTAATAGATCATAGTGATTATAGATTAAATAGTAATAATGCCATTATTTTTACCTTCTCCATTAATATTACCCCTAGTTACTAGGCGCTGTGGCAGGTGATGCCGTGCTAAAATGCACACTACTAGCAATATTCCCCACAAGGTGCTCTTTTTTTAGATGATTGCATCAAAAATAATACCATCCCTAAAGAAAATAAATATACAACAAAAGTAGGGAATTAACAAGGAACAAAAATAGGATAGTTCATTTCTAGGAAGAAAAATTATGTATTAGCTAAGACAAGTTAATAGCATATAAGGAGGGGATCAAAAGATAACCACAACTATGACAACCAGAGTAAGAAAAAAAATCTAAGGACAAATATCTTTGCCAAATCCTTTTCTTACATTGTGTGTTTTGGTTGTCATTATCTTTTGATCCTCTACTTATATGCTATTAACTTGGCTCAGGTGATACATTATTTGTGTTTCTTGGGAATAATCTATCTTGTTTTTGTTCCTTGTTAGTAAAAGATTTATCAAGTCTAGAAAAGCAAGAAAAGGACCTTTAATTAATTTCTTTTAAGTTGTTCAAAAATCCTTTCAGTTCCCTTTTTCCATGTGAAGATGGTTGTCCCTGGCTCTTTTAGTACTGTGCTTGTCATGTCTATGATTATATTTTGAACCTCTACTCATCTGCTATTACGAAGGCTCAGTTGATATATAATTAATAATCTGTTTTCATACAAGTAAATTCTCCTATCTTTATTCTAATATGGTAATACCCTATTTTTATTTTATTTTTCTTTGCTACATGCATAGCATTATTTTTGGAGCAATCATCTAAAAATAGAGCACCTTGCAGGGAGTGTTGCTGGTAGTGTCTATTTTGTGACTACATCAGTGGGTTGGTAGTGTGTTTTGTGGCCTATATAAGGTATAATAAGGGGAAAAAACTCTTTTTCACTTTTACAACTGCACATAGAGGATTTATTTTCTAAAGCAAGTAGTTTTGCTAAATGAAAGCAATTTTGAGGCCCTCATACACAAGTTTTTTCAAGAAAGGTAAGTGTACTATCTAAATATCTATCACAATAAAGGCTATTTACATATTTATGATCTAAATGCAATTAATTAAAAATTTACATACAAACTTAAGCAAATACAACTGTCAATATAAAGGTAGGGACTAGCCGTGTAGGTTTTCATTATGATATCCTTCACCACTAAAGATATCAAATATTATATTCTACAGTTGTGGAATGATTATATTTTTTTTAATGTGTCTAAATATGAGTTCTCTCTATGAAAAAATTAACAAGATTGGCTTCTTACAATGCAATTCATCATTTTCTTAACTTTAAACTTAATTTTCTCTACTCTAAAATGGAATCATTAATATAAATATTTTTTGTAAAAAATTATTCAATTTAATTTATTGCAATGCAGATCCTTTCAACTCCCTCATACTAAATCTGAGTATGGGATTTTTTATACATAACATCCCCTTTCCACCACAAATACAAATCTTCATAAACTAAATTACCCCTATTTTCTCTACATTAGAACTCATTTGTTATGCATTTAAATTATTTAGATTAGTTTTTCTTGTAGTATAAATCTCTGCAACTCTCTACAACTAAAACTTAATATATGTTACATATACAGAGGATTCTAGTTTAGAAAACCTTATTTGATCTCTATTAAACCTCCTTTTCTCTACATTAATAATATTATTATTACAAAGCCTTTTAACTTTACGTAATTACAACACAATATGGATAATTTTCATTTTCTACTCCAAATAACCCTCATTTATTTTACGTTAAACCTCATTTTCTTGGCTTTAAATTGGATGGTCAAATTTATGGTTGTGAGTGGTTTCATTTTTAGTAAGGTGTTATCTAATAAAAAATAATCAATCTATTTCTAAACTTGTTGGACACGTACATAAAATCAAAATATGTGTTTAAGAGAGTCAATTTTTCGATGGGACCTTAATATGAAGTAATACATCATCTACTAGAAGACTGTAGTAGAGAATGCACTAGACAAAAAGGGATTTTTGAAGTCACAAACTAGATAGTTAAGATTTTTTGCTCTAAATAAATATATAACTCCTAAAATTGCAATCATGTTTAAAAGCACAATGTTTGGAGTTAGCCCTAAATAACCAAGTCAAAATTTGTACCAAAGAAAATGAGTGGACACACTCCAATATTAATATTTAAAATACAATATGGTAAATTTTCTCTTTCTACTCCAAATAATCCTCATTTTTTTTGTGTTAAATCTCATTTTCTTGGCTCTAAATTGGGAAGGTCAAATCTATGGTAGTTGGTGGTTTCATTTTAGTAAGGTGTTATCTAATAAAAATAATAATAATAAAGCAATACAGAAAATCATACGCATGGACAGTGGGAGCTTTCTATTTGTAGGGGAAAAAAAATGGAGTTGCATGCTGAAAATTATTTTCCAAAAAACATTCAACAATAAAATATATGATAGTGGAAATAAATTATAAATAATCAAATTTATTATTAAATATTTTATGTTTTCACAATTCATACAAATCAATATCCTAAATTTTTAGAATAATTATGTTTTTATTTAATTGTTTAACATTTCAGATCACCATCAATATCTTAAACTTTTAAAATGATTATGTTTTTATTCAATTACTCAATATTGTCAGATGACCATTCATAATCTTTTATCAAGAAAAAAAAGCTTAATAACTATATATCCATTTAATTGCTTGATGTTTTAATTCACCATCTATAATCCTTCCGTTTAATTACTTGACGTTTCATTATGAATAATAATCCGAAACATAAAACATGATAAAAGATCATAAATAGTAATCTAAAACATCGAACACTGATTTGCCCTGATAAAAGCTCACATCTGAAATGTCAAACAATTAAACAAAAGAAAAATTATTATCTTAAATTTATTATTTTTTACGGTCGAAAAGAACGTAAGAAAAGAAACGTCGAGCGTTCCACATTCACAATGGCCTATGGTTTTAGGATTACAATCATGTTATAAACAAAATGCCATGCCAGTGTGAAGAAGATTTCCGTCCATTATAATTTTTACTAATTAGGTAATAAAACAAAACGAGCAAGTGTCAAGAAGCTGTATGACCCGATTCACTGCATGCACCAATTTGCTGACCCTACTTCTTCTCATACCGTCTACTGGATCCATTCTCGCCAAATCCATTTCAATGAGAAATTCAATCCACGATGTCCTGTAAATATTATATCCATGGTCTTTGTTTTTAAAATTACAGATTTGAGCACAAAAATTGTTCACGATTTACACAAATGTATCAACATCCACAATTGGATTTGCATTTGCATATCCCCGAGAGAGGGAAAGCGATGAGATTCATGGTGCGGCAAACCAGTTCAGAATATTACGCCGACCGCCATGCTGAAACGGAGAAGAGTGACCTTTCCTGCCAACCGAGCACGAGGCACCCATGCTCACCAATAAGCCTGTAAGCTTCATTGCTGGACTGACCCTGACCCTCAAGCGCAAGTACTAACCCCTTGGCCTGCAACACTGTGTCGTAGCTAACCGGAACACGAACGAATCCAGCCCGCTCCATCCTCTCCAGCCACCGCTCCAGCTTCTCGTGCCTCTCCTTTCTTTCCGATCCCTCGCAGGCAACGATATTTTTTATCTCCTCTCCGAACAGATGCTTCTCCACCGCCACCCTCTCCACGCTGCGCTGTCGGCAAACATCGGAAGCCAGGGAGTCGAACACGGCCCCGTAGTAATGCATTGCCTCCACGAATCTCTCTATGAACGACGCACTGTTGTGATTGGAATCCTGTTCCACAACCACCATTATCTTGGGCGACAACCCGCGCAACATACCTAGAAAACGGTCGATACGGCGGCACCGAGGGGATTCCATTCCTGCTGCCGCCGCCGCCGCCTTTCTGGCAATGGCTTCTTCGATCTCTGAGGGAGACGACACGCTGCTTTTCCGTTCGCTTTTCAGAAGATCGTCCAAGGTAGTATTATGGAACCGAGGAGCCGGCGGGACCGGCGGCCACCCGGGTCGTTTCTGCGGCCGAATGGGTTCGTTCTCTTCCTCGGCCAGAAGCGTATGCAACTGCAGCACGGAGCTGATCGCCACGGCTTCCCCGATCTTAACTTTGAGCTGCTCCGGCTCTACATTTTCCAGAGTGGAGACAACCGGGTGGAACTGAAACGGGATGTGCAGCCTCTCGGCTTCCTCCGCCAGCACCCTTGCGGTGTGATCCAATGCTTGTTTGTGTGGACTGAGGGCGGTGATTCTCAGATTGGGCGGGCCTCCGGCGCGGGCGGCGAGAGCGTGCATGAGCCACGCCCACTGCACGGGATCGGATTCATTGAGGTCGATGACATGCACGAAGTCTTCGCCTTCCATGGCCTCCATGATGCTTTGCTTAACCGCAGCGTAGGAGACCTTGAGGAAAGGGTAGAGGTTCAACAACATCTGCCGTGCGGATACCCGGTCGGCGGACGACTGCTGTTGAGTGCAGTTCAGTGCCTTGTGTAGACCCGGCCACGATTTGGTTATTCGCGCCGCCAGGGCTTCCATGAAATAGGTGGCTACCCGCTGCATCGAATCCCCTGTAGGAGACGCCATCAAGGACAAATGCTCCAGGCATATGTTGGTGTTCTCCATATGACCGGTGGAGACGTAGTTTGCACAAGTCAATAGAAGCTTGATGAGCCAGAGGCCCCGGTCTTCTGATCCCAGCTCCCTCTGAAGAAGCCAGGGAGCGGCCAATGTGCTCTGCGGAGATAAGATAGAAGTCAATGACATTGCTGAGAAGGCTGCCAGCGAAGAAGGAGAATCCATGCTGCCCGGCGAGCGGCCCTCCCACGGACTAAGACTCGGACTCTGACTCTGAGAGGAACTGCTCCTCGGGCTCTCTTCACTCACGTATCTGAACTTCATTTCGAATCCTGTGCAACACTATTTTAATACTCTTACGTGCAATTGTTAGTCATATTGCAGATGAAGAACTACAAATTGAACCTATAAACAAAGAATACAGAACCTGAAACAGTAATTTACTGCAACTGGAAATGATACACGCAGAGCAATTCACCACCGCTTTATACTCTCTATCAAATATGATGGAGGTCGTCCAATTCAGATTTAAAAATCTATCTATAAATTCTGCCTGGATTGTCGTATGGATCCGGACAGGGCGAAAAAGTTGATTGTAGGGATCCAGAGCAAAGCATAGATGCATGGATGAGAGGTTACAAGGAAGGAATGCCTTGTTGAGAGTGAGAACAAGGAGAAGGCGGCCACCGTTTGAGGCGCATCCAATGTCGTCTTTGTTGTTTAGCGTTGGGTGTTGTTAGGAATGAGAATCAAATTATGAGTGGAGTGGAGTGGGTTGTTGGTCCGGAGTTTGTTTCGAGAATGGCTTAATAATAATAAATTGTCTTTTCTTCGCCCATCATGGCAGGTGAGCCCTCTTCCTTTTTTGTTTCCATCTGCTTGCCAACGTTTTATTTTAGTTTCCTTGCAAAGCTTAAACAGGATTTATTTCATTAATTTGTCGTCATTACAACGGTGGCATATGCTTTGGCATTATAAGCCAAGCACGACAAAATCATTTTCTCCATATAAAATGATACCCTTAGTCGGTGAACCCTAAATCCACTTGCGACAAATTAAATGTGTAACATCATCAAACTTTATGCGCTTCCAAACCTGCACCACCAAATAAATAATAAAACGGAATGGATCTTTTCATGTCCTCAATTTTGTGGATAAGAGGATGCATAGTTCACATAAACCTATCTCGGTGAAGGATTTATTTGCTGCCTTGTTGGGCCCGCCTCCTTTTTTTTTATTATCTCCCCAACGGCCTCCATGAAAGTGTAGATCATTGAGTATGGATCTTCAAACATCTTATTATGTATGATTTTCAACATCTTCTTTTGTTTCTAGATGAGGGATAATCAAGGTATTTTTTCTAGTCTATACAACAAAAAGCATATAATTTATTTATGGTGAAGGCCATTTTTAATGTCCCCTGATATTGAGAATATATAGCGAGGAGGCAGGGTAAAGAACACAGAAAAACTTCATGCCCTGTCTCGACCCATGTTTTTATCCCTCCACCCCCGATCCCTTCTAGTAGGGTCTTGGTGAAGGGAATCTAAAGCCACACTGCTAACAGTACAAGTGGTGTTTTCCTAGTGACCAATAAGAATGTACAAGTGCTCCATCTCTAGTGCCAATGATTTCATCGGGATCTGTAGCATGGCACTTGACAATGTAACGATTCTATTACCAATAGAGAACTCTCTATCTAGATGTTCTTTATTAAATATCGAAAAAAAACTTTCCAAATAAGAAAGAGAATCTTAATACAAAAAATATGCCAACTTTTCTTTAATCTCACATGGAGCATAGTAGAATTCCCTAATAAAACAATATACCAAGAAAAGGGATATGGTCTAAAGGGAGGGAATAAGGAATCAATCCATTTATAGGCTTGTTGGCCACTAACACAAAATCAAAATATGTGTTTAAGAGACTCAATTTTGAGATGGGATCATAATATGAAGCGATACATCATCTTCTGGAAGAACTTGGTAGAGAATGCACTAGACAAAAACAGGTTTGTTAGGCTCTACAACTGCAAAACAAATGATTTATATTTTTTTTCTAAATAAATATATAGCTCCTAAGGTTCCAGAGTATGTTGAACATTTCTAAAGGAACGGTGTTTGGAGTTAACCCTTGATAACCAATTCAGGGTTTGTATCAAAGCAAATGAGTGGACATACTCCGATATTAATATTTACACCATTTTGGAAAGCCTCTAATATCAATTTTGTGGAAGGCATAGTTTGGAATAACCATCTCAAACTCAATAATGGATTGAAAATCATAGTTTTTGAATTTAAATCTAGTCTTTACAGTTTTTCAATTGGCCTAGTATCTAAATCATTTTTCAAAGACATCCCAAATGATATGAATGCCTTTACATACGAGTCAAAGAGATTTTATTCTAGGAACTTCATGCAAGGTTTTACCATTAAAAACAATAATCAGGGACCACCATAGGAAGTGTGAATTGATAGAAACACATGATCTAAAAGCATCCCCCTTCCAAACCAACCAAGGTTTAATACTCTCCTAGGCCTTTCATATGATTATAGAAATAAAGGTACCCACACTTTCGATAGGGATATGTGCAATGAGAAATATTTAAACCCCAAATTATTCCATGATCATTTTCCATAAGGACTTCCAAAGGAAATGCAGTGCATGAAAATAATTTTTTTATTTTTTTGTCCTTCAATTTCCTAAGGGATCCATTTAGCACAAAGATAAATTCCTTGCTTGGAAATATCATTAATCCCTATCCCACCGGCCTCTCTAGGCTTGCAATAGATATCCTAGGCAAATTTATGAAAACCTTTTTTCTTTCAAGGTTAGGCCAAAGGAAGTCTCACAAAAAAATTTAAGCTTCCTATAGTTAGGTTTAAAAGGAGCCCAAAAAGAAGAGGAATAAACATGCATGGTAGCCAGAACTTTAGAACAAATATGAAATTTTCCTACAAGAGAGAGGTCTAGTTATCCAATATGGAAGGTTTTTTCTTTACTTCAAGATAATGTAGTTCCATAACTCAACCTAGGAATCTTGAAAATAATAAACAATGCCCAATAATTGTAACATTTCCCTATGAGTAATCCATTTCCACTAATAAGCCTCAATATTTCAAGCCACAAGATTTCATATAACATTAGGCATTGGCCCATTGAATGCTAGAGCCATAGTCCATGAAAAAAACCTAAAGGCATTCCATGATCTTATGAATTGCCATTTCTTCTTCCATAATAGTAAGGAATGAGTCATCAACAAAGCAGTCATTAATAAGTTGGTCTTAAGGTGAATGGGGTAGATAAATCACCTTAACCAATCCTCTAGAAAAATAATACCATAGAAAGTAGCCAAATCCTTCACAACTAAGACACACAAAGAAAGAGCTAAGGGAAACCTTTTTCTAATGGATTAAAATTGAATAAAGCTCTCAAATAAATTTGAAAAACATGGGGTTGAAACCTTAGGCTTGTAACATAGCAAAAACGAAAGGCCATTCAATTCTACCATATGACTTTTCAAAGTCAATTTTAATTAACATAGCTTGAGCTATTAGGATGTGTGAGCCCATTCCATCCCTTCCCAAACTACAATGATGTTATCTAAGATATATATCTATCTTGAGTAAATCCAATTTACTCTAGCCTAACCACAATGGAAGTAACGACTTATTAATTAGGGCAAGAACCTTGGAAATAGTTTTATAAGAAACATTCAAGAGAGTTATAGGCCTCCAATTGGTGATTAAATCAGAGTCACAAGCCTTAGCTATAAATTTGATATTGATTTTTTATTGAACTTTCCAATAGAGCCATAGGCCATAGCTTCAAGATAAACTTTATGCAAATTGTGTCAAACACAATCCCATAGGGTTCGATATAACTCATACAAAAAGCCATCAATGCATGGATATTTTTCATGATCCATATTAATTTTTGTATCACTCCAAGATATCTGAATGTCACAGATTGCATGAAAACCCTAGGAGTAAGTGATAACAATGCAAAGAAAAAGTGGGCTTCATAAATGCTTATTAAGTGACTAGCCAAAAAGTACAAAGAAGGTACATTATATAGTGAGATATTAACTCACCATAAAGGTAACAACTCAACTCATAATTAGAAAATAAATTCAGTGTATTTTCCCTAATGACCTTAACAACCCTAAGAAAACTGACTAACAACCATGCAGATAAAATCAAAAATAGGAAAAATCTTACATTAACACCCCCTGAAGTGTAGCTTAGATGGGTAGAAGAATTGGGTCCCAACAATGAGACTTGATGAGGTACCCAAGCAAAATACAACTCCCATAAAGTGAAGAAAAGGAGAAAACTTGTAGGATAAAACTCCTCTAAAAAAGAGAGCAAAAAAGAGAAGATGGCTAAAACACCCCGCTAGACTCTACAATTGATGTAGCCATCATGTATCCTACAATGAAATTCCATGGAGTGACTATGGATCAGAAGTAGATGCGATGAACAGTGGACCACATGGAATAGTGAATGTGCCTGCCAAGTGCCTGATGGATCTTTAACCAAGATTTGATTACTATACAAGGAACCATTCTCCTCATGCAAGGTATGAGGGCCAACTGCTCTAACCAATCAAGGTGCAGTAGAATCAGAGGCTAAGAAGGACTATGGAATGCCCTGTAACTATATAATAGACTACCCAATTCTAATGTGTCTTGGGTCATGATACATGTTCCTTATAATGTCTAAAGTGGACTAGAGGTAAGTTGATCAGGGAATAACTCCCCAACATTATGAAGGTGACAAGGAGATGGTCGAGGTGTGTCCCCTTCACTACTATAGTCCACTATGTTAGAATAAGATTCATCAATATCAGATGAGTGCTCAGGCTCAAAAATGTCATCAAGTTCAGGTGAGTCTGAAGAAGAAGAATCTGAAAGAGATTTAGGAGCAAAGTGTGAGAAGTTATATAGTTGATTATGATGATAAACCATTCCCACTACCAATATAGTATCATTGTTAAGCTCTCTAACATACATTGAATTTAGAGTTAACTCAACTCGTATGCCCAGAGCAAGGCGAGTGATCTAGTAAACTAACATGAAATTAATTGAAAGTGAGGGAATACTTAGAACATAATTGAATGTTCCACTACTCACTTCAACAAACCCTCTCCCAAAAACCATTTTATAAGTGTCATCACCCATTTGTATAGAGGAGACGTCACATGGTTCCAAGGAACTGAACTCTATCTATGAAGAGGCCATGTGATGTGAATCACTAGAGTCAATGACCCATGTAAGATTCAGAGGTACAATAATAACTAGGGCTTTGTCCTTTGCTTTCCCCTTACCATTAACTTTTTCCTTTTCTTTTCCATGGTCATTTTCCATAGAGGATTCATGGGTTTACAAACTCTGATTGGTAGAATAAGGGACACTGATATTGTGTTTCTTAAGCATCTTAGTCAGTTGGTTAACCTGCTTCTTCAAACATTTACTTTCATTATGCTTTCCCAATCAAAACCCACATTTGATCCTATATTTCTTAGGTTTAAAACTAGAATAAGAGGTCTCATTGTTTGATTTGTAGGTGGGAGAATTTACTTCCTTCTCTTGATCCTTTTCGTTCTATTTTTTCTCTTTGTTGTTTGAATCATTCTCTTTCTTAGCAAAAAATGCATGATATTTTGAGGACTTCATTGTGCCCATCTATATCAACTTATATTACTCCAAAATCAGATTGACAACAAAGGTATCTAAAGAAGCCATCTTCCATGTAGTTCTAAGAGCACTTTTGTGTCATAGAAAGTGGACACAAATACATAATACTCTGGACCCAGTTTAGAGAGTATTATCAAAACAAGTTGTTCATCTTTCTTGTCAATTCCAAATTATTTCAACTACAACCTTAGAAGTCTAAAATTGATGAAGAAGTATTGTAAGGTGTCATAGTCATTTGGGCTCAAACTGATGAGCTCATTCTCTATCTCATGGTCTCTCATCACATCCTGCTTTCCAAAAAGCATTTCCAGAGTGATCCTTACTTAAGTAGGTGTTTTGGTAGATTTTAAGTGAAAGAGTAGATCAAGAGAGATGAAAATACATAGTAGTCCAGGAACTTTATCACATTAGTTGAACCAGTTTATTTTCAATTCTAATATTGAAGGTTCAATCTCAGCACCCATTATAATTTAATGGTAGTCCTTGGATTGTAAAATTATTTTCATTCTAGATTTCTATTCATGATAATTAAAAGGTGTGAGAAAACTTATTGGACTTGAATTCATAGCATAAAAGGAAAAGATATTACATGAGGTAAAGAAGAAATGTAGAAAAAGAAATTCAAATCATTGTAAAGTACCCCATTAGAAATATCAAAGTGACACCCCCTTAAAGTTGAAAATATAGGGATGCTCGTATAGACGTTCAACACAGCTGAGAATACATCTTGAGAAATATGTGCATAAGTATGAAAGAACTAGAGAGACATTGGGCTCAGCCAATAATGCATCCGAAAGTGTACAATAGTTTTTTTGAAGGGAGTTGTAGTGGATCTAAGAAGACCACCAATGTGTAGAGCATGAAAAAATAAGCACTTTTGAAAAAGATGGCACTCAAATCTCAGTTACTAATCAAAATTTATAGCCATTTGAAAATTTTACTTGCATGGAAAATTTGGGCAAAAATAGTGGTTGAAAATACTTTTGAATCAACTTTCAAAAAATAACTTGAGTGCCCTTGAATCAATTTATTCAAAAAAAATTATGAATCAATTTATTCAAAAAAAATTAAGGCCCTTTAGAACAAAATTAAAGCACTTTTGGGTTGGAAGTGACCAAGGGCTTATTTCCCATATGACAAGGGGCCAATACCTTTTATCATGTAAAAGGGGTGGTCAGAGTCTACAGGTTTTGAGTAATTTGTTGGCAATGTCGATGAGGTCTATAGGGTTTGTGAGCAAGACTATTAAGATTTGTGAGGCATGCAATTAGAGTTGTCAAGGTCTAAGAGGTTAGTGAGAATGATAGCCAAAGTCCACAAGTTTTGTGAACAATGTCATCAAGTTTTATGGGGGTTGCAAGCAGAGGCATTAGGTTTCACGAGGATTGGGAGTAGGGTCATCAGATTCTACAAGATAGAAATGTCTACCTTGTCCTATTTTCATGTTGCCAAAAGTTTGACAAAGTTTGGAAAACTACCAAAATTGCCTATAGGGGTTGGAAATTCTGTTGAAATTAGAAAGCCTAGAAATTTGTATATTTGGTGTGGCTTCTCCAAAAACTAATAAAGACCCATTTGAGAAATCAAAAAACCTAAAAAAACCTTGAAATCATTCCTTGATTTGATAATCATATTGTATAGATAGGTGTGAAATGACTAAAAATCATAAAACCCTCCAAAAATGGGCAAAAATCACTATCACAAATATAGGTCATATTTATAGTTGATTTTTGGGTTTTGATGCTTTCAAAATATGATGGCTCTATTTTTTTATGATTAGAGACTTTAGCTATATAGTTTGCACGTATTTTTATGAAAACCCACCAAACCTATGAAACCACTGAAACTCAAGAAAACCAACAAGAATGCTATCAAGAAAGATCTCACCAAGGATTTAAAAAATAGAAAAATGGCCATTAGATTAGAACTTTGATAGCATATTGGATCGCTCTAAGATCTCTAAACTTCATAGATTATACAAAAACCCTACGTGTAGGTGAGAACAATGCAAAGTAAAAGTTGGCTTCATAAATGTTCATTAAATGATTAGCCAAAAGGTACAAAGGAAATACATTATATAGTGATATATTAGGTCACTATAAAGGTAAAAACTCAACTCACAATTAGTAAATACATTATGTGTATTTCCTCTAATGACCTTAACAACTCTAAGCAAGCTAACTAACAATCGTGTAGGTAAAACTGAAAGTGGAAAAAATCTTACACTGACATTGATCACTACATTATGAGGCTTTCTAATGGAAACAGACCTATCATAAGCCATTCTTTAGCCTAGATTGAGTTTGCAAGGAACTACATTAAGGAAATTTATTGAAGTAGAATTCCTATCTTCTGAGGGGGCCTAAGCTTGAAAAATGTGTTTAGTTATAATTTGTGTTTTAGATTATAAAATAATCATATATATATATATATATATATATATATATATATATATAGAGAGAGAGAGAGAGAGAGAGAGAGAGAGACGCATGCATGCACACATCTAAAAATGACCTTTAAGATTTTATTAGTAATAAAAATTTATGATTTTAAAATGTTTATATATTTTTTGATTATTGGTCCAAATTAAGTATTATTGGTGTATTTATCAACTTTTGATAGTACTCATACCTTTTCCAAACACCCTGTAGATGTCCTTTTATCTCTCCTACCCCATTTCCCCCACCTTGGGTTCTGTGTCCATAACATTCAAACATGTATCGATTTGTCAAGAGTGTTGAGATGCCCCAAGGGTCATTGATATGGTCATTTTTATCTCATCAACACATGATCCTTTCTTCCTTATTTTTATTTTTTTCAACCATTGAATGTTACCTTGGGTGCCAATAGGTTCCTAATTTGAATTTAATTTGTTTATAAATACACAAACATTGTATTTCATTTAAATCTAATGAATATACATAATACCTATCATTCATAGGAGCTTATTGAGCAATTACAATCATTTTTAAGAAAATAAATACATTATAAGAGAGATAAAAGGTGTGTCGATAGAATGTGAATTCTCAATATTTTCAAAAAGTTATTAAGAACACAAAACAAAGTGATAGCAAATATGAAAATACACACCTAAGACCTCATGAGCTGAACAAATACAAATGACTAAAATACTTAAAGATTCAAACAAACATTATGCAAACCTCATTGTAACTTGTCTTTGTTGGGATGTGACTTAGATGTAGCTTTAGAGGGTCTTTATGAATGCCAAGTTGTAAATGGAAACCTCCATTAAAGCTATGGACCATTTTGATTTGATCAAAGAATAGAAGATTAATGCACAAAGATACTTGATGATTTGGCAACACTTCATTATTTGAATTGAACATGTTCAATTGCATTACAAATAGGTATATTTATACAAATCCGAATCAAGGAAGACCCTTCATCTTAAAATCATGATGAATGGTTATAAAAGAGTCCTCAAGAGTGCATAAGGATCAAGCACATGGATCAATGATGTGAGCCTTTCATCTCAATTAAGATGAAGGGTGGAAGATGATCTTTGAAAATATCAAATGAGAATTAATATAAGCCCTTCATCTTGTTTCCAAGATTAAGGGAGGAGGATTCTCCTCAAAATATCTTTGTGAGAGTGCATTTAAACCCTTCATCTTGTTTCTAATATGAAGGGAGGAGAATCAGATTGACCATGTGGGCCCTTCATCTTGTTTCCAAGATGAAGGCTAGAGAATAATCTTATACATTAAATCACTTATCAATTTAATTAGCTCATAAAAGAATATTCCACAAGATCTTAAGATCCTCTCCTTTGCATGAAGATGCCCACTTGGAGGGAAAAAAAGAATTAATTAAATGAAAGGATATTATAATTCTATTTGTAATATAAATATAATTTAGAATAATGATTAATTCAATTAATCAAAGGTCAATTTAATTAATATAATGTGGGCAATTTAATTAGAATAATGTTTAATTAAATTAATCAAATATCAATTTAAGTAATATTATGCAGAAAATTTAATTAGAAGAATGATTTAGAGAAAGGAAAATATTATCATTAATTGATTAGAGAAAGGGGAATTATTGATTGACCAGAACAAAGCAATTGAATAGAGAATGATAATTGAACAAATAAATTGAATAGAGAATGATAATCAAATAGATCTAATATGGTGAATTGGCTCACCTAGAGATACCCCGAGGTGAATAGGAATACATATATTAGATTAATAGATGATTTCAAACCAAATTATGTGAAATTATGAGAAGTCATTCCATTTTTCAATTTGACATAGAAGTGATAAAATTATAGTGTCTACATTTTCTCATGTTTGAAAAGGCATTGTGAGACACTATGAAAGTAATATCTTCATAAATAATGAGAAGTTGAAAAAGGAGGATGAAAAATTAGACAAAGAAATAATGGATGTTCTAATTTCATCATTCCCAACCAACAGGTGTGGGAGATTGAATGAAAAGATAAGGATATAGTTTGAATGAAATTAGTTAGGGATGATTCCCCCTCAAGAGGGAATGCAGGGATGAAGGACATGAATGGGCTCTTAAAAAAGAGAGAGAGAATCTAGAATATAAGAGAAGAGTAACCCATGGACAAGATTACATTGCTTAATATAATGTTTGCATGCTTTGATTTCTAAAGATGATGAACTAATTTTCCCCAAGCAAGGTAAAATTGATTTGATTGAAATGTAAGAATGATCATGATGTTTGTTAGTTTAGATAATTGGATTAGATAGATAGAGATGTATATGATTGATGGCATTGACATGGTAACAATTTTGAATCTTTATTTAATATTGCATATGATAGTATGCATCATAATCTAGGAAGGATTGTGATAATATTCGTTTTTCAAAAATACGTAACAATTTGAATTTAAAATGCAAATATATGCAAATTAAAACAAGATATGGAAAATACATCTTTAAATGTATGGTATAATTCACTTAAATCAATTTTAATTCAAATACAACTATTCACTACTTAAAATCATGATATGAATAATAAATACTTAAGTGGAAAACATAATGTATTAAATTAATGCACCCAAGTAATGAACAACCATATCAATAAGAAAACAAATAATCAATGAAATCAAGCTTGAATACATTCAATCACATCTAAACATATTGATTAAGAAACCAAGATTCATGAAGGAAGTAAAATGATTTGTGTGTAGTTCCTGCACATTTGTGCTTACTCCTTGTTCACTATAATACACAAGATGCACACCTCTCACCCACTCTTGCACACTCCTTACCTAAATTTTTAATCAAATTCATATACACAAGTCATGTGCCATATCATAGAATTTTATGTATAGACCCTTGTACAGTCCACAATATGCACTCATTATTGTGCACTCCCTAACTCACAGCCCCACATGTTGCATAAGTCATGCACTAGCTTGCCAAATTTTATGCCCCTCATACCTTAGTATAGTGCACCTCGTAGTTTTGCATTACAACTCATAGCCTCACACCCCTAGAATTCTCATGCTATAACTCATAGTTATGTGTGCTTTGATAACTTATTGGACTCCATAACATATCCACATGTCGACTCAGCTCAGCCACATGCTCAAAGAGGTTCACCAACAGTCATGCAGTCTAGAAGATGAACTGACACAACTATCTTCTTAGTAACTGAAAATGGTTGTAAACATTCTTATATTATATTTGTATAAGTATGTAATATACACATCTAGCCTAAGATCAATGCTCCACACAGTCATAACACAGATATCATGCTCTGCATATCTACTCTGTAAAACATGCATTGTAGCACATTGTACTTGTTTTCCCTATTCTATGTTAATGAATAGAAAATGCATTTCATGTAAGTAAGACTTCCACTCCATTGAATGTGTTTAGTTATTTATTTATGAATTTTCTTTGCTCATTCACTTTGCACAACCAAAACTTGATTGTGCCCCACACATTTGGTCTTAGGCCTCATGGTGTGGATCACTGGTATTAGAGTTGAAAATATTTATTCTTTTCTATCCTTATAAACATGTGAGTGCAACTTGAGAAGTAAGGTTTATCAATAAATTATGTTTTAGAATATCTGAAAGAACGTTGTAGAAAAATTAAGATGGTTGATGCCTATAAGTAACTTGAGGTACAAAAACTCATTACCAATGCACTGGAGGCATAGCACACTAAATATTTTGGACACTTTCATGAATTGATGGTATAACTCAATCTAACACCTTCTACCACACATCCATAGTTTTCTCAACAATGGTTTCAACAACAAACCCCCTTCAAAGTTTAATTCAATCTCAACATCCTTCTATTTGAAGGAAAGATCGATGCCAAAGCATTGGATGCCTAGATTAGACAATTCAAGGCATACTTGTTAATTAATTCTTTCACTGATACTAAGAAGATTACCTTCACAATATTAAAGATCTCCATATTAGTTGTTAACTAGTGGAAGAGCTTCAACATGTAGCACATGTAAGAGTGTGTTCCAATTGATTCTTGGAAAACTTTTGTTGATGAACTGAAGGAGAAATGCACCCTCTGTACCATTTTGAATATGAATACATCAAGTTACAAAAACTATGCCATCATAAATATTAGTCTGTGGAAGACTACACCAACATTTTTCATGACTACTCTGTATACCTGCATGAGAACTTGAGCGAACAATATAAGGTGTTAAAGTACATCAATGGCCTCTCACCTTATATCAATGTGAAGATGGAGTTATTAACTTTTGACACTTTAGGATAATCACATCACAACATTTTAAAGATTAAATCAAAGGCAAATATGAAGTAACATGTCACCTCTTCATCTAACACAACATGTAAGGCCCAGCCTTTGCACAACACCATATCACAACCTTTTGTGTAGAAGTAACAAAACACTTCTCATAAAGGAGGGAAACACCATAAGACTACTTAACCCTCAAATGCTCCAACACCTTCTACTTAAGACAAAGGTAAGAAGAAGAGGTCTAATGATAAGTGGTGTCATCACCATCACTCATCCAATTACAATGATTTTGATGTTTCATGTAGTAATCCCTATTTGCACAATTAACATCAGGAGCCACATTGATGGATGACACTAATCCATATATTTCTTGTCTAAGCACTAACATCATTATGATCAACATCTCTGAAGAGTGCAAACATCTCTTTCACACCATGTTTTGGGTGAAGGGTCAACCTCTTCACATTATCATTGATAGTGGTAGTCAAAATAACATCATCATGCAATCCACAACTCAACACCTTGGTTTTAACATTGTTTCTCATCCAAATACATACTCTTTAGGGTGGTTGTAGCATGGGAAAGATATACAGTTCTGATGATAATGCACTTTTATGTAAAAAGTCAAGCTTATGGAGGATAATGTCACTTACGACATCATACCTCTAGATGTACGTGACATCCTATAGGGGATACTATACTTATATGACCATGAAGCTACATGTCAAGCCAAGCTATAGCATTGGACTATTCACATGTAAGATCGCTTCTACAACCTTTTTAAATTAGTTCCCATGACCAAAGTCACCTTGGTCTTTTCCAATCAATGTCTTAAGCTCATATCACACATGGATAAGTTCATATTACTCATGGTCTACGATGATACACCTACATAGTTAAAATTGAAGCACACCCTAGTAGTGTGAATCACTCACACATTGTCATAGCAACTATAGTTTGATATTTTACTAGATAAGAGTAGTGAAGTCTTTACACAACCTGAAGGCCTTCTAACACACTACATAGTAAATCACCACATTGATTTGATTCCTGAATCCCCTCTTCCGAATATCCCCCTCTATCATAGATAAGTTTGGGATAATGATGAAGTCTAGTGCCATATTCAAGAGATTTTTTATCAGGGTAAGATCAAGCCTAGCTCTTTGACTTGTGGATTATGATAGTCTTCACACCTAAAAAGGATGGATCTTGGTGACTCTGCATAGACTATCGTGTACTCAATAAAATGATAGTGAATAATCAGTATCCACTACCATGCATTAATGACCTTTTAGACCAACTCTAAGGTGCACAATACTTCACCAAGATCGACTTGAAGCTAGGTTACCATCAGTATTTAGGCCATCTTATAGAAATTTGAAAGTCAACATTCAAGACTTAGGAAGGACTGTACAATTAGTTGGTCATGCCTTTTAACCTCACCAATGCACCAACCATTCTCATGTGCTTTATGAATGATCTAATCAGGCCATTCTTGAACTCTTTCATCATCATCTACTTGGATGACATTATCATCTTCAATAATACTTGGGAGGAGCATATGGAGCACATCTCATGCATCTTAGATAGTTTATGCCAAGATAAGTTACAAGCCAACTTATTGAAGTGTAAATTTGGCACCGTATAGATCCAATACTTGGGCTACATAATTGATCACACTAGTATTAGAGTAAATCCATAAAAAATGAAAGTGGTCCATGATTTTCCTACTCCACACAACCTCATAGAATTGAGGAGTTTTCTTGGACTTTCCAACATCTATTGTAGGTTCATCCTTGGTTTCTTGCACATCTATTAGGATCTCAACCAGCTCACATGTGCCAAATCTAAGTTTGACTAGGCACATGCGCAACAACATGATTTTGAGGCACTCAATCAATGCCTCTATGCAATGCCTATTATTACAATGTCTAACATTATGTAAACCTTCAAAATACACACTGATGCATCTAACTACGCACTTAATATAGTGCTCATGAAGTATGGACATCCAGTCACATACCACTTTGAGATGTTCAGTGACATAGTGAAAGTTACTCTACCTATGATAATGAACTATACATTACTGTGAAATCAATCAAGCAATGAAAACATTACATTCTCAGGAAGGAGACAATTATTCATTCAAACCATAAACCACTTTAATTCTTGTAGTCATAAAAGAAGATGGAAAATGCATGCCACATGAAATGGATGACTTACTTGCATTAATTCCATATCATGATCAAGCACAAGAAAGGGAAGGATAATAAGGCCACAGATTGCCTTAACTAATCATCATTTCACATGCTCATCCCATTTCTAGACACGTGCAACCATAATTTACAAGAATGGGTTCCTCTCTACTCAACTAATCATCACTTCGCAATAACTTACACCAACCTCATACATGATACCCAAGTTCAGGAGTTTTACTTGTCTAAATATCTTATCTACAAGCTTAAACATATCTATTTTCCCTCTTGTACACCTCTTGAATGACTCATCTAGGAGGTGTATTATGCCAAGACCTCAGGACACTTTGACATGATAAAGACTCTAACCGCATTGTAGTCACACTTCTACTGACGGCACATACACACAGACATAGAGTGTCACATCAAGTCTTTCAATCCTTGTTGCATCACCAAGATCATGAATAAGAAAGTTAGGACTTTACACACCCTTACCAATCCCATCTAGACCATGGGAATCTATCAGTATGTATTTCATGATCGGATTGCCTGTGATGAGAAGACAACATGATGTTAAATGCATTATAGTGGATTAGTTTTCCAAGATGGCAATCATGGTCACATGTAAAAAAGACATTGATGCAGCTAGCACTACGCAAACATTCTTCAACCATATTTAGGTTCATTTTGGGTTACCAACCTCCATCATCTATGACCGCAATCCACACTTTATAAGTCATTTTGGCAAACATTGTGAGAATTGATGGGTATGTAGCTAGATTAGTCAACAACTTTTCATCCTTAGACATATGGGCAAACTGAAGTGGTCAATCACACACTTATTCATCTTATAAAAATGTACAACCATGCACATTCTCACACCTAGGATGACAATATCTTGTACATTCAACACACCTACCATAGGGCTCTTAATAGCTCTACTGGCCATAGTCTATTCTAGACATGTCTCAGGTTTCAACCTTCAGCACCTCTAGACATCTCCTACCATTCACCATGATTAAATGAATTATGCACATATAAATGGGAATTAGATAAATCCAAGAAGTTTATGTGCCACATCTAGTCTATTTACCAATAGGTTTAGTAGATTCTCTCTCACACTCAAGCTAAGTATATAGTAGTGTCATAATGCACATGCACACCTCATGCATTCTAAGTTGGCAATAAGGTCTGGTTGCAAATTTAGAAGTAGCATTTAAAATGTCCACACTAGAATATTAAGCCTCTAAATTATGGTCTTTACACCATTTTGTGCATAAATGGTGTGAATGCCTTCATTTTTGATCTACCTCAATACCTGAGCATGTACCCAATCTTCAATGTGGAACTCTCAAGCCTTACACTCTGACACTTCCTGATCTATAGTGACAAAACATCTTTATAATTTATATCTTGAACACTTACATCCCATAGTGAAGGACCAAATTATCAAAGTGATAGACACATGCACCCACCATGACACATATCCACTTTTTTGACAAGTCAAGGTTGGGTAATGTGTTGATCAAGCCAAGTGGTTCACTTCACAACAACTTCAGGTATAGTTTATGCAACTTTGCACCGATGTAATAGAGATAATTATTCTTCAATAAAGGGAAAATGATTCATGTGCAGTTCTTACATAGCCACACTTACTCCTCATTCACTCTACTACATAGGATGCACACCTCTCACCCAATATTGAGCACTCCTTACCTAAAGTTTGCTCAAAGTCATATGCATAAGTCCCATGACATGTCATAGAATTTTGTGAATTGACCCTTGCACACTCCACACTATGTACTCATTAATACACAATCCCAATATCAAAATCCTATACACCTCATAAGTCCTATGCTAGTTCACTGACTTATGGGCCTTTCATGCATGTGGTATAGTGTACCTCATAGTTCTGTGCCACAACACACATCCTTGCATGCCTAGAAATATCATGCTAAATATCACATTTAAGTGTGCTTCATTGACTTATTGGACTTCATAACACATCCACATGTTGACTCACCTTGAACATGTGCTTTAAGAGGTTCACTAACCATCATCCATCCTGGAAGATGAATTGAAAAAATAATCTTCTTGGTAATTGATAGAGTTTTTAATTGCTCTTATATTTTATTTATGTATGTATGTAATGTACACATCTAGCCTAAGGGTTATGCTCCACACAATCATAACACCAATAGTATGTTCTACATATATACTTTGTAAACCATGCAATATAGCACATTATACAAGTTTTTCTTATTCTTTGTTAATGAATGGAAGTTGCATTTCCCATAAGTAAGACTTTTGATCCATTGAATGTGTTTAGTTGTTTATTTTTGAATTAGATTTGCCCATTCACTCTGCACAACCAAAACTCGATTATCCCCCACACACTTGGTCCTGAACCCCATGGTGTGGATCACAAAATGTAATAGTCTAAGGCACCTGAGAAATTAGTAACATTCCATTCAGAAAGACACAAAGCAAAGCAAGTAAACATTTCATGAAAAAATTAGTGCATGTGATAATAAGGCATTACTCTTTGAAACCAAGGGTATAATAAAACTATCACAATCGAAGGGGTAATATAAAAATAGCAAGGAAGTGGCCGAGCTAACTCCAAATTCCCTAAGAAAGTGGATGTTGCCTAAAAAGTCCCATGGACATTAGATCCAACATGGACTTGAATCCAAATGTAGTTCTCCCAAATCTGTGGATTGAATAATAATTGATGATAAGTAAAGAAAAATGATTATATAGAATACATAGGAACATAGAATTGTAAAACGGTGAGAGAATATAAGTAACATGCCTCCTAAGATGGTAAGAGACATGCTTGAAAAATTTAAGAACATGGGATAAAGTGATGGCCAAGTTGACCTCAGAAAACTAAGCACTACCTACATAGTCCAATTAGGAACTCAAGCCATTGTAGTTTGACCAAAAATTGAGCATATAAAATGATAGGTATGATTAGGGACAAGAACATGAACAATTTGAGATAAAATGGTTAAGCTCGTAAAATGGTGAAAGCATGAAATTAACTTACAAAATGACAAGAGCATGGAATTAACTTTCAAAATGGTAAGTATCGGAGTTGTTGCCAGGGTCTGAATAATGCGAATGCAACGGTCAAGTGATCACACGAGACGAAGCTAGTGCACATGACAAAGAAGCTAAAGCAAAGTGAAAACACTGAAAGAGATAATTTGCAAAAGACAAATAAGAGTAAAACCCAATATTCGATTAACATGAGATGGCCATAATGAAGAATACATATAGGAGAGCTAGTAAGTAACTCCTCCACAAATGGTGGTCAAAGCACCCCAAGAATAGACTGTAACTCCTCTACAAAAGGTGGTCAAATCACCCCAAGAATAAACTGTAACTCCTCCATGAAAGGTGGTGACAAGGTGCTAAGAATAGAGAATTAACTCCCATACCCAGAATAGCTAGTCAAAGGAGTTACGTATGACATTCTTATGACACATCTATGACACACATCTCCACATAAGCTATCCTATCCCACGAATGTAGGAAAATTCCATGTATGCAAAAATATTTAATATTTCCTAATTAAATTATAGGGAAAAATAAAAACCTACACCAACACCCCCCCATAAATGTAGCTTAGGTGGACAATGTGAAAATATAAATGGGTCTCGGTAACTAGGCTTGATGAGGTACCCATGTACAAATGCAATCTCCCATAAGATAGAGAAAAGGAGAAAATCCGTAGGAAAAAACTCCCCCCCCCAAAAGAGAGACATAAAAGAAAGGAAGATGCTAGTGGGCCCCCCTAAAGATGATGCTGCTACAAATGTGGACCGCACCCCAAGAAGAGCTTGTAGATGAATGAACTTGCTCTCGGTGAAAGGTTTGGTGAAGATGTCTGCAACCTGCTTCGAAGATTGGCAAAATATCAAGTCAATGACCTAACTATGAATAAGCTCTCAAATGAAATGCATGTGAATCTCTATGTGCTTGGTCCACTGGTGCTGAATCAGATTCTTGCAAATCTGAATGGTACTCTAGTTATCACAATAAATGATGGTGGGCTGCCTGATAGGAATGCCAAACTTAGAAAGTATCCCTTGAAGCCAAATAGCCTCAGTAGCTACATTAACAGCTCCCCTGTACTCTACCTCTATGGATGATATAGCAATAGCATTTTGGTTCTTGCTAGACCAAATGATAGGACCAAAACCTAGAGAGAAACTATAACCAAAAGTGGACTTGCGAGTCTATGAATCGCCAGCCCAGTCTAAATCTGTATACCCAATCAAGTCAGCCTCTGTGCTAAATCTGTAATGAATCCCATATCTATGTGAACCCTGTATGTAATGTAAGATCCTCTTAGCTACTTTCCAATGCAGTTCATGAGGTTCCTGCATATATTTGGAGACAAGTCCCACTGCTTATGATATGTTGGGCCTGGTGTGAGTCAAGTAGATGAGACTCCCAACAAGTTGTCGATACTGAGTGGCATCAACTAATGGTGAAGAATAGTCAACCTCAAGCTTGACTCTTGATAGAAAGGGAGTCAGAGATGGCTTGCAATCAGCCATGTGAAACCAAGACAATAAATCAAGAGCATACTTAGGTTGTGCAAGAGAAATCCTTGAATCTGATTGTGATATCTTGATGCCAAGGAAGTAGTGCAACAAACCCAAGTCTGTCATGTCAAATCTATCTTGGAGAGATGCCTTCACCGCTGCAATAACAGATGAAGAACTCTCGGTGATCAAAAGGTCATCAACATATAGAACCAAAATTAGGAGTGAATCATCCTGCCATAAGAAGTAGACATTGGGGTCAGAATGGCACCTAGTGAAACCCACTGTGAGAAGGAAGGAATCCATCTTGGCATACCAAGCCCAAGGGGCCTGTTTGTGGCCATAGATAGATTTCCTAAGTCTGCATACTAAGGAAGAATCTTGAACAAATCTTGGCGGTTGCTCCATGTAGATCTCCTCCTCTAGGTCTCCATGAAGAAAGTCACTCTTCACATCCATCTGGTGCACATCCCAACCATGTGCTATGGCAATAGCCAAGGTGAGTCAGATAGAAGTCATCTTTGCAATGGGTGCAAAGGTCTCTGAGTAGTCAATGCCTGCCACCTGTGAGAAACCTTTGGTGACCAATCACGCCTTGTACTTATCAATCGACCCATCTGCTACAAAATTGGTCTGATATATCCACCTACATCGAACCATCTTCCTTCCCTTAGGAAGTGAAGTCAAGTCCTAAGTGTGATTTTTGATTAAGGAAGAATATTCTTCCTCCATAGCACTATCCCACTCAGGTACTCCCAATGCCTGTCGAAAAGTCTGAGGATATGAAAATGAGGCAAAGAAGGCATGTGGATCTCTTTGAAAATCCCCCCTAGTATGTTTGTCACTGTGGGATCTCCTGCCCAAGTGCCAGCACTCTCAAGTGTCTATCTAGCCCAAAGTGGCCTAGAAGTGGGAGAGTCAGGTGCTAACTCCTCATCCTCTGACTGACTAGAGGTAGATGACCCTACATCATTGTCCTCACTGTCTGAACTCGAAGAAGAAGAAGATGTCTCTAGCTCAGGAACCTACTGTGGCTGATCTAAATCTAAGGAATCATCATGAAGAAGTAGATTCGATGAGAGAGAAGTGCCAAGTGTTGAGTCTCTAGGACTCTCTTAAAAGTGGACACTTCTCTCAATGAACAACTCATGAGTGGTTGGATCTAGAAGGTGATACCCCTTAACACCATCCAGATATCCTACAAAGATGTAAGGCTTGGACTAACATTCCATAGCTTTGCATTTCTTCTTTGATATGTGGGCCATGGCTGGGGATCTGAAAACCCTAAGGTGCTCAACATCAGGTTTCCTTTTATGCCAAGCTTCAAAGGGTGTTATCCCTTTTAAAGCTTTGTGAGGAACCATGTTTTGAATGTAGCAAGCACAATTGATGGCTTCGGCCCAGTACTATGGTGCTAAGGATTTGGAGTGAATCATATAGCTACCCATCTCTTTCAAAAACATATTTTTGCATTCTACAACCCCATTCTGTGAAGGACTGTAAGTGACTGTGTGCTACAATCAATCCCCTTTGTGGTGCAAAACTTCTCAAACCTGTTGCTGACATACTCCACTCCATTATCAGTTTAAAGAACCTTAATGGATTTCTCACTCTATTTCTCAACAAGAGCCTTAAAGTCTAGAAATTTTTCAAACACTTTAGACTTTTGTTTGAGAAAATATATCCAAGTGTACCTGAGAAATCATCAATGAAAGTGAGGATGTACTTGGCCCTTGTGAAAGATGGTTTGGGAAAGGGTCCCAATACATCACTGTGGACTAACTCCAAAGGTTGTGAAGCCCTCCAAGCTTTGCCTTTGTCAAATTTTGCTTCGGCATGGTTCCCAAGGGAGCACCCCTTGCAAAGTCCTTTTGAGAATTGGACACGAGGCAAGCCAATGACCATGTCATATTTGCAAATTTGTTCAAGGTAGCGGTAGTTAAGGTGGCCAAACCGCTCATGCCATAATTTGCTAACTCCATCTGAATGAGTCAGCAATGCTGTTGGAGAAGAATCAAGTGCAAAATGTGAGAAGGTGTATAACCTTTCTTGGTGATCTACCCTACCCACTACCACTGAGTATCACTATGCAACTCCCTAATAGCCATTGAATCTGGTGAAAACTCAACTCTCATGCCCCAACCAATGTGAGTGATTTGGTACACTGTCAGGAGATTGGTTGAAAGAGAAGGAAAACTTAGAACATTATTGAATGTTCCTCCTTCCATTTCAACTGACCCTCTCCCTGCAATGGAAACTGATGTGTCATCACCCAAACTAATTGAAGTCATGCTACAAGGCTCTAAAGATGAAAACTCAACTAGGGAAGAGCCCATGTGGTGAGAAGCACCTGAGTCAGTGACCCATGAAGATGTAGAAGCTGTTGTAGCTACAAGGGCCTTGCCCTTTTCTTTCTCCTTACACTTGCCTTTTGCCTTAGTAGAATCTTGGTTAGATGAATTTTGCTTGATGGACTCAGGAACACCTATGTTTTGCTTCTCTAGAAGATGAGTTAGGTGATCTATTTATTTCTTCATGCATTTGTATTCATCATGCCCTATCTTTTTACAATAGGCACACTTAACCTTCTCTTTCTTAGGTTTAGCATTGGAGGAGGAAGACTCAGTGTTGTTTTTGGCAGGATTGTTGTTTTCTTTCTTCTTCTCTTGGTCCTTATTTTTTTTCTTCTTCTCCTTTATTGAAGTCTTATCCTTACCATTTCCAGCTATCCAAGCTTGGGGTTTAGTAGACTTCATTGTGCCCATTTGAATTAGCTTATCTTGATCCCTAGTTAAGTCGACAATGAATGAATTCAAAGAAGGCATTTTCCATGTAGTGCTAAAGGCACTTTTTGTGGTATGGAAAGTGGAGACAAACACTGAATAGCTTGGACCTAACTTTGCGAGAATAGAAAGGATGAGTTGATCATCTTTCTTCTCTATCCTGCATTATTTCAATTGCATTCTAAGGGCCTTAAACTTAGTGAAGAAGTCTTGTAGGGTGTCAAAGTTGCTAGGACTTAGACTTATGAGTTCGTTTTTGAGCTCATGACCTCTCATCTCATCAAGCTTCCCAAATAAGGTTTCTAGGGTGTCCCATATGTCTTTGGGAGTCTTGGAGGTTTCTAAATGGAAGAGAAGTTCTAGAGACACGGACAAGCTTAGTAATCTATAGGCTTCATCACTACGGTTGTACCACTTAACCTTTTCAGCATCAGTGATGGGTTCTACTTCAGTACCCATGGTGATCATATACAACCCTTTACTTCTAAGAATGATTGACATTTTAACCTTTCATTCATGATAGTTGAAGGGTGTTAGGAGTTGAAGTTGAAAAGAATCCATTTTAAGCTGAATTTAGGTGAAGTTGTGTTGATTACAAGTTGTGAAATTATGTAGAAAGGAGAATGAAAGCAAAGATTGCAAGTGCTGAAAAGCAATCACACCCCCCTGCCCGAATTGTTGAGCCCACCCCAAATATGCAAGTGCACACTCAAAATACGTCGTGATCAACCGATAATGCGTCTTAGAGCAATCAGTGCAAGACTGTAAGCAAACAGGACGTTGGACTCAGTCGAAAATGCGTCTTGAGAGACGCAAATTTTTGGCACTTTATAAAGTAGTGCATTTTTTACAATTATCTAGCCTAAGTTGTGTAAAATTAAAAACTAAGCACTTTTTCAAAAGATGACACTCGAATCTGAGCTACCGTTTGCAAGATTTTAAAGTTTTAATTTCCTGTAAACTAGTAATTTTGCAAAAAAACAGTACTAAAACATTAAAAAATGACTATTTTGAGAGAGAAAGTGGCCTTCCAACCACTCATTAGACTCGACATGGAGCGAAGAATGAAGTCATTTAGTATTTTGAGGGGGATTCAGCGCCCTACCAATCCAGGCCTCAACTTTGTCTTCGTCAAGCAAAGATACAAGTTTTTAAAAAAAACTTTAAATTGCCTTCAATGCTATTTTCTCAAAAATAACTTAATTCATAAAATCATAAAATCTGATTTTAGAATATAAAGATAATTCAAATGAGAAATAAATAGCATAAAGTCAAATTGTGTTGGATTTGAAGTGGGCCTACCAAAGAGAAGCGCCAAAAATGAAGCGCCCAAACCCTAACTTCTTTTGCTGTCAGTTTTTTTGATATTGGGCATTGCCAAAGGAGAAATGCAGGGCTAAGATGAATCAGGGCGTTTGCTGGGAGGTTGAGGAAGGTTGTGAGCAGCTACCAGAAACTTGCAGATTGAGAACACGCAGGGTTCTAATGACCCCCGATACAAAAACATCGCTGAAGGGACGTTTTTCCAGTCAGAGCCTTAAAAAATGCCTCCCACAGATCTGATGTTGCATGTAGAGGCCAAAAAAACTCTTTTCAAGGGTTTGCAATTGGTCAAAGTGCCTTTTTACTCCATTTCAGGGCTGAAACATAAATTATGGGGCGCCAACTTCCACCAGAGAGCAAAAAACGTGATCTGATTTTTCTATTGGTCTGCAGGATGTTGGAAGAGCCATTGAGATCCTTCACACTGCTAAGAAACTCAACAAATGAGCCGTTGAAACCTCCTTGGTAACCAACAAATGGATTTGTCCTGACAAATAACGAGAACCACAACCAAACCAACAAAAAACAATACCACAAAGGTAGTCCATAGGAAAGATAAATGTAACATAAGAAATGATATTGAAAGGCTTTTTCAGATCAGATTTGGAAATAAGAAAAAAAACATAAAGAGAACTCCACTCTTCACGTTTTCAAAATAAACTAATAGCATAACCAGACACGATTATCGGGGTGGCTCTGATACCATATCAGAGTTGTTGCTAGGGTCCAAATAACGTGAATGCAATGGTCAAGTGATCACACGAGACGAAGCTGGTGCACACCACAAGGAAGCTAAAGCAAAGTGAAAACACCGAAAGAGATAATTTGCAAAAGACAAATAGGAGCAAAACCCAATATTCGATTAACATGAGATGGCCATAATGAAGAATACATATAGGAGAGCTAGTAAGTAACTCCTCCACAAATGGTGGTCAAAGCACCCTAAGAATAGACTGTAAATCCTCCACAAAAGGTGGTCAAAGCACCCCAAGAATAGACTGTAACTCCATGAAAGGTGGTGACAAGGTGCTAAGAATAGAGAAGTAACTCCCATACCTAGAATAGCCGGTCAAAGGAGTTACTTATGACATTCGTATGACACCTATGACACATCTATGACACACATCTCCACATAAGCTAACCTATCCCACAAATGTAGGAAAACTCCATGTATGCACAAATATATAATATTCCCTAATTAAATAATAGGGAAAAATAAAAACCTACACTAACAGTAAGAGTGTGGAAATTTGGTCCCACTTTGAAATATCATATTAATAAGAAGATGAAATACAACAAGATGTGCCACCTAAAAACTAGTAACTAGAAACCCAAGTTGATCAATAGGATGACAACTAATCAATTATGACATACTAGATATGGGTACTTCTTGGGAAAAAACATCACTATTTAGAATTTTCTGCACTTTTGATTATTTAGGATTTTTTAAGATATTTTAACTTCTTAGGGACTTTTTGGATATTTGAACTTTTAAGGGATTTTTTGAATATGTAAACTTTTCAAGGATTTTAGGGATATGATATGAACAAGGGAATTTTGACTAGAGAATGTATAAGAACAAGAACAATAAATCTAGAAACACTTATTGAAGGGAAAGGTAATCATTGGGAGCAATTTCTCAATATGAACAAGAAACATGAATAAGGGGGTGATTAGACATGAATAATTATGTTTTTACCACTCAATAATAATGGATAATATCATACAACTTATTCCTTGCAACAACAAACTTGGGCGTGAATGAGTTGTATGTTTTAATGTGAATAGTAAATTATTAGGGATTTCAAAGGAACAATACAAGTCTTACAAGTTAATAGATCAGAACTTTACATAATTAGAACATTCTTATACAAAAGAGATTCTAACATAGAAACCATAATGCACTTCTAATCTAACCTGATATTGAATATTGGTCCGATTCATTTTTTGAACTGCACTTGCAATCGAATCATGATGGTAATAGGACATAAGGTATGGAAGAGTGTCATAATGCCCTTAAGTGTAGGCAAACAGGGATAGAGAAAGATAGAACATAATAAAAATGCCCCCAAGCAAGAACATTTAGAGACCATAGTGTGACAACCTTAAGCATGAAAATGCTTAAGATGCATGATATTCATTGGCTCATCAAATTTATCACCATCTTTAGTATCCAATCTATAAGCACTAGACCCATATTTATCTATAACAATAAAGGGGCTAACCAATTTACTTCAAACTTACCTTTCTTTTCTCATTCATTTTTTTTTTTTTTGATTCTCCTTGATCACAAGATCACAAATCTCAAACTGTCAGGAAATGATTCTCTTGTTATATCCCCAGCATAGCCAATTTTGATAAAACTTTAAGTGATTAAGGGTAGCTAGCCATTTTTCATCTAGAAATCTAACTCTACTAATCTACCCACTCTATAGTCTTCTTCATCTAGAATATCCTATAAGGAAATGTGCAAATAAGGTAGCTCGATCTTAATGGGAATAATTTATCATGAACCATAGACCAAAGAATAGGGTTTTGCACCTATAGGGGTGCGAACATTAGTGTGATATGCCCACAAGGATGGGAAATTTTCAAATGCCAATCATGACCATTAGTAGTAACAATCTTCGTCAAAATTTTAAACAATGTCTTATTGAAAGCTTTAGTTTGGTCATTGCCTTGAGGGTAATATGGTGTAGAGAACTTATGATTGATGTAAAATTCAGAAGAGGACAACATATTTATTTTTTAATGATCCACCATTATCAAATATAATGGTGGATGGAATGCCATAGTGATAGATGATATGATTCAGAATGAACTTTGAAATCTGCTTTCCAGTAATATAAGTAAGAGGGAATGCATCTACTCATTTTGTAAAATACTTAGTTGTAATAAGAATGTGCTTATGGCCATCAAAATAAGTGTGGTTTATCTTGCCAATGAGATCAAGTCCCCATGTGGAAAACAACCAAGGGTTTGTAACTGGTCAAAGTGATTGGGCTTGAGCATGTATAAAATTGCCATGTTTTCGACATGGAAAACATTTCTTAACATATGCACATGCATCTGCATCCATTTTAGGCCAATAATATCTAGTATAAATGATATTTTTTCCTAAGACAAAACCATTAGTGTGTGTGCCACAAATCCCTTCATGAACTTCTCTAAGTGCTAATTCAGATTCTCCCATATTTAGATAATGAAGTAGAGTTCCCTCATATTCTCCATATAGAGCATGTTGCCAAGGATGGTATAATGAGAATTGTTTTGAAGGAAAGATTAGGTTCGGTTCTGCGATAAGTGCTCAACGAATGCACTCAAATAAGTTCAATCCACGTGAATGTCCAACATCCATGCCACATCAAGCAAGTCTAAGGCCTGTATAAATTTGATCATCTCAATTGTCTAGATCTATGGGGTGCATAAGAAGTGGGAGCATCACTCTCATGCCATCAAAACTACCAACTTCTCCTACAATCACAAATAAAATAGCATCAACGTAACTCTATGCCATTATCTGAGCCTATGCCTAGCCTCCATGATAGAGCATGTTGCCAAGGATGGTATAATGGGAAATGTTTTGAAAGAAAGGTTTGATTTGGTTCTAGGATAAACACTCTACAAACGCACTCAAATAAGTTTGATCCATGTGAATGACTGATATCCATGCCACATAATGCAAGTCTAAGGCATGTAGAAATCTAATCATCTCAACCATCTAGATCTGTGGGGTGCATAAGCAGTGGGAGCATCACTCTTGTGTTGTTAAAACTACTATTTGCTCTTACAATCATAGACAAATTAGTGTTAGCCTAGCTCTATGTTGCTATCTGAGCCTATGTCTAGCCTATCAAGCCTATTTTTCTCTCTCTTCTAGAGGTTGGACCCCTATCAGGTCCCCTAAGCCAAGTGTTTTACCTTATAGGGTAAAGTCATTATTTTCCAAAATGGATAAGTCCTCATTTTGGTGATATTACACCTTTTTAGGTGAAAACATCATTTTTATTTTCATGAAAATGGTGACTTTGCCCAAAATGGTAAAATTGTTGATTATGTGATTTCCAACCTTTTTAGGCAAAACTGCCATTTTTAGGAATAGTGACTTCATACGAAGTCATTGATTTTCTTAACAAAGCTTCCATTTTGCCTAAAATGTAAACATTGACTTTATAGATTTTTTCCCTATATTTGGCAATAAATGCAAAATAAATGGCATTAATGATAAAGTTGAGACTACTTACTGGTGGCCCATTAGGTGGTGGTCACATGTGCTCTCTCACCCAGTTGAAAACATGTCATCATGCTCTTCCACGTGTTTTCTCTCTCAGCTAGATAATGTAGAAAACCAAAGCTCAAATTTTAAAATGGCTAGGGTGATAATGAATTGTTTTTCACCCCATGGGTGAATATATAACCTAAAATTTGAATTTTACCCCCCAAGGCCTAAAGTTCCTTCTGCACACTCGAGGAAGTGTATTTTTCACATCCGTGGTCTATTTTGCATGTTGTTTGATCTTATGTGCCTTATTTTTTAGTTGTTTTATAACCAAGCCATCATTTTGGGCCTCTTTCAAGACCCATTTAATAAAATTGTTTTTATATCTATATTTTATGCGAGTTTAAACATGCATCTTCATACTCACCCTTAGGCTAGAAATGTATTTTTGCTTTTTTCTAGCTCATCATAAATTCATTTTTTAGTTTCACATTAGTTCCCCTTTCCAATTTGCTCTGATGCAAAAAATAATTTTTTGATCAATCAATGATATATTCTACCTTTTTTGGGCAAACTCATTTTAAATCACGAAGTTCAATGTGTGAATGATTATAATCACCTTTGGGAAATCATTCTTTTTTGATCAATTTAATGATTATAACTTTCTTTAGGCAAATCATTATTTTTCATCCTGCATGGTTGATTATAACCACCTTTGGGCAAATCAGTGTCAGTTCTACCATCCTACCAAGGTAAATGTATGTGCCACTAATTATAAACATCTTTGGGAAAATTAGTGTCTCACATTCCACTTCTGATTATAGCTACCTCTGAAAAAATTGGTGTCTTACATTTTACTTCTAATTATAACTTCCTCGGGGCAAATCAATGTCCCACCCTTCATTACTGATTATGACTACCTTTGGGCAGATCAGTGACTCAACCTCCATTATTGTTTATAACTGTCTTTGATAAATTAGTAATTCCTCCTCCGTTGCCACTAGATCATGTCATTTTCTTCATTTCAATGGAATGTTTAATGAATCTATTTTGTTGCCCGCTCCTTTGAGGGGGTATCAAGGGCTAATCAATTGCCTTTTTAGGCATGAACCTTTTAACTTAATGGCTTATGCATTCTTTGAAAATACATTGTTGTGCTTGTGTCTTGTAATGCCTTCTCAAATAGGGGAAAACTATAGACACTCAATTTCGGCCACTTTCATGCCTAAACTAGGATTTAGATCAATTTCTAGCAAAAAATGTAATTTAAGCCTAAAAATCACCTAAATTTTCCAAATTTGTCCACATAAGATATTTAATTGCTCATAAACATGGTGAGGCTTGTTTAATTAGGGTATTACCTTGTATGCATCAATAACCTAGTTTGATTTCAACCCTAGTCAAATTATGACCTAGTAATTTGACATTCTTAGCTTGGTCTATTAATACAAAAAAAAAATTTAAAACAATTGCCAAAATCCAAAAAGTACTAAGCAAGATTAATTAAAAATTAAATCTCAATTAACTTGCCTAAGTAAAAATTCCATGTTGAATTGGTGAATTTCATTTATCTAAAAAGGAAATTTTCAACAAATATGAATTCAAAGTCAAGGGAGCTAATAAAGTGATTTATTAATTCCTAAAATTTATAAAAATGTGAGTCACAACCTCATAAATATATTATATGAGTTGTCATGGTTCATAAATATTTAAAATTAATTTTCAAGCCTTCATGATTGCTTTGACCCAACCCAAGGTCAAACTAACTTAACCTAGGTTATTTTGGATTCAACCAAAGTTAGAAATAAACCTAACCTCCCTAAGATTAGAGTTAGTTTTGAGACCTATAAATACATGTACCCTCACTCTACCCAAACAAGATTTTGTGTGTAATGTTATTAGGTAGGAATGCCTTCAAGAATCCATCAAAGTAATGTTATAATGCCAAATTGATACCAAGCTTCACACCAAGCCAAGCCAAGCCTAGAAAAGCCACATGTGGCCATTGGATAAGTGATACCAACATGGAGAAGCATTTATCAAAGTCTCTAATGCCATAGACTGAGAACGAACATCTACCACGCCAACAAGTAGACATCAAATATTGAAAAACTAGGAAGGTACAATTGTTGTGTGTTTTTATCTTATTTTTTGGTTTTGTCCATTATGTTATGCTCCCCCTAGTTTTCAGGCAACAGTGTTTAGTTTCATTACATTGTTATACTTGGATTTTATTGATATTCACTAATAAGGAACTAATCAACATTTGTGTTCTCTTTAGTCTCCTAAAATATAGGAGTGATCACTATCATCTTGACAACATCTCATCAAGTAACAACTAATTTTGGGCAACACTCCTATGAAAGATAGATTCCTAATATTCCCAATATGCCCACCATAAGAAAATAATTAATTATAAAAAAATGAACCCCTGAATATGATGAACTGATAATGAATACAGATGGATATTTATTTAAGACTATATCTACTCCAACACATGACACCCTTATTATGGCAATTTTTGAGATTTTTTGAATGCATGCAAAAAATGAGGTATATTCGGGGAAGTTACAAGGATCCACCATGGACATGGTAGATGATGTAGGTGTAGAATAAGTTTCCAAGAGATTTTTAATGAGCATGATAAAGACTGAGAGGAATATTATTGAAAGGAATAGTAAAAACCATGTTTATAAGAACATGCATGGACCTATAAAATTTCCATATACCTTACTTTACCCAAATACTACTAATTTATCAAAGTCAAGTGGTCTCACAGGGCATGAAGTTCCCAATAGCATATCCATCTAATAAAATATGCATGGCCCATACACAAACCTTTCACTCAACCCATTGTATGAATAAATTGCTAAAGTACTAGTATAAAATTTTGATAAGATATAAAACAAATTTATGTCATTATTAAATGAGTTAGAATCTCAATTTAATTCAATAAATAGGTGTACTATTCTATGTCATGGGTTAAAAACATTTAAGCACCCTTTTTATTTTCTTTGTTTTATATTAATAAATTATTTTTTGACCCATTTATTGGAATAATATTCAACCCAAATTATTTTATATAGTTGTTTTATAATACTGATCACTAGCTCCTTGAAAATCAGTTCTAGAAGAAATTCAGTTTTTTTTTAATTCATTAAATTCATATTGTCTCTAGAGAGACAATAGTTGGGATTAAAATTATCATTTCTAGAGAGACTAAAAAAATAGTATTATATATCATCTCTAGAGAGACAAAAGTGATATCATCTTTCAAGAGATAAAATAAGTAGTACTCCATTTTGTCTCTAGAGAAACAATTGTTTGAGATAATAATTAGAGACGTGCACTTTGAGACAATACACAACTACTTTTTTTCTCAATTTGAGATGATTTGGTTAAGTATTGTCTCAAAATACCCCCCATTGTTGTAGTGTATAAGTGAAATTTTTTGTTTATTCTGCTCTAGCCCACCTATAGCCATCGTTGAGCCCATTCTATTAGATTGAAATATGGGCCACAAGGGAAATTTTTGTAAGTGTTCTCATAATTTTGAAAAGACCCCTAGGGTTATGTTCATTTAGTATAGATTTTTTATTATATTATGTCGATTATGATTTTGAATGGGCATAGAATTATTATAAAACATAAACATTTGAAAAATTGACATTTTGAAAATTATAGATCATGTTATTGGCATAATTGATTTGAAAAAAATTGATATTTTGAATCATTAGTCATGACCCTAAAGTTTATTCAATGTATATTTCTTCAGCCCTTAGTTGGAGGCTCTGATAGGGCTGGGACTCAGAAAGAACCAACTCCCCAAAGTTAACTCAGACTTTGCACAAATTTTAGCTAAAAAAATAATTAAATATAAGATTCCTATAGTGAACACTGCTAAAAAATTGATTCTAATCCATGATCACCACCCTTAAAAATATGAGAGGAATAGTCCAAACTGTTACATCCTGATTTTTTGCCAAACAAACTTGCAAGAATATCTGTGGATATCTATAGTTGAAAAATTTAGATTTAGTTATTTTTAACTAAGCTATGAGATATATGTTAATATGGGGCAGTAGGGTATTGCTTAGGTTACATGATCACCCTGTTATGAGTTAGTTGTAAGTAAATGTTTTCTTTATCATAATGTTGATTTGTCATTTTAGCTATATTTTATAATGAATATATATCATGAATGTTATGATCTAACTACTTGATTTATTGTGAGGTTAATGCAGGAGAACTTATCCCTTAGAATGTTATAGAAAGAAAGCATCATCAGAGAGGGTGACATATATCGAGATGTCAGAGGAAGATTGATAAATTGATTGATACCCTGCACGCACCACAGATAGCCAACACATGTTAGATGCATAATGAGTGGTTAGCATAATATGTTTTGATTTCATTTTCATTAGATAATTATTTTAACCATGATTGCTAGCGTATTTATTGGTTCTATGGAATTTGGCTTACATGACTTATTTGTGTGTCTACTAATATTTTGAGATTTATGCGTGTGTCCGTTTAATGTTTTAGAAATGGGATTTTCTTAATTAGACTAAAATGAGTTATTGATTAATGGATATATATTTAAAACCTCCATGGCATCTATGATGCTAATTTATTTAATAAAATTATGGAATTTTGATATTTAATGTTACAAATTTAGAAATTACCATTGAGAGGTAAAAGTGGACAAACAATTTTATATATATATATATATATATATATATATATATAATGAATAAAACAAAAAGAAAGAAGAAATAAAAATATTAAAAAAAATAAAAAGGAGGAATTATATTTAATAATGAAAAAATAAAATAAAAACAAAAATCATGCTTTAAAAAGAGATGGCTTTAAAAGAAAAAGAGGAGCACATATCTAAAAGAGGGAGGAAAAAGAAGAGTAAATAGAGGGAAGCTTTTCCATAAATCTATGGAAGGATCTCCAGGTAGGGGTGTAATTGAATTTTGTGTATTCTTGTTTGTGAATATAGTATGTTAGCACTTTGAAATTATGTCATAGTAAAAGCTAGATATGCGGTATTAAAATAGAATACACAAACAATCAAACTATTGAATGAGATCCTTTATTTTCACACTATACGACTAGGGTAAATATAATTATATGATAAGCATACAATGATATTGATTAAAGCTCTAGCAGATACAGTGATATTGGTGCAGCGATCTATCCAAGCTTACTATATATGGTAAATTAATAAAATATATATACCAATATTAGTAAATTAATAATACATACACCGAATTTGGTAAATTAAAATATATTGTTATAAACAACATGTAGCAACTACAATAATATACAGTGATTTGGGTATAAGTAGGTGTATAAATGGTAGTAATAAATAAACAAAAAAGTTTGAGCCATAGATGAATTTTTGAAGAAATCACGATTGGATGATATTGCTATAGAGGCATTACATTTATCCTATCCTCACCCTGCCAAGGTCCAGTTGGATGTACATATGTAATCCCACATCATGTCTCAATTAATAGGTGTGCTGGAATTATCATGCAGTGATAAAAAAAAAGTGTAGCGACTTGTGATTAACATACAGTAATTTATTAGGGTGCAACAACTTTTCTAAAGAATACAAAGATTTTTTAATCCTTCCTTTAATTACTACATCGACTTACATTTAAATATACCCTAATGTGTGTGTATATATATATATATATATATGTGATAATTTATTATATCATCCAAAAAAAAAGGAAATTAATATATATCTATGATAATTTAATATATCTATGATGAGTATATATATAATCAGTTAATCAGTTAATAATCAGCTTATGATTAGGTGCAATGATTTGTTAAATCTACAGGGTATAGTGCATTTTACTAAAAAAAAATAGCGACTTAATAAACAACATTTTTATACATTAAGATAACTATTTAATAAAAAGTCAGTGATTTATGGTAGATCAATAATTTAATAAGGTTGAGCAAATTCTTAATAGAGAAATAAAAGAAGGATTCCATAAGTATATGTTTGATCTTTAGTCCTTTAGCAACATTGCATCATTGATGATATATTTTGAAACACTATAATATCTCCCCACTCAGCTAAATGCTTAATGGAGTTTTGGATTTATATTAATAAACTTAGATGGAGTAATACCTAGGGACATCGCTAGATAAGTGCTAGAATTTATTATTTTATGTCGAGAAAAGGCGTCATGGCTATCATCCCTACCAAGGAAAACAAGTAGATGCCTAAGTATTTTTTAACTCATGATTTGTGTATCGGGTCACTGAAGCTTAATTTAGCAAGTGGCACCACTAATATATGAGTATTATCAGACAATGTTGGCACTACCATACAAATTTTACCTAGCCTATGTCATATTTAATATAATTGTTGGAGTTATCAGATACATGATTGAATATATATATATATATATATATATATATATATATATATATATATATATATGATGTAAAGGCATTGGGGAGAAGACCTCTCTATCATCATTATCTAGTTCAAAATCAATTGGTCACAATGCTTCTTGATATGGTCTTTGAGATTTCCCTCTTAAGTTCAATCTTGCTCTTTTAGTCTAGGAAATTAGTAGTTCTAAGACCCATGCACCTTTTCCTTGTGATATTCAAAGTAGTTTAATTATGGTAATAACCTCTCACAAATGGTTTACCACTCATACTCTAGCTTAATCAATTCATGCTCTCTTCTAGTTGCTCTTCCATCTCTTATTAGCCTTTACTAGATATCCTCCCATTAGCTTATAAGGGTCAAATCTTGATTATTGCTTAAATGATCTTCAATTTATGTTCAGCCTTAATTCTCTTGTTATACTTTGATTAGTCCCTATCAAGGCTCAATCATACTATTTCACTCCCTTTTGTACCATAAGATCATAATGTTCTTCTTACGCTTATAACCCTATTTTAGGTTTTTCCTTTGGTTTATAAAAATTCAAGAACTATTTAAAGTTTTAAGACCACATATAGTATTTCCTTATCCATTTACTTCTTCCTTCAAATTTACATAGCCTAGCTCTACCTATAGACCCTTTTTCCAACACTAACCCTTACCAAATAGGCCTAAAATAGCCCTATTACCACTCATAGAGCCTCAATTTCATACTTTTCCATACCAAATCAAATCCAAACCACTTCCATTAGTTCAATAAATTCATATAGGGAAGGATTAAAAAAAATTAGACTTTTTTTATGGCTAGATTTCTCCCAATCACTTAAACCCTAAATCTAGGGTTTCTAGCCTCTATTCAAGCTTGAAGCCTTAAAAATCCAATATCTTGAGTTGGATTAATGTTGAAATGAAACCAATGCCTTTTATAGGCTTGTATGGAGCTTATCCACCTTCCCATTCACTTATTGATCCTTTACAATGCTTTCTATGCTTGATTACCATGAAAACATAGTAGGTTTACATATTCAGTCTTGACTGTAGACAACAACACAAACCTCTAAAGCCTTAAATGAAATTCTAAGTTAATTTTTCAAGTGATGAGACCTTGAATAGGTTTGTATGGACCCTTTTCATCTTTATAGATAGGTAATTTTGTTTGTCATCTCCAATGCATGTTTGAAAACAATCAAAACATAGGTGATTGTGACCACCTTATGACTGAGACGACAGGGTTTCAATAATTAAAACACACTTAATGTCTTCCTATCCTACCTAGGATCCTCCATAGAGTAAATATTATTTACACATTGTTATGTTCATACTCAATCATCTTTTTCCACATCTCATTACACAATTAAACCACTTTTACTCATAGGTTATACAAAGAGGGTTCTGTCTATGATAGAATCTATGTATTGGACTGTAGTTACTTAGTCCCTACCCTTACATGAGTTTTATATTCCCATTGTGTAACCTTTTCAATGCATTTAAACTTTGACCAATCTCCCAATACTTCCACTTACTGAGGACGTAGAACACAATAGGTTCTTATTGACTTTACCTATACTTTACCTTTAACAGGGTGCAGGCAAGGGTGTGTGTGTTCTCAAAACAGGGTAATTTCATTTAAAACCAGGTCTTGTATTTCCTTACCCACATATTTAGACTGTGTTCTTCCTTTGATCCTCATCAAGAACACCTTGTTATAATCACTATTCCTTTATGTAAATGTGGGATTCTTTCTTGATTCCAAAACAGGGGTTTTCATCCTTTGTACTCAAAATTTTACATTCACCTAGACTATAGCTTAAATATTCATTATTCATATCAATTAGTCACCATACCATGTCTAGTTCTTATGTGATTAACCCTACAATCTACCTCAAATCCTATACACCACTCATGCTTCAAAAAAACATCACCAATATCAAACAATTATACTTACATTTGACTGTCGTAAGCATGTATAAAGATATCTGAATAATTATGTCTTTACCTAAGTTACAATATTTTTTCATATAAAAATAATCCTCCTGAGGTTCTTATGGTCTAGGACCATCTAATAAACAATGTTACATATCAACGTCACCTGAATATTCTAATAAAGTTACCCCAAGACTCTTGATCAAGCTGTAACCTACAAAATTACACAAAGAACATACTATAGCATCAAGCTTACAAGCCAATATGAATTACATATTACTCTAATGCCCATTTAAGACTGTTAAAACACAAAATCCCTTTCTTTTATTATTCCTTGAAATATCAACATCAAAACAAAATGGGTCTATTTTAGATGTTATCATCTCTTTGAGGAGTTTTACACAAATGTATCTTTCTCAAACTCTCTCCTCTCTCTTTTTGGAGAGTACACAACTCTTATTATCTCATTTAATCTTATACAATGAAAATTTCTCCTTCTTTCAATGTAGGCCTCATAGGTTAGTTGCACAATCTTAGTTATTATAACTAACTCCTACGTACAAGAGTAATCTTGTATTGACTAAACTCCTTACTCATGACTTAAATAACCCACTAAACCAACTTATTCACCTAAACACCCCAAAACATACAAAATGATCCTCTTCACCTCTTTTATAATATTTGAATTTTTGAATTCTTATTTTGGAGGGAAAAAATCCTAAAGACTCCATAACACAATTTCATGACTCCAACTAGGCTCTAAGGACCTAAATGGACCTAATAAGGTTCCTTAAACACCTAAATGTCAATTTTGACCATACTTGACCCTTCTATTGACCAAAAATACAAAATTACTATTTCCTAGCTTGATGCTTCTGCATCATACTCCCCAGGTGGGAGAAAAATTGAGCCTCTAGATTTCTTCCTTGACTTCCAATTTATTCTTTGAGGGTCCTTCAAATGTGCTTGATTGCTGGTTATCCTTTCTTGTTCCCTTATCTTTGCCAAATGCTTGCATTTCTTCTTTGTGGCTTTGTCTAGCTTCCTTGTCCATTCATCTGCCACTTCTATGAAGTGTTCCCACTACTGTACTTTCTCATTTTCTACATATTCCACCTTTTCCCAATAATTTGGAACCTCCTCACTCATCTGCAAATAATTTCATACATTTGTCTTCCTCATGCTTGCATCATGGTTTCTTTTCTCCTTAGTCTCATGTGCAGCTTATTTGTCTAGAGTATCTTGCTTCTTGTTCATTCTTTCATCCTTATCATGAGGCTTTATTGGCCTCTCATTCATGTCAAACTTGATCATTTATCCCATTTGACCTTCTCTTGTTGTCTCTACTTCACTTTCCTTCTCTTTTTGGTGCCTTTGCCATCTTCTTGCTCACTTTGCAAGAGTAATTTCTTATTCCACTCACCCTCTTCATAGTGTATCATGATTTAACCAATAATTGGCCTCCCATATCCATTTTTATCAAGTAAAAACTCATCATTATCTTGACTCATTATGCAACTCACCTTGTTTTCTTCTTCATGCCTCATTTGATTGCTTGCTTGCTTGCCAATTTATACATCTTCTTGTACTTTTCTTTACTACTCTTTGCTTGGTGTTCCTTAGAGTTTATCCTTGCTCTTAATCTATTTTACCTCACCTATTTTTTTCTCCTTTGATGTACTAAACAAGTCCTCCAACATTCTCAATACCTCTTGCAACTTGAATGCCTCAATCTCTTCATTTGCTTAATCAAACATTGGTGTCCTTTATTATTCTTTGTCTTGAGCATCTTGCTCTTTATCTCCCCCTTGGACTCCCTCATTTTTGAGATTCATGTCATCCTCCTTTTGTTGTAAATCATGATTCTCAAGCACTCTTTGAGGTGCTTCTTCTTCATCTTTCCATCCTATACATTTATCCATCAATGCCATGGATTCCATATACAAGAAATCTTCATGTTTGGAATCAAACTCAAACATACCATCATATAACACATTTTACAAACACTTATCCTCTATCATGCATTCATTTTCTTGTTCACATGGTTGTACCTTCACTTCCTTGGTTTTTTTTCTTGCACCATCTTGCTTGTGTGCTTTGTTGGCTTGTCATCCTCTTCCATCTGCATACTTTCTTGGTGTTCAGTTGCAATAGGACTCTCTTGTGCTCTTATCATATTATTTACCACCTATTTTCTTCCCTACACCTTTTTGGGCTGCCACTTGTTCCTCACTTCATCTCTTTCATACTTATTGCATCAGTCATCTACTATGCCATCTTGATGTACTTTGACATTGGTCATTTGTCTCCACACTTGTGTTTGATTTCCATTCATGATTTTGATTTCTTTGACTTCTTGTTTGAGGTTCTCTTCTTTTTTATTATCACCTACTTGTTTAAGCCATTTATGCCACACATATCCATGCCCATGTTCTCTTTTTGGGGGCTGCAATCTATTATGCTTCCTCTCAACCTACATAGTAATCTTTTCCTCTTCACTTATCCAATCAAAATCAACATTCAAACACTCATTTACCTCCAATGGAAACTACTTTAAGTTCATATCTTCCTTGATTTATTCATGGGTGTGTTATAACTTGGAATTTCACCCTCGTGAGAGAGTTCTTCAGGCTCCCTCACTTACAGCTACAAGCATGGGGACAACCTCAGGATGTGAATATCCTATTGTGAGGTTGAACCTCTAGGAATTTTTATGAGGCTAGTTCCTCAGGTGCTTCACTTCAGCTCTTGATCTCACACTAAAATATACTATCTGCTAAGGAAAAGGGTAGGAGGATGACTGAAAAGAAAATATAAGCTAAGGGAGGTGATGCACCAAAAGTAAGTGATCCACTTGGTCTAGGGAATGACACTAATTCAGCATAAGATAAGTTTGCTTACATAACCTCCTAACCAGTTAACTTGCATAAATATTTTGTAAACTAGGCTCACTGAACCATATGTGATGCAAAGAGGGATTTTTAAATCCACATTAAGCATCCATTAATGGCAGAAAATCTCAAGTTTGGACCTACAACTAACTAGAAAACACCTTAAAATAAGCAAGAAAAAAGGACAATAAGGTTGGAAGGATGCTTCTTCACAATGTTACTGTGCACAAGCTAAATCAACATAATTTTTAGATAAAGAGATAGGTAAAATAATGTTTATTTCTTCAAAGGTCTGTTACACAACAATTTTTGTAGAGTGATTATATCACCAGCCTGGGGATGATTTGCTTGGCTCTAAGGCCTCTATTTATATAGAAAAGGGGGAAGAAAGAAGAAGTCACTGACAGCAGGAACTTTGACATGGCACTTTCTTATTCTCCATAAATGTGTTGCTCAAGATCACTTGACAATCCTCTCAAGCCCCTCCCATCTTTAAGTTTTTCTTTTGGTGCATCTATGAAGCCATATTGTGAGTAGTTAGAATGTCTCTTCTTGGCATTATATATTTAATCATTGAATGGTGATTGCGAGGAGTAAACTATGGTAGATGAAAGCCTTTATAACTTCTAGCTACCAACTGCTTAGACTTTCCCATTCTTATTGGTCATCCTTATGCCACTTGTCCTTTACTGATTGGCCCTTTTTGCTCTAGCTTGCACCACATGGCAATGTTTTATTTGTTACATCATGATTCTCATGTTGCTGGACCAAACTTAAGTCAAGCACTCAGAGAATTGTGATTTACTCTATGCAGAGTAATTTGGGTTCTTTGATCTCTGTAACTTTGGACTTTCCCAGATCCTTTACTTATAATGCCTTTTAAATAAAGGACTTAGAGAAACCTGGCTTGCTCTATGTAGAGTAGTTCAAGTTATCTAAACCTACTTACTTTGGACTTTTCCATCTTGAAGTCTTCTCACTTTATTTATTCCCAAGCCTTAAGACTTTGGGCTTTTCAAACCTAATTACTTCCAATGGCTAGTCGTTTATCCTGATTTTGATGTCCATTATCCCATCATTTCCTTTAGACACTTGGTCTCGAGCTTCCTTCTCAGCTTATTTATTTTGAGTAAATATCTAAAAGGAATTTATTTAAATAATTTGTCCAAAGGAATTCCTTCAAACTTTTTATCTGCATTTGTCTTTATAAAATACCTTTCAGACTTTTCAAAATGAACTTTCTCAAAGGGTGAGAGACCCTTCAGGCTTCCTGCATGTCCCTTCAAACTTCCATGAATAATCCTCCAGAAGGGAAAGATACCCTTCAATAATTTTGAAATGGTCCTTCCAAAGGGTAACATACCCTTTCAGAAACTTGCAAATGTCCACTTGGAGAAGAAAAAGCCCTTCGGATTTATGAAGTATACCTTCGGGTTCTTGAAAGACCCTTCAGAAAAGTTAAAGAGGACCTTCGAAAAAGTTGAAGAGGACCTTCAAAAAAGTTGAATGGTCCCTTTTGCGCTAAAAATTCCCTTTGACATTTTGAAAATTCCCTTCATATTTAAAAAAAAAAACATCCCTTGAAGAACCTGAGAAGCACTATTTTTTAAGACCAAATCAGGTTTGTCAAGTCCTTTTACTTATTTCAGGCCTCTAACTAATCACAACTTATGAAGTAATCAAGTAGTGCTCCTTAAAGAATGTGAAACACACTATCCATGATTAATTTAGGTTTGTAAACTTTAATTACTTCTACTTATAAAACATTTAGAAGTAAAACACTGTTGGAAACTCAATTTGCATTGTGCCCTTAGAAACTTAAAGTTGTCACTGCTGAAAAACCTGAAGTCCTCCCAAATACTTGCCATTTTCTTGCCTAAAATCTCCCTTTTTCATACTTAGGTAAATTTTGGTATGTGGACCAAAAAAGGCCAACATTTTTGGTGACTCACAGGGAAACATGCCTGCTATGATTGAGAACCCAACTCATTTATTTCATTGGATCCATTGGGCATGGAGTCACTACTTTTGTACAAAGCTAACTCTATCTATAAATTTACCTTAAAGTAAAAAGAACAACTGAAATGAAACAAACTGTGCCCATGGCACTTAGGGAAGGGAAAACACACAAATGAAACAAATGTGCATAAGGCACTTAAAGAAAAACATGAAAAGATATACAAAATGTACAATAACATACAAGCTAAAAATTATTCTAATAACATGGCTTTAGATGAATCCCATTGATTGGGATGGGTAATACCTCACCATCTAGTTGGGCGAGTTGAAAAGTGTTATGTTGTTTATATCTATAGATCAAATAAGGGCCACTCCACAAGTTGTCAAACTTGGTATAGTTGCTTGGTTTGGCCTTTTTTGAGTCCCATTTGAGAACCAGGTCTCCTTCCTAAAAATTCATTATTGTATCTCTCTTGTCAAAAGAATTTTTGACCTGACCTTGATGTGCCTCCAATGTCTTCATTACAAGGTCCCTTATCTCCTCAAGTTCTGTGAGTTATACCAATCTCACATTCATGGGTTCATCTTCTAGTAGCTCCAGCTGATGGGCTAGCTCAAGGGAAATGGGTAACTTGGCCTCCCTTCCATATACTAAAACATATGGAGAATTTCTAATAGCAACTTTAGGAGTTACTTGGTCAGCCCACAAGGCTGTATTTAACTTGGTGTGTCACGTCCTTTGATTCTCCTCTATGGTCCTCTTGATAATCCTCAACAAATTTTTATTTGTGGACTTAGCCAATCTATTTCCTTGAGGATAATAATTTGAGGAAGTGCTGAGGTAGATGCCCATTTTGAGATGCCATTCACTTATTTTCAAACCAAGGAAAGTCAAAGCATTATCAGATATGATAGTGGATGGGACACCAAACCTGGTCACAATTTTGTCATAGAAATCTAAGACTACACTTTCATTATCTTCCTTCAATGCAATGGCTTATACCCACCTGGTGAATTAATCAATTGCAGTAAGCACCCACTTATGCCCTGTACTTTATGGGGGGTTGATCATGCTAATGAAATTCAAACCCCATTGCATGAATGGTTGCTCCACTTAAATCAGGTTGAGAGAGAAAGATGCTAACATTTGTTTACTTATTAAAAGATCACATTCCTGACACCTCCTCACACATGCATAAGCATCCTTGAAGAGGCTAGGCCAGTAGTAACTAGCCCTCATGATCTTTGCTATAGTAGTTCTTGGAGTAAAATTACACCCTATAAGCTCATCATGAAAATGCTTCAAAAGCTTGGCTACTTGATCATCATCTATGCCCTCAGGAGCACTCCATTGAGGTCTCTTCTAAACAAAACCCTATCAACTAAAGCATAAGGTATGGACTGAAGTCTGAAATACCTTAGTTTTTGCTTTGTCCATACCTTGAGGGTACTCACCTATTAGCATAAAGTGCATCATATCAAGGAGCCAACTAGTGTGAGGTGGAGGTGCATCTGCTTGTAGGTTATCTTGTGTTACCAAGATGACCTCTTTGTCTTCATGAAGTTCATCAACCATATGCTCACATAAGCCTTTACCTCTTACTATCTTAGTGACCTTGATCTCCACATCATACTCCATGACTTTAGTAATCCAACCAAATCTTTTTTCACTCAAATCCTTATTAAGAAGGAAGTCTCTTACACTATGATGAGACACCATAAGGTAGATCTTGCTATTGGATAGCATTGACCTAAACTTCTTGAGACTCCTTACTACTGCAAGGAATTACTTTTCTACAAAGGTATACCTCACCTCATACTCTTCAAGTCCTTGAATAAAAAATGCTAATGGTTACTCAATTCCTTCACCATTTCTTTGCATCATCATAGCTAATATATTATCAATATTGTCAAAAGCATATAATATGAAATCCCTTGAGAAATCAGGATTCATAAGTGTGGGTGCTTAAGCGATGGCTTATTTGATAGCCTCAAATGTTGACTTACCTTCATTTGACTAACTGAACACTTGGTTCTTTTTCAACATAACAGTCATGGGTCTAACCAAACTTACATTCTCATGAAGTTTATCTTTCCAAGGAAACTTTGGAATCTGTTCATATGATTGGCCAGGGATAAGGCCAAGATGGCACTTATTCTCTCAGGATCAATGGACAACCCCTCTTTTGAGATGATGTGGCCCAATAGCTTACCTTCATTCATGCTAAACATGCACTTCTTGGGATTCAATGAAATCCTATACTCTCTGCACCTTTCAAAAATCAGCCTCAGGTGGTCCATATACTCGCTGGCATTCTTGGAGAAAACTATGATGTCATCCAAGTATACCAACACCATTTGGTTTACCAACCCCTGAAAAGCCATGTCCATGGATCTTAGGAAATTTGTGCTAGCATTTGATAGACCAAAGGGAATCTTTTGGTATGCATGCGTGCCCCATTTGGTGGTGAAGGCAATCTTGTACCGATCTTCATCTTTCACCTAGACTTAGTTGTAGCCAAAAAATTCATCCAATAGAGATAAATGTTATGATCCTAAAATTACTTGGAAAAGATGCTCTATGGATGGTAGAGGGTAGTGATCCTTCAAGGATACTTTGTTCAAATCTCTAAATTCCACACAAAGCCTAATCTCCCCACTCTTTTTTCTTATAGGCACCAAGTGTTAGGATCTTACAGCACAATTGATTACTTTTGTATAAGCAACTAAACATGAAATTGAAACCAGAAATAATAAGTAACTAGAAATCAGAAATAGCAAAGAATAGGAGATACAAGAAACAACGAAAACTTGTATTAAACTCTTCTAGAAGGAAATACAATGAATAAATCTCTCTTTCTTGCACACCTCTCAAATGTACAAATCTCTTTCCCTCAAGAGTTCTCTCTCTCTCACAATTACAACCAATTCAATCCTTGAATTGTCTACCCTTTTTCTCATACAAACTATGAAGATATAACCCTATTATATAATACTAGGATTTATGAGTTATGCATTCTCCACTGTTAGATACACCTCTTAATCAAAGGTTCAAATCAGTCCTGCCAAAAATAGAAACGTAGACTCAATACTAACAGTTACTCTTTTCATGCAAACAATCTATTCTTCCTCAAAAATAGACTTCTGGAACGCACAAGTTACCAACGTTGGTCCCTGTCTGTCTGCATATGACCGATGTCAGCCGATCCATAATCGACATCAGTAGATTTTGGTTGACTCTTGACCGATGTCGGTGATTGTGTGACTCTGACAACCTCTATATTTGCTCATCTGGTAAAGCTTTTAGCTCCACAACTCAACAATCTCCCACTAGGAGATAAACAGCTGCACCTGTACCTGTACAGCAAGATCCTCTAGCTTGTTTCACCATCTTCAAGTTCAATCTTGAAGACCAACAAAAGTTGAATGAAGATTCAACTTCTCCTTTGTTACCAGCTTTGTTAACATATCAGCAGGGTTCTCATCTGTATGGATCGTTTCTAGCTTCAACTGTCCATCCTCCAATACCTGTCTAATGAAGTGATACCTAAGCTATATATGTTTGGTTCTTGAATGAAAGGCTAAATTCTTTGCCAAATGAATTGCACTTTGACTATCACTGTACAATCTGTAACTCTTTTGCTCCTTTCCCAACTCTTCCATGAACTGAGTCATCCAAATCATTTCTTTGCTAGCCTCTGTGACTGCAATGTATTCTACCTCTGTAGTAGACAAGGCAACAACCTCCTGCAACTTTGAAATCCAGCTAACCGTCATTCCACCAATAGTGAACACATATCCTATGGTGCTTCTCCAGCCATCCAAGTCACCTGCCATATTCGAATCTACATACCCATGTAGAGAAGTGTTTAACCCTCCATAGCATAAATGCCTACTGCTGGTCCCTCTCAGATACTTGAGAATCCACTGAACTGCTTTCCAGTGTTCCTTCGTTGGATTGGCCATAAACTTGCTGACAACTCCCACTCCTTGGGTAATATCAGGTCTAGTACATACCATTGCATACATTAAGCTCCCAACTGCTGAAGCATATGGAACTCTACTCACGTACTCAACCTCATCATGTGATTTAGGACACTGTTCTTTGCTCAACTTGAAGTGTCCAGCCATAGGTGTGCTTACCGATTTTGCATCCTGCATATTGAATCTCTCTAACACCTTGTTCACATAATCCTCTTGAGACAAAATCAAACAATGATTTTTCCTGTCTCTCTTAATACTCATGCCAAGGATTTTCTTTGCTACTCCTAAATCCTTCATGGCAAATGTGTGAGCTAATTTTACCTTAAGCTCAGTAATATTCTGCATGTGTGAATCTGCAACAAGCATATCATCTACGTACGATAACAGGATAATATATCTACCATTATCCAATCTATTAAAGTAAACACAATGGTCAGATTGACATCTACTAAAGCCATGCTCTATCATAAACCTGTTAAACCTCAAATACCATTGTCTTGGAGTTTGCTTAAGACCATATAAGCTTTTCTTCAACCTACACACAAGTTTCTCCTTACCTTTGACCTCAAAACCTTCCAGCTGATACATATATATCTCTTCATCCAAATCTCCATGAAGAAACGCTGTCTTAACATCAAGCTGCTCGAGATGCAAATCCTCAATAACAACTAAAGACAATACAATCTGAATAGAAGTCATCTTTACTACAAGAAAAAAAATTTCACCAAAATCAATACCTGGTTTCTGTGCAAATCCCTTTACTACCAACCTGGCCTTATGTCTCATTTGTCCATTCTCTCCTTCCTTTAACCTATATACCCATTTGTTTTTCAGTGCTTTCTTTCTAGCTGGCAACTCAACCAAATCCCACGTTTGGTTCTCTTCCAAGGAATCAATTTCCTCATTCATGCCATGCTCCCACTGTTTCCTAGATTCTACCTGCATTGCCTCATCAAAACTTTTTGGTTCTCCACCATCAGTGAGAAACAAGTAATATAATGAAGGGGAATAATGAATTGGAGGTTTACTTACCCTTTCAGACCTCCTTATGGGCGTTTGAGACTCATTCACAGCTTGATGTCTGCCCAAATTTCTTTCTGTCAGTGACCGATCTCGATCATCTCTGGTCGATGTCAGTCTGTACTTGACTGACATCAGTTCCACCTAACTGACATCAGTTTCTTCCTAACTGACATTGGTTACTGTCTGACCGATGTCGGTTCCTGACTGACCGATGTCAGTGTCTATGTTTTCCTGTGTGTGACTTGCGAGCTCATTTTGGATCATAACCTCATCCAAATCAACATTGCCTTGCTCAAAATTATTTATCTTCTTGAGTTGATCACTATACATCACCTTCTCATTGAAAATAACACCACAACTTCTAATAATTTTGTTAGTTCCTAAATTCCGCAACCAAAATCCAAAATCTCTAGAGCCATAACCAATGAATGTGCACCTCATAGATTTATCATCCAACTTCTTTCTATTTTTTTTATCAATGTGCATAAAAGCTTTAGAACCAAAAACTCTGAGAAATGAAAGATCTACCTTTTTACCTATCCAAGCCTCTTCCAGAATTCCACCATCCAGTGCAGTACAGGGTCCTCTGTTAATCAGGTAAACTACAATATCTACAACTTCTGCCCAAAATTGTAAGGGCAAACTAGCATGCAACCTCATACTCTGTGCATGCTCCATTATTGTTCTATTCATCCTTTCAGCAACTCCATTTTGCTGAGGTGTCTTTGGAACCATCCTTTCCCTGCATATTCCACTCATAGAATAGTAACTGTTGAATTTATTGCTGCAATACTCACCACCATTGTCAGATCTGAGGCACTTCAATCTCAAACCTATTTCATTCTCAACCAAAGCTTTCCATTTCTTAAATGTGTCAAAAACATCAAATTTATTCTTTATGCAATAAATCCATACCTTTCTTGTAGCATAATCAATGAAAGAAACATAATATCGTGATCCTCTAATAGAAGCTACCTGAGTTGGTCCCCACATGTCTGTGTGAACAAGCTCCAACTTGTGCTTCTTCTTTGTTGACCCAGTTTTAGGAAACCTTACTTTCTTCTGTTTCCCAAAAATACAATGCTCATAGAAATCTAGATCTATGCTTTTCAAATATGAAAGCTTACCTTTTGACTTGAGAACATTCATTCCCTTCTCACTCATGTGACAAAGCCTATAGTGCCACAACTTTGCATCTACATCTGAAGTAGATAAAATAGAAGGAGAATAATCAGTAATACAATTACATAGATAAAGAGTACCTACTCTCTTACCTCTGGCTAATACAAGTGCACCCTTGGAAACTTTCCAAGATTCAGCTGTGAGAGATACTGTGCAACCCTCATCCCCCAACTTTCTTGTAGAAATCAGATTCCTCTTCAGGATGGGTACATGCATGACATCCTTCAACACCCATGTGTTGCCATGCTACAATTTCAGCTGTACTTTTCCTTTGCCAATAATTTTACAAGGCTCATCATCCCCTAAATAGACTATTCCAAAATCTCCATGGACATAATCATTGAAAAATTCTCTATTTGGGGTTGCATGGGAAGAGGCACCAGAATCTAAAACCCAATATTCTATTTTATTATCCAAAGAAAATATAAGAGCATCATGTGCAACAATACCTGCAACTTTTGCTTCTTCTTTACCTTCATGCTGATTTTCTTCTTTAACTTTCGACCAACAATCTTTCTTTGCATGCCCTTTCTTTTCACAATTCCAGCAGATTATATTTCTTCCATTTCTGGATTTGGATCTACTACTCATCTTTGAATTTGACCTTGATCTCCCTTGCTTGCCCTTCTCTCTTTGCCTTACCTTGCTTTCAACACTTAAAACATTACCTGATGTTTTCTCTATGCTTTTCCTATGAATTTCTTCATTCAAGATTACACTAACAACATCATCAACTTTCAAGATATTTGAAGCACATGCAGTATTACTAACTGCCATTACCAAACTATGCCAACTTTCAAGTAAAGAGCATAAGATTAAGAGAGCCTTAATTTCATCATCAAAAACTATTTTGACTGAATTTAACTGATTTACTATTGCATGGAAATCATTAAGATGACTAAATACAGATCCATCTTCCTGCATTTGCAAATTAAATAATTGCTTCATAAGATATACCTTATTCGAAGCTGAGATTTTTTCATATAAATTTGCCAAAGTATCCATTAACTCTATCATTGTCTTTGCCTGTGATAAATTGGAAATCACGGAAGATGCCAGGCTCAACCTTATAGATCCTAGAGCCTTTCTATCAAGAACATTCCATTCTTCATCTTGCATATCTGTGGGCTTGCATGAAACCCCACCCAACGGTAAGTATAGATCTTTCTAATACAGATAATCTTCTATCTGCATCCTCCATAATTGATAATTCTTGCCATTGAATTTCTCCATTCTTAGCTTACTTTTTTTTGCCATTGCTTTACTCCCACTCAATCAGAAACCCCTATGAGTGAACCTATAATCAACAAACACTAACCCACTCTATACCAGCTGTTAGTGAACCAAGCTCTGATACCACTTGTTAGGATCTTACAACACAATTGATTACTTGTGTATAAGCAACTAAACACATAATTAAAACCAAAAATAATAAGTAACTAGAAATCAGAAATAGCAAAGAATAGGAGATACAAGAAACAACGAAAACTTGTATTAAACTCTTTCATAAGGAAATACAATGAATAAATCTCTCTTTCTTCCACACCTCTTAGATGTATAGATCCTTTCCCTTAAGATTTCTCTCTCTCACAATTACAACCAATTCAATCCTTGAATTGTCTACCCTTTTTCTCATACAAACTATGAAGATCTAACCCTATTATATAATACTAGGATTCATGAGCTATGCATTCTCCACCGTTAGATACACCTCTTAATCAAAGGTTCAAATCAGTCTTGCCAAAAATAAAAATGCAGACTCAATACTAACAGTTACTCTTTTCATGCAAACAATCTGTTCTTCCTCAAAAATAGACTTCTAGAACGCACAGGTGACCGGCGTCGGTCTCTGCATATCTGCATATGATCGATGTCTGCTGATCCATAATTGACATCGAAAAATTTTGGTCTACTCCTGACCGAAGTCGGCAATTGTGTGACTCTGGCAACCTCTGCATTTGCTCATCTGGTAAAGCTTTTAGGTCCACAACTCAACACCAAGTTGGCTACCCATAATGAATGTTTGATGGGAAAGATGATCTTGGACTTAATCAACTTGGTTATCTCCTTATTATCTCTTCAATCTTGGGGTTAATGGGCCTTTGCTTTTGCCTCACGTGCTTAGCATTGGCTTCCAACTCTATGGTATGCTGAACTAACTTAGGATCAAAACCCTTTAGTTTATTGTACTCCCAAGCAAAAATGTCTACATACTATTGGTAAGGTGCTATGAAAGCATGCCTCTCAGCCTTATTGCTTACCATCCCAAGCTTGAGATGTTTATCTTTAAAGATGAGGACTCTCTCATAATTCTCTTTGTTAGTAGACATTACTACCTTTTCTTTTCTCATATGGTCTCCTTCATGAAAAAGGCCCTCAAGTGTAACCAACCCCTTAGGAATTTTATTTGACTTCAGATAAACAATTTGATCCTCATATTGATGCTATAATTTAGCTTAGTTGGAGGAAGGAAAATCAGCTTGCTGTTGTAAAAAGCAAGAAATTTGCTTGTCACTTTCAAAAACCCACCAGTGAACTTTATTATCTGGAATTGATGGCCTCACCACCACCTTGACATGTGGTTGAACCTTAGCTTCTTTCAGCTCACTTAGAATGTCATACTGAGCTCATATGGCTGCTAGCCTGTCAGCATGCTAGTTCTAATTTTTTGGGATAGCTTGGATGTCAAAGGCCTCAAAATATTCAATCAAGTCCCACACTTGATTTTTATAGGATCTCATCAAGAAATTATTTGTAATGTTTAGGGCTCTGACTTGGTTTACTATGAGCTTATTATCCCCATAAACTTGTAGTAGTTTGATTCCTCTTTTATTGACCCATTGAAGGCCATGGATCAAGCTTTCATATTCTTCTACATTTGAAGAGCAGATAAAATGGAACATGTAGGAAGAGAAAATCTTGTTACCCGAAGGGAAAACTAACATTTCCCCAACACCTACACCATTTTTGCTCCTTGATCCATCAAATAACAATTTCCATAAACCATTGGGGTCTTTTTTAGGTCTAGTGAGGGAATGCATGGGTTGATTCTCTTCATTTAGCAAAAAGACACCCATGTCTCTTTCCCCAACACCTTCCAAAGGGTTGAAAAATTGGTTATCTCCCCATATCTCATCTAAGAACAATCTGGAACCTCTTCAAGATGAGTGTTCAACTCTTGACCAATTGCAAACTCATCTTCATCAAGGATGGTACAATTGAGGTTTATGTTATCTGGCTGATGGGGTTCAATATGGAATTGTGCCATGGGTTCAACCTTGATTGAGGCCTTAGTCCCATACCTTGTCTTGAACACCATGTAAGACCAATATGCTACAAGGTAACCCCCAATCTTCATTGTGAACTCTCTAGAAAGACACAATGTAAAGCAAGGAGTGACATCCAAGATTAACACATCTTGCATCATAGAGACACTAGGGCAAGCATGCAAGATTATTCTCAAATTCATGATGATACTTGATGGCTTTATGGAAGAACCATAAATATATAGGACTCCCTTGGTGTGTAGCTCATACTTGATGTTTAGTTGGTCAAAAATAGACTTTGGCATGACTGAGGTGTTGGTCCCATGATCCACCAAGCAGTTGTGCACCAAATAGTCACTGATAATTAGTGAGATATAGAATGGGGGAGTCTTGGTCACGTTACTTGACCTTTCTCCTAAAATAATCTTAGTTGTATTAGTGAAGAATTTAGCTTCCTTACTTGGTTGCTTACCTACAACTGTAGAAACACTCATCTTGGACAAACCTTCTTAAAGAATGTCTACTTGGCTAGGCATGAAAAGTATGTCCCATATTAGTACACTCACATTGGACTTCTTGATTTGCTCCATAATGTTGATTGGTGTACCCCCAACCTTTGCTTGGGTTTTTGGAGTAACTACTTCTAGCTTTATCAATGAAGGAGTGGTGATAAGAGGTTCTTTGAAAGCTTCCTGATTGTCACCCATATTCCTTCTCTTGAACCTTATGTTCAATGAGACTGGGGTATGGGACAAACTGGGAGTAGCCTTTAGATTGGATTCATATCACTCCTCTTTCTCACTGATGACCATTAAGGCCTTTGACTGGTTTGATCCCTGACTGAGCCTAGTTCTTGTGGAGGTTTCTCTTGCTTTGTCAGTATGGGCAGCTCTGTGCTTTGGGCCATAAGACCGTGGTTATATCCATAAGCAATAGTCTGCTAACATTGATCATTGAATGCTTGGTTGGAGCCATTATTTGGGAAAATATATTATCTAAAATAATGATTCCAAGGCATTATCCTTTCAACCTCCTGAGACACATTACTTTTAACCAGGATCAAGGAGTTGGAATGGCTTGCAGTGTTTGGATTATTATTATGCTACCTAGCATAGTTAGGTTGTCCCTGTCCTTAAAAACCTCCTTTTTAAGGTGGCTTATTAACTCGATAAGGTTGTTGTTGATGCTGATACAGAGCTTGATAAGGCTTGTTGTAAGCTTGCTTCTTTTTGACATTGACTACATCATTCCCCAAGGATTAAAGTATGCTTTTTAATTCCAAGTAATTCTTCTACTCTTGGGAGTCATTGGATCTAATAGTAGAGGCCTTCTCTTTCTTAGGTGAAGGCATAGTAGCAATTTTTGGTGTTGGAAGTATAACATCAATTGGAGGAATGACTGCAGGAGGTGGTCTGATCTCTGAAAAAAGGCATTGGGGGTCTGGGAGTAAGCTTGCCACCTTGAACTAGGTAATGTTTTGCCTTGATTTTCACCTCGTATGCATCTGGTAGTATGTCTCCTCCTATAGATTGAATCATTACAGCTATGTCACTATTGAGAGTCTTCAAACAATATAAGAAAGCAAAGTTACAGATGGTCTAACAGCTTCTAGAATTCTATCCCATGCCTTCTAAAATCTCATATTGAAGTCTTGCATGACTTCATGAGGAGCTCTCTTGATTGTGGTTAGTTTCTCTATAAGTGATAGATGATCACTCTTATCTATAAACCTTTTACACAATGTTGTTCCCAACTCATCCCATGAGTGGATATAATTAGGAGCTAGGCCCCTATACCAGTCTAATGCCTTTCCTTTGAAAGATAAAACCAATATCCTAACAACCACGCTCTCCACTATGATATTGTGAATGTTGCAAAAGTTGGCTATGTCCATTATGTGCTCAATAGGAGTTATAGTTTGGTCTCCTATGTAATAAGGAACACTTTTGAGGGATGCTACTAGCATAGGGTCATACTATGGTAAGTTTAAAGGGCTTTGGCTGCTAAAGCCCACAAAAGCTCTTTGGGGAATCATAGCAGCAAGAGGGGCTGATAAAGATCTTCGTGTGTAGGTAGACCTTATGACTGGTCTAGGAGGAGGGTACCCTACGTAAGGGTGAGTATGGGTGAACCTTAACCTTCTTACTAATTTTAAAGGCAATTCAACAAACTCAAAAGGAATACATGTAGAATTTGATCTTGTAGTCACCTTTGGCATGAAAGATAGCTACTATTCTACCACTAGATAGTTGGGTGTTCTTTAGAGTTTCCAGATGTTAAAGGATGAATGCTACCACGTCTATGAAATGATCAAAATAACATCAAATTTGACCAATCTCTCAAAAAATAAAAGTAAAATGGTAGTAGTCCCACCGAGCATGCCATAACTGTTATAGCTTGGAATTGTACCCTTGTGAGAGAGTTCTTGAGGCTCCCTCACGTCTATCTACAAGCATGGGGACAACCTCAAAATGTGGGTATCCTATGGTGAGGTTGATCCTCTAGGATTTTTTATGAGGCTAGTTCCTCAAGTGCTTCATTTCAATTGTTGATCTCACACTAAAATCTAATGTCTGCTAAAGAAAAGGGGTAGGAGGATGATTGAAAAGAAAATCTCAGCTAAGGGAGGTGATGCACCAAAAGTAAGTGATCCACTTAGTCTAAGGAATGACACTAATTCAACATAAGATAAGTTTGCTTCCACAACCTCCTAACCAGCTAACTTGCATAAATATTTTGTAAACTAGGCTCATTACACCATATGTGAAGCAAAGAGGGATTTCTAAATTAACATTAAGCATCCATTAATATTAGAAAAGCTTAATTTCAGACCTACAACTAATTGGAAAACACCTAAAAATAAGAAAGAAAGAAGGAAAATAAGGTTGGAAGGACACTTCTTCATAATGCTATTGTGCACAAGCTAACTCAACACAATTTTTAAACAAAGAGATAGGTAAAAAATATTTATTGCTTCAAAGGTTTGTTTCATAGCAATTTTTGTAGAGTGATTCTATCACCAACCTGGGGATGAGTTGTTTGGCTCTAAGGTCTCTATTTATATAAAAAAGGGGGAAGAGAGAAGGGGAAGAAAGAAGAAGTCACCGACAATGATAACTCTGATGTGGAACTTTCTTGTTCTCCCTAAATGCACCATTCGAGATCACTCGACAATCCTCTCGAGCCCTTCCCATCTTTAAGTTTTTCTTTTGGTACATCTAAGAAGCCATATTGTGAGTAGCTAGAATGTCTCTTCTTGGCATGATGCATTTAAGCATCAAACGATGATTACAGGAAGCGAATTATGGTAGATGAGAGCCTTCATAACTTCCAGCTACCAATCACTGGGACTCTCCCATGCTTATTTTTCATCCTTGTGCCAATTGTCCTTTATTGATTGGCCCTTTTTGCTCTAGCTTATGCCACATGACATCCTCTCATTCATTAGATCATGATTCTTGCATTGCTGGACCAAGCTTAAGTTAAGCACTCAGAGAATCCAGATTTATTCTATGCAGAGTAATTCGAGTTCTTTGATCTCTCCAACTTTGGAATTTTCTAGATCCTTTACTTATAAAGCCTTTTAAGTTGAGTACTTGGAGAAACCTGATTTACTCTATGTAGATTAATTCAGGTTCTCTAAGCCTACTTACTTCAGACTTGTCCATCTTGAAGTCTTCTCACTTTATTGCTTCCCAAGCCTTAAGACTTCAAGCTTTTCAAACCCAATTACTTCCAATGGCTAGTAGTTTATCCTAATTTTGATGTCTATTGGCTCATCATTTCTTTTGGACACTTGGTCTTAGGCTTCTTTCTTAGCTTATTTCTTTCGAGTAAATCTCCTAAAGGAATTTCTTTAGACAATTTGTCTGAAGGAATTCCTTTGGACTTTTTGTCCGCATCTATCTTCAAAAAATTCCTTTTAGACTTTTCAAAATGAACTTTCCTGAAGGGTGAGAGACCCTTCAAGCTTCCTATATGTTCCTTTGGACTTCTACAAATGATCCTCCTAAAGGGAAAGATACCCTTCAAGAATTTTGAAATGGTCCTTCTGAAGGGTAACATAACCTTCAAGAAACTTTCAACTGTCCACTTGGAGAAGAAAAAGCCCTTTGGATTTATGAAGTGTACCTTTGGGTTCTTGAAAGACCCTTCAGAAAAGTTGAAGAGGACCTTTGGAAAATTTGAAGAGGACCTTCAAAAAAATTGACTGGTCCCTTTTTCCCTAAAAAGGCCCTTCAACATTTTAAAAATTCCCTTCGGATTTTTTGAAAAAAACTTATCCCTTGAAGAACCCAAGAAGCACTATATTTTAAGACCAAATCAGGTTTGTCAAGTCCTTTTACTTATTTCAGGTTTTTGACTGCTCACAACTTATGAAGTAATCAAGTAGTGCTCCTTGGAGAACCTAAAACACATTGTCCATGAGTAATTTGGGTTTGTAAACTCAAATTACTTATACTTATAAAACATTTAGAAGTAAAACACTGCTAAAAACTTGATTTGCACTGTGCCCTTAGAAACCTAAAGTTGTCACTGGTAGAAAATCCAAAGTCCTCCCAAAGACTTGCCATTTTCTTGCCTAAAAGCTCCCTTTTTCATACTTAGGTAAATTTTGGTATGTGGGCCAAAAATGGCCAATAGGGTGACCTCCTTGTCCTCTTGTATGACTCTCTTGTCTTCTTGGTGCACCATTTCCTTTGTTTCATCTACTATGCATGGCAATACATCATAGAATTCCTTTTTTTCTTCAATTTCAGCATGTGAAATGTCTTCAATCTCCAACACTTGGTCTTCTTCATGAAGTTCTTTCTCTTTTTCATCTTCTTGCCACTTGATGGGTAGTGTTCTTAACCCATTCTTCATCATCTTTAAGGCCTCATGCTTGGCCTTCATCACTTTATTTTTCATACCTACAAACACGAACTCAAAATCAATGTTAACATATAAAACAAGAGACCATGTAGTCTCTTTGAATGTCATTAGCACAGAGACCTTCCATCTCTCCTTGTCTTCATTCTTTTGTGCTCTCCTTGGCACTTATCTCATCTTCTTCTTCTCCTCAATGAGAACTCTCTTCTCAACCTCTCTTTCTTGTTTCTCACTTGGCAACATATCTCTTCTCATGCCTCTTTGTGTTG